>JAMPIV010014239.1:850000-925757 GCA_024509875.1 Oreohelix idahoensis
TGGTCTAAATGACCTCATTTTATCAGCATATGAGAGGCCTAGTTGCTCTAAAGAATAAGCAGATATGTATTCTATTCTTACAGCTTAGTACTGAATGTAATAGACAGGGATCGAATAGGGAAGGCAAACCTGGTCCCAAATAATGCTGTGCGGATGTTGGATGTGTCGGGACGAAGGGCACAAATAACGCAGCTCGCTGTAAACGGCGACAAAACACAACCAACGTCCTTTTCAGGACGAACGAGGTAAAAGTACAGAAATCTGAATGTTTCTGCCTGAGAGTGTCTTTGTCTTAGTTATATTTCATCTACACTTTCACTCTTCATGTCTTTTATGTTACGTTCATTTTGCAGTCAAAGTTATTTTATTCTTTGTGACATATTTTAACGTATTCCTTTGTAAAAAAAAAAAAAGGTAAAGGATCCCGTTCCACGCCCATTGTGGCATATTGGGAATATGGTGTTAGGCTCATATTTTCTTGACCATCGGCACACTAGGGGTGACGGGGTCAACATCACACCGGCCGCCTTAACCTTCCCAGAGTTTCTCTGGTACCCAGTTGGGGCTGGGTCGACCCAGGAGCCGTTTGTGGCCTTAAAAAACCCACCTCATCTGTGGATCGAACCATAGACCACTGAGCTAGGAAGCCAGTGCACTAACCACTATGCTACCGCTGCTCCTGTGTGCTTAATTTTAAATGTATAGACATAATGTAAACAATACTGATAATTAAAGACTTTTTTAGTGAAGGAGAATCCAAATGTTATATGTAATCAATTATGGTGAAGAAGGTGAGTGTGTTTTGGGACAGTCACTCACAGTAGCGCACACACCAAGTCATGGAATGGTGTAACGTCTGATGATATTTTAACCATGGTTTATTACAATTGTAACATCACGTAGATCTAGACGAATACAGTTACATCGAAACATGAATCTTCATAATGTAGTTAACACACCATACGGCCCTTACACATCCTGGCCTACAAAATCTCTACTCCTCACATCAGTGCACAAATACTGCATCTACGGCAGTTATATAATAATCAAGGCCTACAAAATCTCTATACTTCACATCAGTTCACAAATACTGCATCTACGGCAGATATATAATAATCAAGGCCTACAAAATCTCTATACTTCACATCAGTGCACAAATACTGCATCTACGGCAGATATATAATAATCAAGGCCTACAAAATCTCTATTCCACATCAGTGCACAAAGACTGCGTCTACGGCAGTTATATAATAATCATGGCCTACAAAATCTCTACTCCACATCAGTGCACAAATACTGCATCTACGGCAGTTATATAATAATCAAGGCCTACAAAATCTCTATACTTCACATCAGTGCACAAATACTGCATCTACGGCTAACTACCAAAAATTTAACGGTCAATGAAGTTATATCAAATATCTCTTAAATCAGTGCACAAATACTGCATCTACGGCAGATATATAATAATCAAGGCCTACAAAATCTCTATAGCCCTGCGCAGGCATACATTATCCAAAAAACCACCTTAGGGCTGACCACCTCAGTCAAAAACCCTGCATAGACTGAACCCACGGGAACACACCCCGTTCACACAGTCACGAGAATCTACTGTTCTCTTAACACTGCTCTCAAAAATCCCTGCGGACACTAGCCGCGAGAGCTATTCACACATCACTTAAAACCAGTACAGAAACAGTTCATTATGACCAGAGTTCACCTGCTATCTGACATACTGTCTTCCACGAAACTAAGAGGAGATATCTTTAAACAAATCCATACCAATCTGTAAGCAAGTACTCTAACCCAAAATTAACTCTACTCAACACGTATTTCCCAAGATCATTTCCCTTTCATCACATCTGCACTTATCAGTTTGCCACACTCCCAGGGAAAAAAAATGATTATATCATTTTTTTTTTTGTTGAAAATTAACTCCCAAAAATTTAACGGTCAATGAAGTTATATCAAATACGTACAAAAATTAACTACCAAAAATTTAACGGTCAATGAAGTTATATCAAATATCTCTTAAATTAATTCCCAAAAATTTAACGGTCAATGAAGTTATATCAAATACGTACAAAAATTAACTACCAAAAATTTAACGGTCAATGAAGTTATATCAAATATCTCTTAAATTAATTCCCAAAAATTTTTTTAAAAATTAATGAAGTTCTATGAATTACCTACAAAAATATACCTATGACAAGAGAACATAGCACATCTACAAAAATATCATCAATAAATGTAAGATAACGACTAAATCATCCAACATAATCATTCAAACATACCAAAATAAAAATTAATCTAATACAAAACCCAAGTTAAGTATACATAGTACAAACTAAACAGAAAATAAATTATCATACGAGAAAAGACAAAATATGAAATGGGAATATGATAAGAATCAAATAGAATCATAAGATGACAATGAAGACAACAATTCCATACATGTAAAACAAATAGAACTATAAGAACCAATTACATTATCTAAAGTCATATAATTAACTTAACACTACAAAGAATGAAAGTATAAATAGCGTAACACGAAAAAAGTATACTAGAAGTATGAATGACATCAAAGATGAAACACGGAAGCATAAACAAAATATCAGACAATACTGAAAAGACAACAGAAAAGATGTAAAGAAATGACGAATAGTCAACAAAGAGAGATGACAGTAAAGATGCAAATGTAAAGAAAGTTGGTAACAACACCTAACAATAACTAACCAAATATAACAACGTATTGTAAAATACAAAAATGCTAAAGTATATTTATATACTAACACAAAAAAGAAAGCTTATGACAAGCACAGCATAATAAGTAATTTAACTAAATTATAAACTTATACATAACTAAAAATAAATTACATCAAATATCACCCAAACAAAAAATTATTAACGAAAATACAAGTTCCGCATTGACGCATAGTCAAGCGCTAACAACCAAAAAATACATCCAAACATCACAACATTTTCAAAGAATTAATGTCACTACATAATAGTAACCCTAACATACAATCTAACGCTGGCGCAGAAAAAAATAAATATTACAATGTCCAAAACACATTTTCCAAAAATTTACAATACAAAAAATGTTTCTTATCGTTAGGTTAAATAAAAATAGTATTTTTATTTCTAAGTAATATGTAGCTATAATTAATAACTAACAATTAAATTAGCTGAGTAACATAAAAATAATCTTATCTTTAAATAGACACACATCAAAACGTGTAAGTTTTTTTTTCTCTTCTTTTAAAAAAAAAAAAATACATCAAAGAAACGTCACATTGGGTAATAAACTGTTAACTACAAACGAAGTTATAAATATATATAAGTGTAATATTATTTATCTTAACTATGTATTATAATCAGATATTTAAATTCTTTAAATGAACAAGAGTATCAGCCCACTTAATTTAATAGGAAATTTAAGTTAATTCTAGCTGACAAAAAAAAATCGAATCGTTTAAATTATCAAATGTCATAATTGAGAAAAAATGGAAACCAAGTTTCAGAATACGTCCTTAACTTCAACGAAAAATCATTAATAATACATACAAGTTATGTTTAAAATTACCTTTCACCAAACAATTAATTCAAATAATCTGTATATAAATATGTTAATTAAACATGGTATCAAATCCATGATGAAAAAAACAAAACAAAATTTTAAGTAGTGAATAAACACTCAGGACTATCTATGAAAATGACTATTACATTGTCTCAGTAAATAAGTTTGTGCATAGAAATTATTTAATGCATAATTAAAATACAGTCATATAAGTAACAACCAACAAATAATTATGGCAATCAAATGTTACAAAGATTACATAATATTTCATTAACAACATATAAAGTTCTATACTAAAGAATACAATAACATTCAGTGTTTGTAAACAGAACAAAAAATAAACAGGACCTTTAAAAAACAAAAAAAAAATCCTTCGAGGTCTTGCGAACATCTCATCAACACGCAAGGTGACATCATGACACGGTGGGTTAACGTACTGTCTAGGCTCGCTTGAATGGATAAATGGTACACAGTGATCTACATCTCTCACAGGTAATGTAAAATTAGAATGGTGATTCCCCTCGCAAAGTCGCTCGCTGTGAGACAATACAAATGAAAATATCTATTTTAATCCATGGTAAGATTATGAGGAAACACGGAAAAGTTCACTACACAATTACCCGAACTCCGTGGTGTAAGGTTGTGGCCCTCCTGCGATGTCAACAACTCTCGTCACATAGCAGACAACATAGACGTCCCAGGGACAACCTGACCTATAATTCACAGTTGTCAGTGCGGTAGGCTGAAAAAAATTTACTACCTTCACAAGACCGAGATGATCTCTCAAACCTATCAGCATGACAAGCAAAAGCATTTAAGAACCTATTACCGTTCCTATTACTCTGATTAATAATAATCTTGCTCTTATGTGGAGCACAGCTAACCTGGTTGCGATCTGTATAATTTCTTTTGAGAGCATTGTTATTTGTTCTATTAACACCGTTGTACTGATTTAAATCCCAGTTACAATAGTTATTCTTAATACTTCTTCCCAGATAACAATGTCCATCAGATAGAACTGACTTTTTAGCAGAAAAATTATTACTAGACTGATGAACTTTCATATAATTACTTCTGCTATAGTTTTCTAAACTTTTAGAATCACAATGTTGAGATCTGTCACATTTTTTCTTGTTTTTGGGAGAAGAAACGTTACCGTAGGATGAACTCCCTTGGTACTTTATAACCTTAGGGTTATGTCTCCTATCAAAATTATTTTTTTCTTTGCTTGTGGCGATGTCTTTAAAAAATGAGTCACACTGCCTTGACTGGGTATGACTAGAAGGTTTGACAATCTCTTTATTTTTTTTTCACAACATTTGTTTCCTTCATGGAACAAGCAGTAGTATGTTTGTTACTTGTAACCAATTTATCAGATCTGTCAATAAATACGCTGTTGGTTTTTAACACACTGACTTGAGATTTAGCACTGTTTCTTTCCTTATCTACAGGACTGGATATTACTGTAGATTTTCCTTTGTTATTCTGCCGCCAGCAATCATTATCATTGGAATCATCTGTATTGCGTGAGAAGTTATATCTCCCACGGAAAGATCTATGTCCACCATTCTTGACCGTAGAATCCGCAAAAAGTGTATAAGGCTGGCTTTTTGCTTTAGTGTTCTGATGATAAGAAACTTTCTGTCTATCATCGTCAACACTGACGGAAGACCACATATTGCTATTCAAGACTACGTCAAGCAGACCATTTATTCTTCTTCTTGCTTCTACAATCTCAAAGTCCTTAAGTGCAATCTGTTCACTTAATTTCTTGTTTAAACTATCAGCTTTTAAGACCTTGCAGCTTTCCTCTGCTAGCAAATTTTCAATCTTAATCAATTTGTCTTTCTCCACCATTAATTCTTTCACTCTCTCTTTATCAATCCTCTCAATCTCAATATCATGACTATTCGTAAGCCTATCAACCTTCTCTAGGGATATGGTATCCTTTTCTTTAATTTGGCAACCACAAATCTCCGTCTTCTCTTGAACTTTTTGAGTCAGATTTCTAATTTCGCCATTTTTTTTCCCAATCTGAGCTTCCATCTCTTTAATTTTGCACAATGCCGAGTCTAATTTTGCTCGAACACAAGCAAGCTCAGAATTAGATTTACATAAATCACCTGTAAGTTTAGTCACTTTTTCCTGCAGCTTATTCACTTCAGTAGTACTTTTTAAGCAACTTTCCCTTAGCTCCTGTGTACTCTGTTTTATGTCTCCTATTTGCTTCTTCTCTTTTAACTCTTCTTCCTGGTCACTATATATGCCGTCGAGCAATAACGTACGTATACTCTTCAATATGTTATCACGTTTTATACTAATATAATTGTCCAAGAACAGACGAAGGTCCAAAACCAATAACCTTGCCAGATCCTCAGCCATATTCACATGAGGAATTGACTGAAATCTCTCATTAGCAAACTCTCTTAGAGATCTCGATGCAGAGACCAAAAACCTGTCCATAACATGTGACTCAAGCTCTGGGCTTTTTAATCTCTGACAATCTGTTCCTGAAACAGATACTCTAATACAGGTCTCATATCCTCCGGATCTGTATCAGAATCCATTGTGACTTGTTTACTTAGTCAACCATATATGTCTTAATTAAACTTTCATTATACCCAATCAAGTTTAGATCTCAAATATTGTATCATCAATCCCTGTACATCATCATATTCTATAATTAATCGATATAATTATCGACAACAACAACAATAGTTATCAATAGAATAGGATAGTGCAGATTGAGGCTCGTTGACATGGACAGAAGTGGCAACATTTACACACAACAAAAGCACTTAACTGAAGGTAATCCTGACCCTTTCGCTAACACACTGGATATCACAAAGTTCTAACGTTAAAACACTCCACTGCAGAAAGGTAGAAGGACTAAGCTCTCTTGTCTTCAAATCCCTGCCACTGTACAGTATGTCCTCAACAATGCATCAGACGACAGGAACCGATCACAGCAACCCCGCAATCACTTGAGGTATACGTGCAGACGAACTCTCCAAAATACTGCACCTATAGTTGAATCTGCATATGGAAAGACTGGAACAAGCACTGTAACAATTATGGCATCAATGTCGCTATCAGATAACAGCTGTTTGATATGGAAACCAACTGATAAAGTCAGTTTAGTTGCTACAACACACCAAGATATGAGGATGGATATGCGCAGTCAGCTGATACCTGTGTACAGTTGAATTAAGCCACGCCCACACAGAGCCAAACATAACACAGTTCAGTGTTCCCACTTGTAATGACTGGTCCAGAATCTGACCTAATTTACCCTCTTGTTACGCGAATGTAATGTGGGTGTTACGACCCGTTGGTTTGGTCCACCACTGATAATTAACGATTTTTTTAGTGAAGGAGAATCCAAATGTTATATGTAATCAATTATGGTGAAGAAGGTGAGTGTGTTTTGGGACAGTCACTCACAGTAGCGCACACACCAAGTCATGGAATGGTGTAACGTCTGATGATATTTTAACCATGGTTTATTACAATTGTAACATCACGTAGATCTAGACGAATACAGTTACATCGAAACATGAATCTTCATAATGTAGTTAACACACCATACGGCCCTTACACATCCTGGCCTACAAAATCTCTACTCCTCACATCAGTGCACAAATACTGCATCTACGGCAGTTATATAATAATCAAGGCCTACAAAATCTCTATACTTCACATCAGTGCACAAATACTGCATCTACGGCAGATATATAATAATCAAGGCCTACAAAATCTCTATACTTCACATCAGTGCACAAATACTGCATCTACGGCAGATATATAATAATCAAGGCCTACAAAATCTCTATTCCACATCAGTGCACAAAGACTGCGTCTACGGCAGTTATATAATAATCATGGCCTACAAAATCTCTACTCCACATCAGTGCACAAATACTGCATCTACGGCAGTTATATAATAATCAAGGCCTACAAAATCTCTATACTTCACATCAGTGCGCAAATACTGCATCTACGGCAGATATATAATAATCAAGGCCTACAAAATCTCTATACTTCACATCAGTGCACAAATACTGCATCTACGGCAGATATATAATAATCAAGGCCTACAAAATCTCTATAGCCCTGCGCAGGCATACATTATCCAAAAACCACCTTAGGGCTGACCACCTCAGTCAAAAACCCTGCATAGACTGAACCCACGGGAACACACCCCGTTCACACAGTCACGAGAATCTACTGTTCTCTTAACACTGCTCTCAAAAATCCCTGCGGACACTAGCCGCGAGAGCTATTCACACATCACTTAAAACCAGTACAGAAACAGTTCATTATGACCAGAGTTCACCTGCTATCTGACATACTGTCTTCCACGAAACTAAGAAGAGATATCTTTAAACAAATCCATACCAATCTGTAAGCAAGTACTCTAACCCAAAATTAACTCTACTCAACACGTATTTCCCAAGATCATTTCCCTTTCATCACATCTGCATTTATCAAATACCTATTTTTATTTTGTTTTTATTTGCTTACGTCAGCTATATTGCAGTGATACCCTGTTCAATCAAACAGTTATATTTGGGGTATATTAAATGTTATGTTCTTCGGTGCTAGCCGGTTGCTAGTCCTGAAAAGGACTGGTCCTAAAAAGGATGACTAGCTGACTTTCTGGATTCCTCTTGTCGTTAAACTGTTCGTGATGTCGTGGCATGTTCAACGGTGTATTTCACATCCTACTGCGCTATTTTGGTGGCATCCCTTAGAAGAGCTAGTCGTAAAAAGGACAACAAGCTGGTTTGTGGGGTCTTGTGTGTTTTTAACCTCCTCGTTTCTGTTATGTGTGTATTCTTTTTCTCCTGTATCTGGTCAATTGCTTTTTCAATTATTGTTTGGAGTAACCGTTCAAGCATTTCAGAGATGACTTATTCATTGGGTTGGTCGTTCTTTTTATTTTCTCGCTTTGTTTTTAGCCGCAGTTTCCTCAATGATCATTCTTTTATGCATACGGATTCTTTCAGTATTTTCTTGGTTTCCTGAAACACTGGGCAGCCTATGTATCTTGCCCCGTGGTTTCCAAGGCAGTTTGCGCAGGTACGGTTTGTGTTTATGGCTTTGTAATTGTGATCCTCCATCGTCATGGAACAGTCGCGATATGGGTGGGCCCCTGCACAATACCGGCAAACTGTCTCTCTTCTGCATGTCTTCTTAGAGTGTGAAAGCTGCTGGCAGTTGGAGTACTGCATGACAGGAGGGATATAGGCTTATGTCTTTTTTATGTATCTTTCAGCGTCAGTTTCTCATTTCGTGTCGTTCCTTGAATAGTTATTACAACTAGATTGGTATCTTTTTTATCCCAGGTTTTGAGTCTTTCGATTTGTGTGATTCTGACATCTGTTTTCTGTTTGTAGGAAACTGTGAACTTCGCGTGCTGACCATCTGGTATCGACCCCTCTTAACACCATTTTCTTTGCTGTCTTGAAGATATCTACCACTACTTTTATCTGGTTTGGCAGCTGGAATTCTTTTGGTCCGGGATTCAGTTCGGTCATTAGCGATTTTGTTTTTTTCCGTGCTGTTAAGAGAAAGCACGACTCCTTTTTCGTGCTTCTCTACTTTAGCGATTGCTTCGAGGATACCGGAAACTTTATCGTCGGGTAAGGCCCTCAGCGTGACCTCACCTCCAGACCTCTGAGTGATCTTAATTAACGATCCTCTCCTGTAGTATCTCGTGGGAAACGGCATTGCTTGGTTTGCGAAGGTGGCACGCTTTGACTTCCGTCTCTGCTTGTGATATGTGGGACGGACTCACGTTCTGGTTCGTTGTCTATTTCTGGTCATGTTTTGTAGAGGTTACCTCGTCACTGCACGATGGAGCCCCGATTCTGACATCTTGTTTTGGTGACGATTTTGCTTTGTCAGGCTTTGGAGCATGGTTGTCCTCAGCCATCGAAGTTTTGTGAACTTAAAACAGCTGTCACTCAAAGTTTCCAGTAGCAGGACGTAGTATCTATTGACGCTGACCGGGCTAGCAATCTGGTTGGATTGCACAAGAGTTCACATACAACTGTGTTTCTCTGAACACTGATATAGTACGAGCAGCGTTGGCGTAGCTGGTGAATTCTTTTTATGGCAAGTCTTTATCAGGGCTTTATGCTAGCAGGTGGATAATGTTAGTCCTTTTCCGGACTTAGTATCTATCAACGCTGACTGGGCTAGCAGTCTTTTTCAGGGCTTATTCATGCTAGCTGATAGAAGCTAGTAGCCTTTTTCAGACCTTAGAGTTTATCAATACATCGCTTCAGTTAACAGAGTTCACTTATTTTTGACTGGCAAATGCGCTCTGATATAACCAATTAGGTTGAAAGGAACGCGCCTCGCCAAAAGAGGGCAAAAACCAAACCAAACCAAAAAAACTTTATAATGCACAATATACCCTAATTATAACCGCTTTGGTTGAACAGGGTATAACTGCAATGTAGTTGACGTAAGTAATCAAGCAACTTTAATTAGACTAACAACGAGATGAATCCAGACAGTCTGCTAGTGGTCCCTTTTAGGACCAGTCCTTTTAGGACTAGCAGCCGGCTAGCACCGAAGAACCGAACGCACAATATACCCAATTATTACCGATTTGGTTGAACGGGGTATAACTGCAATATAGTCGACGTAAGTAAGCAAGCAAAGCAACTTTAATTAGCTCGGAAGCGTTGGCGTATCTGGCGAGTCCTTTTTTGGGCTTTTTGCTAGCAGATAGATAATGTTAGTCCTTTTCAGGACTTAGTATCTATCAACGCTGATCGGGCTAGCAGTCAATAGAGTTGACTTATTTTTGGATGGTAAATGCGCTCTGATATAACCAGATAGGTTGAAAGAAACGCGCCTCGCCGCAAGAAGGCAACAAAAAAAAAAAAACAAAGCGAGAGGCTAGCAATCTGGTTGCATTGCTCAAGAGTTCACATACAACCGGTGTCTCGCTGAACACTGAGGTAGTACGGGCAGATTTGGAGTAGCTGATGAGTCCTTTTTAGGGAAAGTCCTTTCCAGGGTTTTATGCTAGCAGGTGGATAATGTTAGAACTTTTCAGGACTTAGTATCTATCAACGCTGACCGGGCTAGCAGTCCTTTTCAGGACTTCTTCATGCTAGCTGATAGAATCTAGTAGTCCTTTTCAGAGCTTAGAGTTTATCAACACATCGCTTCAGTTAACAGAGTTCACTTATTTTTGACTGTCAAATGCGCTCTGAAATAACCAATTAGGTTGAAAGGAACGCGCCTCGCCACAAGAAGGTAAAACCCACAAACTAAAAAAAGAAGAGAAAGGAATTTTTTATTCGCAAGGGCAGCCTAAACAGAATACTCGAAAATAGGCGCCCAGTGTGGGTAGAAAGGTGAACGAAAGAAATGTGAACACGTGAGTTTTGATTTTTAAATAGATCATTTCCTACTGAAGTTACCGCTAGTTCCCTGTAGCATTAGAGAGTTTCAGAGCGGCCGGTTCCAGTATTCCATACAATAGATAAATCTGTGTTTGCTAAGGAGATTTCTTCTAGGGCATTAGAATTCGTTTTAATGTCATTGATTAGTGGTAGAGATGTGCATAGGTTTTAGTTGTGGTGCTAGTTAAGTCCATTTCACTGCTGTAGGAAGATAGAATATATATTTCATACATGGAACTGGACAAAAATTCTATCATTAATGAAATGGAAATAGAATTCATTTTACGTCAAGAGGGAGGCCTGAAGCTGGCATGGTAGGCCACGTATTGATGAAATGATTTCTACAAAACGATGGCTTCTGTAACACTTTTAGTTACCACGTGCTAGAGGGGTAATGGGGTTAATCTATTTTATATCTATTTCATATTGGGTAAATTGACACGTAGATCAAACCAGGTTAATTATAAGATGTGCTATTTTAATAACTCAAGATTAATGTAATTTTCTTCATTAATGAAAGAGATAGTTTAGGTTAAGGTGATTCACGATAACTGCTTATATTTTTAGTGGGTTACTTTGAGGTGAGAATAGTTACATATGTTGTGTACATAGTTTTGGTGTTAAATTTCCTTTAAGAAGAGGCATTTAGTTTTAGTTATTTAGATTCCTTGTAAGCAGGATATCCCTCCTTTGTGCGTAGGGGACTTTGGGACAAAGACATCTCCCTGTTTGCTCCTTACGGAGCATGGAAACACCACTGCAGCTGGCGCCCACAAGAAGCCTAGACAATGTATTTATATGCTATTGCAGCAGTTGTTTCTGCAACAATGTGTTTCATATTATGAGATTCCCAGTCTCATTAGTCGACACGCTTGTTGCCAGTCCTACCAGTCGTGACATACGACATGCTTCCAGTGCAGGAACGAATACTGGCGTGGATCGGTTGCGAGGTGGTAGTTTATTCTCATTAAGGAGAGTAATGCTTGTACATAGCGTCTAATTATGTTGTATGCCAATGTTATTTTTATTTAATTATTGTTATGTGTAGGATAGTTTATGAGAGCACGTCGGTCCATTTGGGGATAAATTATGTCTCTTCTCGCTCCTTATGGGGCATGGGGCCAGAAATGTGGCTGGCCTCCGCATGAAGCCCGTATAAGCATTTATATGCTCATGCAGTAGTGGTTTCGGTAGCATTCTGTGTTACATGGTGAGACTGCCAGCCTCATGTACAACACCACACTAGTCGCATTGGACGACATGTATGAGAGTGGATGTCTGTGTAATAGTGGGATGTTTCAGGTTGAGTGGAAGAACGGGCTGTGTGGCAGTTGAAAGCACGGTGTTTCTCATTATTTAACTATTATGATTTTAACTAGTCAGTGCTTTGTTTGTGTTTCAGGTTAGCAATTGAGCACTGGCTGGGTGTTTGGTGGTTGTTTATTTGTTTATTGTTTGCTCGTTAGTTTGCTTTGTGGGCTTTAGGAACTGAAAAGATTGCATGAATAAATACAGCTCCTGTCTTAGAATCAAGAGTTTTAATATTGTACGGGTCTGGTGCGAGTGTGAATTGACCGCAAGAAAGTGATAATGTATCTCAACAACATCCCATTTCTGGCCCACCCTGTCACAGTAGCCTTGAACAGGAAGAAAATGAGAGAAGAGAAAAACTTAAAGCTAAGTTTGTAAATGAGTTAAGAGACCAGATAGATGAAAAACACTTTTTAGATGCTAATATAAGAGAAAAAGAAGTAGCTAGTGCAATAAAAGAGAAATCTAATACTGCCTCAGGGCATGATATACTTAGCTATGAAATCCTTAAGAAAGTACCCAAAAAAAATATAAACATAATAACTTCCCTTTATAACAAAATCTGGAACTTAGTAAGATACCAAAAGCGTGGAAAGTAGCTATGATAGTACTCATCTTAAAACCTAATAAGGAAGCCCATTATGTAAGTTCATATAGGCTTATCTCCTTAACATCACAACTAGAAAAAAATACTGAAAACTGTTGTTAACAAAAGAGTTAAATTCTACCTGGAAAAAAATCAGTTATATAGCCCGTCCCAGTCAGGGTTTAGAGCAAGCAGAAGTACAGTAGACCAGCTTGTAAGATTAGAACACGAAGTCAATCTAGGGTTCAAGAGGAAAGAGAAAACAGTGGCAGTCTTTCTGGATGTCGCTAGAGTGTGGGATGAATTCTGTAGAGATGGAGCTCTTTACAAGATGAAAAAGATTGGCATTACGGGCAAAACCTATAAGTATCTATCTAGAAATCTTTTTACAGGACAGGTATGTTGCTGTACAGGTGAACAACGATAAATCAGACATATATGAACAACAGAATGGGATTCCTCAATGATCAGTGATTTCACCTTCAATTTTCACAATAGTTGTAAATGACCTAGCAGATGAATTTAACGACATTAAGAATGCACTATCACAATTTGCAGATTACTGTGTCATTTGGTGGTCTGGAAAAAACCTGGACAATGTTTACAAAACACTGCAAAAACAAATAGACACAGTTTCAGAATGGATGAAAAGTTGGGGCTTCCAAATTAATGTAAACAAAAACATTTGGTATGATATTCAGCAAGAGAAGTTTAAAAACAAATAACAAAATCAATATAATCATTAACGGACAGAAAATATGTACCTCCCCAACAACTAGATTCTAGGGCATAACTTTAGAGAAACAACTAAATTGGAATAAACATATAGACATTTTAGTAGAAAGCTGTAGGGGACTCCCAATATACTAAGGATAGTAAAAGGTAATGGATGGGGGGCCAGCAACAAAATAATGCTTATGTTCTATAAGTCATTCATCAGGAAAAAATTAGACTATGCAAGCTTCAGCTTCTAACGAAGCAAAACTAAACAGAATTCAAAATGCATCCATGGAAACCATTACAGGCGCATTTAAATCAACATTAGTAGAAGCACTAGAAGGAGCTCTCGGCATACTGCCCCTTGATCTAAGACGGAAAGAACTAAGATTAAATTATTGGAGCAAAGTAGCACAAGACGTCACCCACCCAGCACATAAAGCATTTGACAAAACCAAACCAAGTGTATGGGACGTCCCCTTGAATAAAGAAAGATATCCAACAGGGTGAAGAACTATAGAAGATCTTATACAGTTCAAAGAACTGTCAAGCACAATTAATAATAGTAATAAATATAGAAACACAGTATCACCCTGGGAACTAAAAGCACCAATCATAGTCTACACACTTATTAAAAAGATTAAACAAAACATAGATGACAAAGAAGCCAAAACGATTATAAGAAAGTTCGTAAATCAACATACAAAACAAAGCCTGGCTGTTTACACTGATGGATCCAAGGGTGATAGTGGGCAACTAGGTGCGGGAGAAGTAATACCACAGTGGGGAATTAAGAAGAGCTACAGTGTAACTGAAGGGGCTTCGACTTTTACCGCAGAGATGGTAGCAATTCTAAAACGTTTAGAAATAATCGAAGATAATCCGCCAGAAGCTGTAACGATATTTACAGACTCACTATCATCTCTACAAGCACTAGAACCTCCAACTAAGTGCAGCCGGTCAGACATAATGAAAGAAACTCTTGCAATTAATACATCACTTTGGAACAGAGAATGCAGTTTGAGGCTAGTGTGGGTTCCAGCACACATAGGTATACCTGGTAACGAGTTGGCAGACGAGACTGCCAAATATGGAAAAATAAGTAAAAACAATATAAGAGCAGGACTTGGAAAATCGGAGATTAAGAGCCAAGTGAAGCTAACCATAAACCAGGGAATGAAAGACAATATGCAAGGACGGTAGTAAAGGCAGACACGCATTCAAACTTCTGAAAGAACCAACAAGGACGTGCCAGGTCAGAGAAGAATTAAAGGTGCCCTCGAACAAAATGCTATGGCGTCTCCGTCTAGGTGCAGCGTACTTTATGATAGAGGAACCTCACTGCCAAGAATGTCAGGAAGAAAATGACATAGTCCACTACCTGATCCACTGTAAAAAGTACTAGCAACAGAGGCTTGAATTAAAAACCTACTTTAAAAATCACAATATAGACATGACATGTGATAAGTATTTAAGTATAGATGTCCCAGGGGAAGCCCAAACAATACTTAAACGATATATACACAAAACATATAAGGTTAATAACAGTGATAATATTAGTAATAGTAATACCAATAATAATACTTCAGAAATGAAATTCAATCAAATAGAAATTAATCAACAAAAACTAACAAATCATTAAAACTATACCGTAATTTTAAAAAAAAAACACCATTATGGACTTCTCATAGGACAAGGAAAGGCAGCGAGAAAACAAAACACCAATTTAAAAAGAACGAATACTAACATCAATTAAAACCAACAATTGCAAAAGATAATATATATCTAAATATACGATGGTTCTCAGACATTCTAGAGACCACCATAAATTAACATCAAAAACAAAGAAAAGGAATATATTTTTGACTCACGTCTTATTATATTTATAAGAGAAAGGCATGCAATGTTGATTGACGTTAATTACGTTTATAGGAAAAGGAATGTAGATGTAACTATAAACTGTTGTCATATATCCACTCAGAACATCTGCACTAGTACAATTGAGTCGTTTAATTAGGACGTGAGAAAGACAAAATACGTGCTGAAAAAAGCATTTTACACTGTTGTCAGGTTTACAGAAATCAGGGACTCGTGACACATTCCCAGAAAACAACAAAGAAAAACAGGTGCCGGGTGCAAACATGACAGGATATAAATACTGTGGTTAGCGCGGTCAACATGGGATTTTCGCTAGAAATTTTTTTAGAGATTTGGGATTTTTGATTTGAGATTCAGATATATAGAGATTCATTGAGAAGAGAGCTAAAAATGTAGGAAGTTTGTCATAGGTCATGCTTTGGATTAGCCAGTGTTCGGCTTTTGAAATGATATTGTAGGAAAGAAGTGTAGATTTTTAAAGATAGTGTTTTGTAGAGAATAGTTAATAATAATAATAATACAAGTTAAGAAGAGCATTTCTAGATAATCTTAGCTAGTGTTAAAATAACTTGTCTTTTAAGTACATAATACTAGAGAGGGTATTTTATAGAGCTCTAGAGTTTCGGGGCGACTCTGTGAGTGCTCTGATATACTTTGTGGTTCGCTTTAGTAGGGCGGATTATTTGTCGAGTAATAGACTTTTAAAGTCAGTTTGTTTTAAGCTTTCGATGAAAACTTTTTATGGTCTAAGGGAGTTAATTGGTTGTAATACTTTTTGAGTCAGGTCTGATTTAGTTGTTATCTCCCTTGACTTGACATTTGATCATTGAAGACTTTCTTGAACAGTTTTCGAGAACGTTGGCTCGTGTGAGCTAAACTCACGTCACGCAATGATCCGCGGAGGCATGAATGATTTGCGGGAGCTGATATGCGATATCTCGTGATAGTTCGCTTTGGCGAACATTTTTGAACATCACTACTCCTAAGACGAAAAAGCAAGTCCGTAGTCTCTTAGGCTTAATACAATGCTATGGAAGATTTATTCCAAATCTATCCTCAATCACAGCACCTCTCTGAACTCTATTGAAGAGGGGGTCACCTAATATGGTACGCTGGTCCCCAGAATGCTAATCTTCATTAGATAACATCAAGATGCTATTTTCATCTCATCCTATCTTAAGACTGCCTACTGCAAGTAAGACTTTTGTTCTTCGCAGCGATGCCTCATTCACAGGGATTGGGGCCGCATTGATGCAGGAGTATGATAAAACTCTGCATCCGGTAATGTATGTCTCTAGGAAGCTGAACGCAGCAGAACGGAATTATTCGGTACTAGACCGAGAATTATTGGCTATGGTCTGGGCGATACTTAAACTTCAGAGGTTCCTTCTTGGCGCCCATTTCATTGTAGAAACCGACCAAGAAGCCCTCACTGCTATCCAGAGTAAGGAGTTGAAAAGCTCGTGATCCACTCGATATGTTATTGCTCTACAACCTTTTCACTTTTCTGTACAAGCTATCCGTGGTGCGAATAATGTTATGGCAGACATACTGTCTCGATACCCGCAGGATTCTACTTGACTCTCATGTCCTGAATTTTCTTATACATGTCGGGATTTGTTATATACCCACAACACTGTTATACATTAACATACTGTTATTACATTTGTTTGACTCTAGTTAATACATAATTGTATTACTTTCTCTGTTACCGTCTCTAGTGTAACGGAAGAAGGTTTGATTATCACCATATAAAGCCGGAAGTTTACATGGCCACATTTGATAAGTAGGGATTTAATTTAACTATTGTATATTATAAAATCCTAGGGTTATCAAACAGAGATTCTCATTTGTATTATTTCACAGCGTAAGCTTTCCCAGCGAGTCAGTGCTGTTATATGGAGAGTCTCAACAGTTTACCAGATATTTCAAAATTTGACGTCCCTATTTACCTTTTTGGCATTTGACGATACTTTAGATGTCTGTGGTGCCCCCTTGAATACAAAATGTTCTGGGACTTCGGAAGTCATCTCTTATTTGTACTTGCTAATTAGCTTACATTATTGTACATTTGTATATGATATTATGATAAAAGATATTGTATTATGATGTTAGTGTTACGATACTATTGTAGGTTACTATGTTATAAGTATAATATGGTAATGACACCTCTGTTTTTGTCATTTATCATTGCGAGACATGTCGATATTGTATTTTTGGGGATATATGAAGTCATATGTATGTGATTTTTTCTCTAGCATTGTATGTTGCCAGCACTTTATTGTGTGATTGCGGCAGCTTTTTTAAAATATAATATTAGTACTATGAGAAAATATTTTCTCTTAGTTTGTGAGATACTTTTATCTCCCGACGCTCCTTTGTGCGTCAGTAATAGCCTGGTATGTAGCATTGTATAATTTGTTGCCCTTTAAAGGCGCATCATTTATATGTTATGAGCCCGTTGTCTATGTTATCATGCTCATTATTTATTTTTTGGTGTGTGTAGGGGAATTTAGAGTGTCATGTACGCTGCTATATTTCTATGGTATTCATTTATCATATGCATTAGTTTTGATTACCATGTAATAATTTTGTCTTCTTCATTCTTTGTGCTTTGCTTCCTACATCTTTACTATTTCCTTTCGTATCCCATCTTGTCTTTGTTCACTCGTCACTTTTCTACTTTTCCTTATGATATCATGGCGTTCTATCTGCATTCCTTTTGGTTTCTCTTATTCCCCTAGTGTTTATGACTTTATTTAGCGTATACTTATGTCTAGATATTTGTATCCTACCGCCCTCATTTGTTTATGTATTCGATGTATGTTTTTAAAAAAAAGTTATCATTTTTTATTGGGGTGGGGGGGGGGGGGGGGGGGGGGGGTGGAGGGAGTGCGGTAAACTGTTAAAGTCAGTTTGTTTTAAGCTTTCGATGTAAACTTTTTTATGGTCTAAGAGAGTTAATTGGTTGTAATACTTTTTGAATCAGGTCTGATTTAGTTGTTATCTCCCTTGACTTGATATTTGATCATTGAAGACTTTCTTGAACAGTTTTCGATAACGTTAGCTCGTGTGAGCTAAACTCACGTCACGCGATGATCCGAGCAGGCGTGAGTGATTTTTGTGTACTGATATGCGATATCTCGTGACAGTTCGCTTTGGCGCTTGACCAGGGAGGTCAGCCATGTTTTTCTGATTGTGTAATCGGGGAACAAAGTCTTCTGTGTGATATAGAAATGTTTGAGATTCTTCCCCTGTGATAATTCTGACATATTTCTGAGAGCTAAGGATGGCGTACGTTTTTTGTGTCTTATTCTTGGATGACAGTGAAGGTAAAAATACGCTTTATACTAATTTTTTTAGCCAAGAACTGTGTAGGATAGTGCTATCAGCCCAAGATGGTTGGCTGACATTGAGGTGACTTTCTCGTCGTGCGGAGGAGAGTTTATGAGTATATTGATCTGGTCATCTTGCCAAAGATTTACTGATTATAGGAGAGGACAAAGTGATTATTTATAGAACTAATTAGCCATGAACCCATTCGGCTTATTTACTGATTATTGGAGAGGACAAAGGGATTATTTATAGTACTACTTAGCCATGAACTCATTCAGCTTATTTACTGATTATTGGAGAGGTCAAAGAGATTATTTATAGTACCGCAAAGCCAGGGAAAGGCTGGTACATATATGTGCCATTCATACTTTATACGGATATTGATTTGTCGTTTCTTTCATGACGTGCTATGAACTATGTTTGTGAAAGTGTATTTAGGTGATGTGAACATTCGTTATTGTGGCGTATTAAAACTGTGAGAAATGTTACTTGCAGTTCCAAAATTTTCTGACTAAGATATGGGCATATTTTGGTGTGTGTGATTGCCATTAACTTACTTGAACTACACGCATTCGCACGTATTGATATCTACTCACCACACACCTTGTGTCGGCCATCTGTATAAGCAAGACCTACTAATTTGCCATCATCAGCAAACATGATATAGCACATGTACATACTTCCTGATGACATCCAATGTTTGCTGAGGTCATTAAACATACACCAGAATACGGCAGTACAATTTGCTACAGTGGTAGCCCTTATAAAGCAACTGTGATAGCCAGCAAGATTTACACCTCTACATTGGTGGCCACACAACAGCATCATCATCTTCTTCCTGACGCCACTTCTTCAAACACACCAGTAGTGGCCAGCAATCCCCGCATGTTACATAGAGTATTGGGCATGGCTCTGAATATTCCAAATAATTCAGAGGCTTGTAAAGAAGTAAGAAAGAGAAACAGTGGTTCTCAAGCTGTTAACCAATGATCTTAACCCTCTAAGGTGACTTGTGAATCATAGGCGGCTCTTAAGTCATTTTAAAGTAAATATTATTCTGCGTGTTAACGCTATAGAACATGTAATGAATATTTATATCTTCACGCCGTTGGTGGAGCGGTTGTAGTGAAGTGAAGTGAAGTGAAAATGTGTGATCCTACAGACTGGCAGGCAATAAATAAATAGTGGTGATTTTTATTTCAAGAGCTTAGATGAACATGCCACTTGCAAGTAAACATATTGAGAACCACAGACTCGATTCATAATTATAGATACTGTAAAACGTAATAAGAAATGTTGATTGAATATTAAGAAAGATGATATTGGTAATCTATATGAGATTTTGAGAATAAGTGTAACTTTTGAGTTAACATATTTGAATGTAATAATGAGAACAATGGTTCTCCAGTGTTGAGGCTACTTCATGGTGTAATTTTTATCGCGGCAACTTATTAACACCGGATTTTTGTCACACCATGTCGTACTTCAACTGAATGCAAGAGATACATGAAAGCGGTCGCTGTGAGATGAGTTTCTAGGTATGACATATAAGAGAAGAGTTGGATTTGATGACATAGCGTCAAGCAGTGTGTCTATATGGCTTGTGTGTCAGCCAGTGTACAGTATGTATATTCAACAAATATTCAGAAGATGATGGTAAGCAATATATGCTTTAAATGATAGGCATAAGACAATGCCAGGATTGTAAATGAAGTAATACGGGACGATAATTCCCATGAGAAAAAAATGTGTTAGAATAAAGTTATATGAGTAAATATAATTGAACATTCGTTATACCGGGAAGCCCTATTCCCCGAGGTCAATGGATTATTAAAAATGAATATTGGTTATACCGGGACGCCACATCCCCCGAAGTCAAAGGAGTAAAATAAATGAATGTTTGTTATACCGGGATGCAACATTCCCCGAAGTCAATGGATTGATATAAATATGATGTG
This sequence comes from Oreohelix idahoensis, assembly GCA_024509875.1. NCBI lineage: Eukaryota > Metazoa > Mollusca > Gastropoda > Stylommatophora > Oreohelicidae > Oreohelix > Oreohelix idahoensis. The sequence continues at coordinate 870,794 of JAMPIV010014239.1, forward strand.
TGAATATTTGATGTACCGGGACGCCTAATCCCCCGATGTTAATGGAAAAATTTAGTTGGACTTTTGTTATGCCGGGACGCTAAATACCCCGATGAAAAATGCAAATAATGAATGATATTATAAAGGTATAGACAATGGAAAAGTTCAATGACACTGTAAGAAAGTCGAACTAAGATAAAGCACGACTGTAAAGCGGAGAGGGAGCATACATGTCATATTCGTAATTGTGACGTTGTGAATTTGTACTTACTGGTTATTAAACTGTTGCCAAATCGTCTAAGCCAAGATGTTTCTCCAATCAATCCAGGTTCGTTCAAACAGTTGTTAACCTTACTCCGTATTTGAAGTTTTGACAGAAAAAGGTTTAGATACGAAGGGTGGTTTCCATACTATTCAACAATACAAACCAAATCAAGATAAATGAACTTTCACATCTTTATTAACACCAATGTACCCTAGACAACGAAAGAATTCGGGCAATTTCTCTATCCCTTAACAGAGGAGAAATAACTGGGAGTCTCGTCTACGTGGACTCTACTTTCAACTACATCTTGGGACATCAAGAAACGAATTTTTCTTACTCCGAATCAAAAGTCAACTGAGTCTAGACTACTGCACTGAACTTTTACGAAGGACTTTTGTCATTTTGAGAACGATACGATCCTAATTCGTCTAAAAAGACTGCACATTTACTCAAATTTCACTATGGAAGATGTCATGTAACGGCTGCTTCTTGAAGATGCATCAAAGATCGTTGACCTGACCATGAGGATTGTCAAGATTCAACACCAAGGCATCATATTGATTAAATTTGGACTGTGATTATCTACATTGAAGATTTCGATACTGGCAAAACGCGCTTTTCGATGTTGAACGTTTATGGACAAACTGGCACATTGTACTCAATGACGTCATCAAAGCCGATATTGTAACGACCAAACGACTTTCTGTTCAACTTGTAGTCGGGCGATGGTTTCGTCTATTTATGTGTTCCTGAGGTCGACTTGGAGTTCGAACACACTGACAGCTTATCTGCAGAGGTTCTGAGTTCAACAAAAAAGATAAGTAGTATTTTAATTCCCTGATAAAATCTACTCTAGAATCCTAGAGAAGAGACTCCGACGCCTAGCTGAGCCACAGTTGGATGAGGTCCAGTGCGGATTCCTAACAAACCGAAGTACTCAAGACCTAATCTTCGCACTCAGACATCTGAGTGAAAAGGCCATTGAGTATAAGAGTGAGATTCATCTTTGTTTCATAGATCTTTAAAGGCGTTTGACAGGGTCCCCTGGAGCAAAGTTTGGGACTGTTTGGCAAGGAAGAACATTCCAGAACCTCTGATTCATGCTATATAGAGCTTCTACAAGTCTTGCAGGAATTATGTGAGGACAGCAAACCATAAGACAGAAGTGTTCAGGACCACCACTGGTGTAAGACGAGGTGATATCCTGTCACCTTATCTTTTATACTCCTCATGGACGACGTTATCAAGTCATGCAAGGAGAGAACAAGAAAGTATTCAGTGGGGTACTGGAAGATGAGACAGGTGTGTATTTCAGAGCTGGCATTTGCTGATGATGTTGCCCTGATTGCTAAATCAGAGGCACATCTCCAATCCAACCTGCAAGTCTGGAAGGAAGAGCTGGAGAAGAGAAGGATGGTCATAAGTAGCTCTTAAACAAAATCTATTCTGATATCACGAGAAGAAAGAAGATATCAGAATAAGCTGGGAGAACAGATCCTGGAGCAGGTCGACCACTTTAAATATCTCTCAGCTATTATAGACCGAAAGGGAGGCATCAAAGAAGAGTTGGCCACTCAAAAAGCAGCAGCTGAGAGACTTTTCCAAGTCATAAATCGAGGATTCCTCAGCAAGAGAGAGGTTGGTAAGAAAACGAAGATGGCTGTATACCGCTCCACCTATGTCCCAGTCTTGACATATGGATGCGAGTCATGGGCAATGAATACAACCCACAAAAGCCAGATCCAAATCTCAGAAATGATGTATCCGAGGAAGGTGGTTGAAGTAACAAGATGAGACATGGTTCGCAACCAGACGATACGTCAAGGCCTAAAATGCCACCCCCTGCAGACCCAAGCAGAACAGTCCCAACTAAGATGGTTTAGCTATGTCTGCAGAATGGGAGATCGGCTACCACGACAAGCATGGGAAACAAAGAGCCAGGGATCCAGACCCCCAGGATGACCTAGAGTCCGCTGGGAGGACAACATTAGACAATCTTTGAAGGACCGAGGACAAGAATGGAACCAGGCCAGGAGGAAGACAGCCGATAGGATAGTCTTGTGCTCTTTCTTCCAAACCTCTACACCTCACGGTAGAAGGGGAACGACTAAGTAAGTAAGTATTTTAATTTATCTGATGCGTGACATTATTTGATCATTTCAGCATCTTTGCCAGTCAACATCCATTCTTCCATGTTTTCTCCGTTTACGTGTTTATTTGTATAAACTAAAAGAGAGGTAGTGGCGCTCGCTATTTGTAATTTTTCTTCAGAAATCTTGCAAATGACGATGTCTTATTAGGTTGTTGTTGGTTGTCCAGTCAAAGAAAATAACAGTGGAATTTTAGTCCTTGACTGGATAGCAAACATCTGAATTTGTATAGATTGTTTCGTCAAGTATACGTCGTACATTTTCATTCACTAATTTACTTAAGTGGGTCAATTGTTTGTACAGCTGTTTTTCTATCGCTTTTGTCTAATTGTAAAATTTGACGGTTTGCTTTATTTGTGCGTTCTTTTTTGTCTTGTTTATTTTACATGTAATTATACCAAGTTGTTGTTACTTGTCAACATGTCTTTGTTTATTTCATTTTTTTTTATATTCGTCTTGTGATGTGATGTAATTTTACAGGTCACTTCATTATCATCTTAATTGACTTGTGCCATCCTTTTTCACTGTGCTCGTCTCTCATTCTTGGTATGTTCCTTCATCAGGTATAAATTCAGTCAATGCTATAACTTATTATTCTTAATTAATTGATATTACGGGGAAATTTGACACTTGTTGATTCGAATTAGAACACAAGATGTCTTCCTTACCAGAATTTATTGAGATAGGTTTGCGTTTGGACAAATCTGGGATTGAGCTGGAGACTTATGATGAGAAAAACTATAACAGCTTTTTGGAACATATGGAACGGAAGGAACAGAGAGAGTTAAAAAAGCAGGAGCTTGACCAAGCAAGGGAATTGGAAGAGAAAATTCTTGATCAAGCAAGAGAATAAAAGGAACTTGAGGAGAAGAAATTGACTCAACAAGAAGCGGTAAAGAAGCAGGAGCTTGATCAAGCAAGAGAACTAAAGGAACTTGAATAGAAGAAATTGGCTCAACAAGAAGCGGCAAAGAAGCAGGAGCTTGATCAAGCTGGAGAGTTAGAACGGGCAAAAATTGTTCAAAAAGAAAAAGAACAAGAAGCATATAGAGAATTAGAACGGTAGAAAATGGAATTACGTAAAATGGAACTTCTTCAGTTGGATCAAGCACACAGAAACGCTATAGAACTTCAGTCATTTAAATTACAGGTTGAGAAAGAAAAAGAGACTGAGATTGCAAAGATTAATGCCCAACACCTTAGTGCTAATCCACAATGTTCTAATAGCAATAATTTCAATTACCCAAAAATTAAGTTACCTAATTTTGATGATACACTGGATTGCATGGACTTGTTTATTATGAGATTTAGGATGACGGCAATGGATTTGAAGATCCCAAAAGAGAGATGGCCTATAATTTTTTCAGACCACCTCACAGGTGAAGCAATGAGATGTTTCATGTCAGTTGATGAAACAAGTAGATCTGATTTCGATATTGTTGCCAATACTTTGGTGACAAAATTTCAGCTCACTGAGGAGATTTTTCGATCCAGATTTCATTCTATGGTTCCGTCCAAGAATGCTGATTTCGGAGACTTTATCTCTTCTATTAAATTGTACTTGGGTCGTTGGATAGATTTATCGGGTATCGATACAACTTTTGATGAGTTTTTTTACCTAATGCTCAGGGATAAAGTTTTATCTACCTGTGGCGCAGAATTTGTACGTTTTTTGCAAGAGAGAAAGCCTAAATCTATCAATGAGTGTCAAGAACTGGGGAGGAACTACATGTCTGCACATCCAAACAAGGAAATTCGTTAGGTTTCCTATGATAATGCATTACCTGTTTGTGTTTCGTACCACGACGGAAGAGTAAGTGACCCCGTTCTCGCCCAAGGAGCTCGGAGGGCAGATATAGAAGTGATTATATCGTTCCTTTCGAGGACGGTACAATTTTCCTCATCGTCAGGCACCATCTCACTTCGGTAAATATAGATATTCCAAATACTCTAACAGAGGTCGTGGACAACACTACGGTAATAGCAGTGATTATATACATCACAGAGAGTATAGAAGAACTTCAGGTGAAGGTTCCAGTGATAACAGTAGGTGTCATTTAAGTAACAGTAAGCATGGCAAACAATGCACACACAAACACGATTGTAAAAAGGCAAAAGGGAAATCAGATCATACTAACGTCTGTACCCCACTTTGTGGTCACGATAGCCTTATTGAACAGGCTAATTCATGCATTGTACGCTCAAGCACAGATAACAATTGCGCTGAGTGTAACACACTCTATGAGCCAGACGCTCAAACAAGACTTTTATGTGGACATACTTTACCTGCTATGTCCGTCTGTGATTTTATTGGTCGCCTTATATTGCACAAAGGGATTATAGGTGACAAGCCAGCCACTATTCTTTGGGACACTGGTTGTACGATTTTCGGAATACGTAAATCGTTATTGGATAAGTCATCTTTTACAGAAAAGTTACTGAAATGAGTGACATTTGGAGGTAACATTTAATGATTTCCTATGGCAAAGGCGGAAATCGACACACCGTTTTATTCAGGGCATGTACTCGTGTGTGGCTTGGAGATTCCTGTATCTGACGTGATCCTTGGAAACATTCCAAGACTGCTCACCTGAGGAAATTTCAGAGTGGGTCAGCAAGCACACATTGGTGGCGAATGCGGTACTATATGATCTCAGCATGAAGCGAGTAATTTGACAGATACATCTCCATCAGTAGTGGAGGAGACGCCACTGAGAAATGCTCAAAACATTTCTCCTACTCTATTTACACTGAAACAACATGAGGACGAATCTTTAAAGAAATTATTGACTTTGGCTGAAACAAAACAAATTAAAGTCACTAAGAAATCATCATATTGGTTTGAGTTTCGTAACAATGTTTGATATGATGTTTCAAAAAGGGAGATAATCGTGAAAAAGACAGATTGTTGTACCAAAGAGTTTTAGACCTTTAGTTTTAAATACAGTTCATGATTTACCTATGGCAGGATACTTGGGCCGTAATTGACTTTGTTTCGAATTACTTTGAATTTTTATTGGCCTGGTATCAACACAGATGTAAAAAGATATTGTTGATCTTGTAATACCTTTCAAACAGTCGCACGCAGGGGTAAGAACCAGACATCACCCTTGCAAGTCACAGATGTTCCTGTGCGCGCATTTAAGAAACTAGCAATAGACAACAACGGTCCACTATCAGTAATGTCGGATCGAGGTTTTCGGTATATTTTAACTTGCATTGATTTGTGCACTAGATGGCCTGAGGCAATACCGTTAAAAATCATTAGTACAATGTCTGTTGCGAAAGCTTTACACTTAATTTTTACAAGAATAGGTTTTCCTGAGGAAATACTGTTCGATAAAGGGACACATTTTATGTCTCAAGTTATGAGAGATATAGAGAGCTTATGTCACATAAAACATTCATACACAAGTCCTTATCGACCAAATTCGAACTGGGTTTGTGAAAGGTTTAATGGTTCTCTTAAGTCAATGCTTGGGAAGGTTATGGAGGCATACCCTCGGGACTGGGATAAGCTTTTCCCATCGGTTCTCTTTGCTTACAGAGAAATTCCTCATGAGAGTACTGGGTTTTCTCCATTTGAACTTGTCTATGGAGCGAATCCGAGAGGTCCGTTGTATCTTTTAAAGGATTTAATACATGGTACCTCTAATGATGACAAAGTTCGCAGTAGCTACGAGTTCGTGGTTGATTTACGACAATGGTTAGTGGATGCATGTAATATTGCGTCACAGAGTATTCAAACGGCAACTCAAAAATCGAGGCTGCTACATAACCAATCTCGTAACCTAAGATCATTTGTCCCAGGGAATGAAGTCTTACTTCTCCTACCTATCAGGGAAAATAAGTTGTTGATCTCATGGCAGGGGCCATACAAAGAGGTGAAAAAGATCACGGATGTTTATTACTCAATTGAGATCAGAGGCAAATTTAAAACTTATCATCTTAGTATGTTAAAATTATACAGTCCAAGACCATCTGAATTGGTACATGTCTTGGATGAGGTTCATCGATCCTCATGTGCTGTTGTTCAGTCTGAGGATGCCACATCTGATATTCCTTTCGAATTTACTTTGCCTTCTCTTTCTGCTCTTGAAACGTGGCAAGATGTTTCTATTTCTCCGTCGCTTTCGCATTCTGAGCAAATTCAGATCCATGATGTTTTACGATCCTTCTCTGACGTATTTTCAGAGCATCCAGGTCATACTTTAATGTCTCACGAGATCTCGATCACCGATGATACTCCGATTAAAATCAGACCATATCCTATCACTCTTCATTACATAGATAGGGTAGATAAGGAACTTTCGGATATGCTTAAAATGGGTATCATTTCACACTCTTCATCTTCGTATTCTTCTCCAATGGTGTTGGTGAAGAAACCGGATGGATCTTTACGCATCTGTATTAACTTTCGGAAACTAAATCAACTTACAATAACAGATGCTGAGCCAATTCCAATCTTGGAATATCTTCTTTCACAGCTCTTTAACGGTACATTTTTTACTAAACTAGATTTGGCAAAAGGGTACTGGCAAATTACTTTGTCTGAAAATTCTAGACATTTGACAGTTATGTGATCGGGTTGGTTTGCAACATTGGTTTGCATGAGTAGTTGTTCCTTTGGAAACAGGCTATACTCCAACAAGACGGAGAAGGCACAGACTACCCCATAATTTTATATTTTATGAGAAACAGAATATAATAAATTATAGTGTCACATATTTAGGGCAGAGTCGCTTCTACACGCAAGAGGTTTATTTGAATAATAGTTTCGGGTTGGTGAATACCCCTGACCAATCGTTGTACATAGTTGCCTTTCAGGATACTTACCCCATAATTTTATATTTTATGAGAAACAGAATATAAAAAATTATAGGGAATATTTAGGGAAGTCGCTTCTACACGCTACGCCATCTAGCTCAGATTTACCCCGGGGAATGTAGAACAAGGACGCCATCTAGCAGAGAATGAAGGAGCGCAACTGTAAAGGACGTGTCTGGTCCAGCTCTACATATTCCTTAGTTTGAGGAAATCAACTTCAACATTTATTATAAAATGTGTATTTCAGGACATTGAGTGGTTTTATATTTCTTACTTGCGTAAGTAGTGACTATCATTCAATGTATATTTTGAATAGAGCTTCCAACCCTAGTTGCAGCAGAACTAGGTTCGAGGATTGAGTAAATTTGCAAAACTAGTCTTACACCTCACACCATGTAGAGCAGAAAATATCCTTGTGTTGGAAAATATTTAACTCAAGGAATACTTATGATGATAAAGAAATCAAGGACTAATCTGAAGAGATGGGCAAATGTCGTCGAACCCATATCCATCTCAATTAAATTTGCTACATCAACACCTAAGAGAAGAAAATCGAACCTGGTAACACCAATTTAGGAGAGAAATCTAGATCTCTGGTGATTAGGCCAGTTAAACATCTGCTCTCTGTTATATAAAAAAGGAAAACTCTCAGTAAGACATAAGAGACATTTCCCCGCCCCCGCCACACATCTCAAAGTGGAGCCCGTGGCCACTTCTCTTTGATAAAGCGAATAACTAGCGATCATAGACCATGGACGATTTACTACATAATTTTCAACAGCTTGGCGTGGAACAACAACAACAACAACAACCACAGAACCAACCCGTAAATACACAACCACTGCAGCCCCAGGACAGACAAAATATGGAAGGACCAACAATAATAGCGCTACGGCCAATTACTGAAACCCTACAGAAAAATGACAACTACGCGAAATTCACACAGGTTAGATCCATTGTTCAGCCGTTCGATGGAAACAAGAAAAAATTCAGAAGATGGTTGTCCGACATGGAAAAATTTGCGGCACTAGCAGAGGCAACAACGGATGAAGAGAAAAAGAAAATCGCCCTGTTAGGTTCTGATTCGTACGTGACTGATTTTTTAAGAAGGAGGTCCCAGCAGTACCCCACAGAGACCTACGAGTCCCTTAAAAAAGAGCTCACCCAGAGATATGGAGAAATCATAGACAGAATGCACGCTTGGTCAGTACTTAGACAAATGAAACAGGAAATGGATGAATCAGTACAACTTTATGGCGATAGATTCCTCAATATGGCAGAAGAGGCGTTTTGTGGAGAAATACCTACCACACCTGACGTAGAAATACAGCTAGTAGGGATATTTGTCGATGGCCTTAGAGCAGAGAACATCAGAAGGCATCTCATTAGAAAAGACACAAAGACTATTGCTGAAACAATCCAAGCAGCAATTCAGGAAGAAAATCTTCACCGAAGGTTCCAACAAAGAGTAAGTAGGGAACACCGACCAGACCAGAGGGACTATACTGAGCATGAGCCTATGGAAGTTGACTATGCCAGGAGGCAATGGACTCGCCCACGACAACAAGATGATAGACCTCGCAATTACAGACCCCCCACACAAAGGACAAATGACATTAATAACATCAATCCAATTGATGCTTTACATGCGGTAGGTTCGGACATAGTTACAGGTCATGCAGTGTAAATTACAATAATGCACCATTCAGAAGAGAAGGAAGTTACCAACCACAACAACTCGCACCACCCCCACATAATTACACAAGAAATCAGTATACCAGAGGCACACCTCAACCCCTCATGCGTCAGGGAAACGGACGTGCCACTCACTAAACAGGACCGTTAGTGAGGGTGACTATCATAGAGAATGGTCCAAAGCAAAAGAAATAACACAGAACAGAAATAGTCAAGTGAACCCAGCCAGGAAAATACATTATGAAGAAATGCTGAATGATGGAACCAAAATACATCCGGACCCCAGTTCTTGCATCATGTCTATAACAAAAGGAATGTCTAGAAATCTTATCCTAGGGAGGGATTTTTTAACAAACACAAAGTTCGAATATACTATGACCTCCAGAAAATCAAAGTCAACAATACATACATAGATCTCCAGGACGATATCCACATAGCGTCTTTGGTAAGGCTTACAGCTCCCATAACGGTGGCTCCAAACTCCCTGGTCATAGCAAAAGGCAGAGTAAAAAATTCTGAGTACATAACACCAGGGCAATCAATCCAAATACAGCCCCTAGCAGAAGAAAGCATTATTGATGACCCATTGTTGCAAATTACAGAGGGAATCGCTGAAGTCTCGAAGGCTAGAGATTTCCCCATCATGATATTGAATATGTCAGGAAAAACTACCACTATAAATAGAGGCACAATTGTAGCACAAGTGGATACGTCAACGTTAAGACAAACCAAAACCAATAGAGACCATCCACAAATTGTCTCAACCACTCCCACTGGACATAATGCACGAAATCGCAGTACAAATAACCATAGTACACGGAAAGTAAACAGTTATAAGGCTTATGCAGAAAAAGGCAGCAATATCAGTCACAGTTATGTTACACCACAGCATACCCTACCCAGATGGCAGAAACGAACGAGAAAGAGAAAGGCCACAGTATGAAAATGACTATAATTACTCATTCTTGCACCCCAGCACACCACGAGAAAAGATGAAGTGCTGTATATCACAGGGTAACAGAGAAACAGAAATTGTCTTGCCAGTAGGATATCCGAAGCGACAAGACAGAGATACATGCCCCATGGAGTATCAATATAACTCAAAAACAGGTGGATATGATAAAGTCCCAAAACCAATTGAATGTTCCGAAGAAAAGGAAGAATTCTTATACGACTCCACCACAGGAGGATACTATAGCAGCAAAGTTGGAAACAGAAAGAATGAAAAATTTTCGCCCAGGGAAAGAAGACAGCCCTATAGCACAAACGGAAGAAATACAGTAACGTACGCGGATAAGCGCAGTTACGGCAGAAATAATCAGAAAAAATGGCACAACAACGACTACCCCAGAAATATAATAAGAAATGAATATACAGTAAATGCAGTGACAAATGGAAATGCACACAGCACATGGCAGAGGAGACAATACCAAGCACAGCCCAATGAACGGCAAAGAAATACGCAAAAGAAAGCCACATACCAGGAGCAGAGATTTTCACAAGATGCAAGAAAAATGCCCCAATACTATGGGAAGGAAACGGAGGCAGCAAGACAGACCAGAAATATAGTGGCAGATCATAAACACAGAGAGAGAATAGCTCAGTTACTTGCAACCCTGAATGCCACAGAAGATAATGAGCCACGTTTGAAAACGTTTGTAGAAAAGCACCAAGATGTATTCGCACTAAACGACATGGAATTGGGCAGAACTAACACTGTCACAATGGACATTCAAACAACTACCGAGGAGCCAATACATATGAAACCCTATCATACACCCTTGAAAAAACAGAGAACTAGTGGAAAGGTCTATAAATGAAATGCTACAGGCAGGAATCATCGAAAGATCCCGCTCCCAATGGTCCTCACCCATAGTGATCGTAACAAAGAAAGACGGCTCCAGTCGCTTTTGCTGCGACTACCGTGCCCTTAACAAAATCACAAAAGTCATTTCCTACCCCCTCCCCAGGATAGACGATCTACTTGCGACGTTAGGAAAGTCTACATACTTTACCACACTTGATGCAAGGTCAGGCTTTTGGTGCATCCCCATGACACCTGAGGCAAAACAGAAATCCACATTCTGTTCGCATATCGGAAGTTTTTTTTTGGAATGTTATGCCATTTGGTCTAAAAGGATCGCCAGCAACATATATGTCACTCATGGATGAAGTGTTAAAGGGTCTACATCCATTTGCCCTGGCATACATAGACGATATCCTGATACATACCGCAGGCACGATGGAAGACCACCTCCGCAAGGTTGAAACAGTGTTTGATAGACTCAGGCATCACCAAATAAAGTTAAAACTGTCGAAGTGTGAGTTTCTAAAGACAGAAACAAAATATTTAGGCTTTGTCATCAATAGACATGGCATCAGACCTGATGAAGATAAAGTCAAAGCCATAAGAGAAATGCCTAGCCCCAAGACGGTGAGACAAACACGCTCATTTATTGGTACAGTGGGTTACTATAGGCGCCACATCATCAATTTCTCCAGAGCAGCAGAGCCTTTGATAGCCCTTACCCGCAAGTATGCACGCTTCAAATGGACAGAAGACTGCCAGAGATCTTTTGAGTATCTTAAAAATGCCCTAACCACCATCCCACTGCTTGGACATCCAGACATTTCTCAGCCCATGATACTATACGCCGATGCCTCAGATAACGCAATTGGTGCTAGTTTGGTCCAACAAGTACTAGAAGATGAAATACCCATCCTACCAAACATTCCCAATGAGAAACCCATTGCATTCCTATCACACGCACTATCGAAGACACAGAAAAACTGGACCACCACTGAGAAAGAAGCATATGCTATTCACTATGCAGTACAAAAGTTTGACTTTTATGTCAGAGGAACTAAACTCATTATAAGAACTGATCATCAACCTTTGGTTAACTGGCTCACCAAAACACAAGAACAGCCAAAGAAGTTACAGACATGGGCAATGAATTTGCAGTCCTACGACACCACTATCGAACATATCCCAGGCGAAATGAACACCTGTGCAGACCTCTTATCCAGGATTAAATATGATGATGAAACTGAAGTGAAAACAAATAGAGTCAAAAATGATGGCACATCCTCAGAGATTGACGATAATGCAAAAGAAATTAATGAAATTACTTCATCAAGTCGAAGAAGTACCTCAGATTCTGCCACTCAAGTAGAAGAAGAAAGTCAAGATATGTTTGACATGAGAGTAGAACAAGCGAAAGATGCAGAAATTGTTAAGCTGCTCACATACGTGAAGGAAAACCCAACAAAAAGTAAAGATTTTACAGTACACCCAACGGATGGAGCTCTATACTATATTGATAGTAAACAAGAAGGGACACTAAGAAAAGTCATTCCAGCACATCTAATCCCAGAAGTATTGCTACAGTTTCATGATAACAACGGGCACATGGGAAGAGACAAAACAATTGATGTTATAAAGAAAAGGTATTATTGGCAAACCTTCTACAAAGACATTACAGAGTACGTGGCCACCTGCAAAACATGTAAATTGCGGAACATGAAGCCACATTTAATTCCCCTTCAAGAAATGCAACCTTCCCATTACCCCATGCAAACAGTAAGCATTGACTTATCAGGTCCTTACCCACTCACCCAATCAGGCAACAAATACCTCCTGCACATAGTTGACCAATACTCTGTTTGGCCAGAAAGTTACCCACTCAGTGATGCCACATCGCAGTCCATCACGCAAATTTTTTTACAAGAATTCATTCCCAGGCATGGCTGTCCAAAACGAATCATTTCAGACAACGGTAAACAGTTTATCGGTAACCCATTTAAAGCCACCTTACACCAGCTGAATATTGAGCATACTACAACCACTTATTATTGCCCAAATGCAAATGGCAGAAATGAACGCATGCACGCCACCCTACATGATATTATTAGCAAATATATCAAGGGGAACCACCAATACTGGGACCTATACATTAACCAAGCTCTTGAAGCCATCCGAGTAAACGTGAACGATACCACAGGAATGTCACCCTTTTTCATGCTATACGGAAGAGAACCAAACTTTCCGTTAGACAACCTACTTCGCCCACAAAGAAAATACATGGGAGAAGACCCCGTCGAAATAATCCTTCAAGAAAAGTATAAAGCTCACCAGATTGCACAAAGAAATACGCAGAAGGCATTTCACAAGAAACAGAAACAACATGATAAATCAGCCAAGCTACCAACGTACAAAATAGGAGACAGAGTATACTACAAGAAACATGTACGCAGTTCAAAATTCGATGACCGATGGTTGGATGGCTACAAAATCATGAAACAAACTACGCCTGTAAACTTCATTATCTGGAATGAAGAGAAACAACACCAAACAAAAGCTCACGTAAAACAACTCAAAATTGATAATCACCGACCCATTCCGCCTCTGACGACAAATACAAGACCAGTCAGAAAGGCCACCCTAAATTATAATCCATCCAGCACAGATTCGTCTGACATATCAGAGTCAGAGACGACAGACTCTGAATTTTACCAAGACGACCACATACCCAGACCACCTACAGATGAAATACAACGAGCAAGACAACAAAGGAATTCATCAGAAAGTGAAGAGGACATCCCACCACTTGAATTACGTAATAGACTACAAGACAGAGACCTGCGCATTAGAAATGAAGAAATCATGCCACAGACGTCACACGATGACAACACGAAAGCACCTTATATCCACACTCAAACTTACTCCCGCAGTGATAAATCGTCAGCTGATACCTATCACACCCCCAGTTCAGGCAGTTCTAGTTTTAACACTAGTGAAAACCAAACACTGCTATACCACAAGAACAAGATTGGTCGTTCAGAACAATCAGATCCTGAAGAAACTATACCCAAGCAGATTGTTGAACCATATACCAGCAATCTTTATGGAGACGAAACAGAACAAGACATGAGAGAAGACAGTGTCGGCCCCGGCACAGCTTTGTCAGACCCCAACGAACAAAATGACAAAGAAATGGTAGAACTATATGAACAAGAGACAGACATTGATACAGCCAGTTCTATTGAAACCAGTGATGCGGACAGCACATTATTTATACCAGTCAGCTCCAGGGTCAAACGCGCCTATACAGCAGGGTCAGATGACTCACCTCCTGTCGTTAAATGCATGAAATTGCCACAAAATGAAATCAGACGAAAGATTCTGAAGAAACGCTATCATGTTCCAAAACCAAGCCGAGAAGCAATAGCCTCAGCTCTACTAGTTAAAAACAACAGTGTGCAAATTACTGCGCCCACTGTAAACGGTGCTAACGTACAGCACAACCAGGTCAGAAGAAAAATCAAGGCGAAACATATACCTGCCTCAAAACCAACAGATGTTCCAGCCATACAAACCCCAACCACAGTGAAACCGTCACCGCAATCAAATGATGTTAAGCCATCACCGCATTCGTCAATGTCCTCAGTGCCCCAACAATCAGCAAATGCAGTGTCGTCGCCTATCACACCCGTCACCACTGCTACTCAGTATGATGCTCGCCTATCCAGTCGGGAAATTACAATGCTCGAGGCGATGAAGAAATTCAAAGAACTAGCGAAGCTGTTCTGAAAAACACGCCCCTCGAGTCTTCAATGTACATTCCATCCCATGTACGGTCAACGCATATGTGAAAAAACCTTTTTAACAATGTACTAACTTTCCCGTGTACTTTATTTTCAGTTTTGACAGTTTAAATCACTTGCTTCCAGACTAAGATGTCAAAGCTCCACTGAGAAACTTTTTTCCAGCCTTAAAATACTGATGCATCAAGACCAATCGAGACCAGCACACGGAATATTTTCATTAGATAGTATAGTTTTGTGAAATAAAAATGACAAAACAAATGATAACACACGGTGTTACGAGTTTACAGACATTATTTAGTTACAGACATTTTCTTAATATTTAGAATGTTACACAACCTTACCTATAACACATGTGTCACATAATTCTGTTGTAACATTGATCTCTACTTTTGAACTGATCATATTCCACGCTTCATTCACCAGACTTCTTGTCCTTGCAGCTCCAGAGTTCTGTACTTTCGCATCTTAGTGCATTTTCATGCAGACACTTTACACAAGTAGTTTTTCTTACCTCATACTAATGTTTCTTTGATCTCAATTATGCTAAACTCCTTTATATCTATCACCTTGATCAATCATACTGTTCCTACTATGACATCTCTTAACAGCACATAATTCATACCCAAAACTAGTATTGTATGTTATGCTATTTTTCTCCACAGGATTATTTATTTTCAAATGTACATTATTATTTTAGACCCAGATGTATATTAGTACTGTCAAAATATTTAAACATTCTCCTAAAGAGATTCCATATCCCAACCTTGACTCTCTATAGTAAGATTTTCTTCACTCCACTGTTACAACATCTTTAACTTACTATTTTTCCTTTCCACTATATTGAGACGACATTCTAGACTTGTGATCTTTTCAATCCCAATCATATTCATTCCTTGGAATTACAATCATGTTGTAATCAGGAGATCCTTGATGTACCTTTCCTCGCCACTTATTGACAACAGATACTGCTACAATATTCATTCTATTCTAACCTAAACTATTACTTGCAGCCCTATTGGTTAGGATTTACTATTAGGAATATTGATAGTATCTCTAGTGTTTAGTGAATTGATTTTTATCATTCTTTCGTACTTGTGATACAAACAGAAAAGAAAATGAAATGTAAAACAAGAAAAGAAAAAAGAAATCACAAGAAAAAAAAAGAAAACAGAAAAGAAATGAAAAAGGAAAAAATGAAAAGAGACAAAACATAACAGAAAAATAAGAAGAGAAAACATTCTAAATGGATTTATAGGATTGCTATATGTTTATATGCCACCCTCACACATTTTGATAATGATAAACCAATGCCATATAACATTGACTGCCCTGACATTAGTAGCTGACATAAAAGAAAAGAGAGAAAATAGTCACAACATATCAGAGGGAACAACTAGTCTTTGTTCACACCGCCTCTGCCAGTCATACCCCTGTCGGAAAATATCTGCACATAACAATTATGCAGAATGACACCCCAACAGTATTCTGTTGATACTGTATGAACATATACATTTGTATATGCTGCCCCAGATTTGAACACCCCATACCTGATACCACTGATGGCACATGAGATGAAGAAGCAACTGTTTATGTATGATGAAGACGCAATTTTATATTATGGTGAAACTTTATGTTGTCACAGCTGAGATTTTGTTGTAATGTTTATGCACAAAATCCCCCACATTAACATTGAAGGAGGAATAATTTTAGTCTTTCGTGGTTACGAGATAAGACAAGGATATAATAGAATAATTGATGAATACCATGGACATGGAACAAATCAGAGCAAATTGATTGTTGCACATATGAGGACCATATTTGAAGTCATTATTGAAGGATTATCAGTAGACAAGAGACACAAATGAATTATGATAATCCCATGGAACCACAGGTACTAAGGACACAAAATGGAGATTAAATAATGGAGAAAAAAAATAATGACTGAATAATTGCTACGCCCAGAGGTAAAGGAAATAGAGATACATCCGCATTTTTGGAGAAGATATCTCTTTGATTTTTGCTCATTGCCTTTGTAATATGAACATTGTTGTATAACAAATGACTATTCCTTATCACGAATTACAGAATGTTATAAGATAGTGGAAATAAATTGACAATGTACTATACTCATAACATACCCAGAATTACAGGAGAGAAAAAAAAAACATGATTGATGAAATTGGACGTACTGAGATCTGCTCACCCAGAGGATATTGGAGAAAAAAAAATAATAATGTTATCCCAAGGACAGACATGTCACAGATATATCATGGAGATATTATGAAATAAGAAAAGAATACCTAGATTGGAAATGCAGCAAACTTTGTCAAAGACACCAGAAATAGACCCCCGCCCCACACTTAAGATAACTGACGGATGAGATTTTTGAATTATAAGTACCATAAGTCACCCATCTGGCTGTAGTCAGCGGATGTTACAGGCACCACATAACTCTGACTAACCCTCGACCAGCGAAGGCAGAGTTGGTGTCGAAATTTTGCACATATGTAAAAAGACATGTTTTTGTTCATGTTTTGGTAAAGTCTAGACATTTATGTTAATGGTTCTATAAATGATTAGTTGATATATTGTTGATAAATATTCGCAAATATAGTACATGGACAATTAATAAGGATATATTTCCAGTACAGAATAAGAGGAATAGGAAGGATCCACATTTTAAATATTGGAGCACCATGAGCGATGAATTGGACTTATAAAGAAAATGGAAATGGTACACTGTATGCAAGGATAACCAAAAATAATATGGATAAATAGTAATCAGAGTGCAAGGAACTTTGTCTTATAAGAATATTGTAGATTCCTCACGATCAATTGAATATTTTTTCTTCCTTTCTATGTCACATTTTTTGAGTGATGACCCCCAAATTTTTTATCTCATATTGTCAAACAGTTCTTACATCTCAGTTGATTGTTCCATAAATAATTGTTTGATGTGTTTTGCATAAATGTATTGCTAGATAAGGTACATAGGGAGTTACTAAGGATGAATTCTTAAGATAACAGGAGGACTAGAATAGACACAATGATATTGGAACACCATAAATGATACATTGGTGTTATGAAAAAAAAAAGGAGACAAATATAAATTGTATACAAGGATGCCTTGAGAGTGACAACATGGATACATATTGTCAAGAGTATAAGCAGTATGTCTTAACAGAGAAAATAAAGTAATACGGAACCCAATGTAGAAAATTCATGATGATTTGAAACTATATTTTCCTTTTCCCTTATATTTCATAATATGATAGTAACACATTCGTCTGTTAGTTGCTGAATAATTTGATGTTTGAAAATTTATGTATGGTAAGTCAAAGAAGATCTTTGAAAAAAAAAAAAAATATATATATATATATAAAATAATATTTCTAGGGAAGAGTTCACAGAAAAATACTGGGTTGACCGAAAAGAAGGAATGATTAGAAATAACTGACTAATGGACAGGATCACCACCAGACGCACGGATATTGGAGACAAACATCACATATTTTGAAGAGAAAAAAAAAAAAATGTAATATAGAACATTTTCTATAGTGACGGACTTGGAACGAATTTATACACTTACCATTTGGAAAATGTCAATAACAAGGAAACATTCAGATAAATAAATAAGGATAAGCCATGAGGTTTCAATGCTTTTATTGTGAAAAATGATTACTTATAAAAATGATGCTGGTTATATTATCGTCTGATAAAATATGCATATTATGTTTAGAGATGTTTTCTCCATGTAATAATGAGCAAGTGGCTCATTCACTAGAAAAAAAAAAAAAGGAAATGATGAGCACCCATGAAAAAAATTGGCTATTTTATGAAAGTGGATTGCCATTACCATAGGAATTGGAGATTCTGGACATTTCTTGGAATATTGCAGAGTACTTGGAAAATAAAATAAATAAATACGCCAGGAAGAAAAAAGATTTTTAAGTCTTGCAGACTTATATATGGAGCAAATAACAGTACAGAAAAGAGATAACACCCCCACCATATCTAAGAGAATGTAATCAACTTTATTTTTGAATGAAATGTAATAGATTATGATAATCCAGCCAAGTTCTGCAAATAAGATAGTTTATTGTTCATTCCCCAGTGTTGCCACTCGTCACATTTTTTTAGTGATGACCTTATGATTGTTTTGCAGATTTTGTTGGGCAGTGTTGCCAATTTGTAAATTTGGTGAAAAATATTATGATGTGATGAATAAGTTACACTTTTTGAAGTTAATGTCCACTACTAGTTTTTTTTTTTACATAGCAGACGACCTCATATAGACATAGGACCCCAGTATAGGAATTAAATTAAATTTTTTTGGAAATATTTTTGGACTTAGAAAAATTTTTGAACTTTAAATTTTTCTGAAAATTTTTTTTGAACTTAGAAATTTTTGGGGATGAATTTTTGTTATTGATAGTACTCAAATGTCTCCCTACGGGATACATTTGCGGAGCCCCGGGATCTATATGTAGCCGTGTACATAGTTGTTCCTTTGGAAACAGGCTATACTCCAACAAGACGGAGGAAGCACAGACTACCCCATAATTTTATATTTTATGAGAAACAGAATATAATAAATTATAGTGTCACATATTTAGGGCAGAGTCACTTCTACACGCTATTTCTAATAGTTGGGTGATTTCCCCTGACCAATCGGATAGCTCAGATTTACCCCGGGGAATGTAGAACAAGGACGCCATCTAGCAGAGAATGAAGGAGCGCAACTGTAAAGGACGTGTCTGGTCCAGCTCTACATATTCCTTAGTTTGAGGAAATCAACTTCAACATTTATTATAAAATGTGTATTTCAGGACATTGAGTGGTTTTATATTTCTTACTTGCGTAAGTAGTGACTATCATTCAATGTATATTTTGAATAGAGCTTCCAACCCTAGTTGCAGCAGAACTAGGTTCGAGGATTGAGTAAATTTGCAAAACTAGTCTTACACCTCACACCATGTAGAGCAGAAAATATCCTTGTGTTGGAAAATATTTAACTCAAGGAATACTTATGATGATAAAGAAATCAAGGACTAATCTGAAGAGATGGGCAAATGTCGTCGAACCCAAAATAAAATGTTAACCTAAAGGACGGAATACGGTGGAAATAAAAAAGTCGCCATATTTGACAATTGAGTAGGCCTATGAGATAAAGATGCAAAAAAGGGATCTTTGCATCGATGAAAGCATCTGATGATATGTTAGAACTTTATTGTGCTTATTATTGTAAAAATGTTCTGAATTCCAGACTTTGTTGAAATTTAAGTTCATGCTGAAAGATATTAAAAGATTTGCATGAAATCGAATGCTGTTGAAAAGGTGAATTACTACAGTTTTGAGATTATGCTAAGAAATCTATCCATCTCAATTAAATTTGCTACATCAACACCTAAGAGAAGAAAATCGAACCTGGTAACACCAATTTAGGAGAGAAATCTAGATCTCTGGTGATTAGGCCAGTTAAACATCTGCTCTCTGTTATATAAAAAAGGAAAACTCTCAGTAAGACATAAGAGACATTTCCCCGCCCCGGCCACAGCATGATGCGCCGTTTAGTTGGCGATAGACCCGATGTCATCACACATATAGATGACATTTATTTATTCCATTACACATGGGAAGAACACATTGTAGGTTTCATTTCTTTGCTGGAACAGCTACGGAGCAACGTTTAGTTCGATAGACCCTTGACATATAGATGACATTTATTTATTCCATTACACATGGGAAGAACACATTGTAGGTTTCATTTCTTTGCTGGAACAGCTACGGAAACATCACTTGACTGTTAGACCTTCGAAGGTACAGATAGGTTTTCAGGAAATTTCTTTCATGGGTCATAGGATCGGTAATCGTCGACTCTATCCTTCTGATGGTCTTGTGAATAAAATTCTGAACATCCAGGTACCGAAAAATAAGAAAGAGGTCCGTAGTCTTTTAGGTATAATTAATTATTGTCATAAATTTATTCTAGACTTTTCTTCTATCTCTGGTCCTCTTTCGGATTTGATACGCAAAGGTGCTCCTCTTAAGGTACTGTGGTTAGATACTTGTCAAGTAGCAGTGGATAAGATTAAAATACTATTCGCGAATCATCCTATTTGGTTTTTCCACATATCCATGAACAATTCTTTATTCGCACAGACGCTTCTGAGATGGGAATAGGTGGCAGTTTGATGCAACTTGTCGACGGTGTACTCCATCCTATCGTCTTTGTGAGCCGGAAGTTGTCTGTGACTGAAAAGAAATACTCGGCGGGTGAAAGAGAGCTCC
The DNA here is from genome assembly GCA_024509875.1 of Oreohelix idahoensis. Classification (NCBI taxonomy): domain Eukaryota; kingdom Metazoa; phylum Mollusca; class Gastropoda; order Stylommatophora; family Oreohelicidae; genus Oreohelix; species Oreohelix idahoensis. The sequence continues at coordinate 891,611 of JAMPIV010014239.1, forward strand.
TTGCTATTGTGTGGACGATATCAAAACTGTCTCGCTATCTGCTTGGAAGAAAGTTTTACGTTGAAATTGATCATCATCCTTTGACGTCTATGAAACCTAAGGCGTTTAAGAACTCACGAATATACAGATTTTTTTTGATGCTCCAACAGTTTTCGTTTGAAATTAAGCATATACGCAGTGAGGACAACTGGATAGCTGACTTGTTATCGCGGTTTGCAGCTCACCATGACTGACGTATCCCATATGGAATGTTGTATCCGGGTGAACTGCTTCAGTTTATTTCGACATCATATTGTGTATTCTGGACTAGATGTTTCGTCCGGATGTATGGACTCAATTATATTGCAATTTTGTTGATTTGATTATTCTTGATAATTGCAATTCTTCACAATTTTATGTAGATCTGTCTTAATGCCTGATGCTTCTCATTGGATTGCTTGTCTGTATGATGTCTCTGTAAGTGAGGTTGCTAGCAGTTATACCCTGCAGGATCTTGCGTGTTTCCTGAAGCAAACGCTCGGGAGCGTGAGGGGTAATGTTGAGGCTACTTCATGGTGTTAATTTTATCGCGGCAACTTATTAACACCGGATTTTTGTCACACCATGTCGTACTTCAACTGAATGCAAGAGATACATGAAAGCGGTCGCTGTGAGATGAGTATCTAGGTATGACATATAAGAGAAGAGTTGGATTTGATGACATAGCGTCAAGCAGTGTGTCTATATGGCTTGTGTGTCAGCCAGTGTGCAGTATTATATATTCAACAAATATTCAGAAAATGATGGTAAGCAATATATGCTTTAAATGATATGCATAAGACAATGCCAGGATTGTAAATGAAGTAATGCGGGACGATAATTCCCATGAGAAAGAAATGAGTTAGAATACAATTATATGAATAAATATAATTGAACATTCGTTATACCGGGACGCCATATTCCCAGAGGTCAATGGATTATAAAATATAAATATTGATTATACCGGGACGCCACATCCCCCGAAGTCAAAGGAGTAAAATAAGTGAATGTTTGTTATACCTGAATGCTACATTCCCCGAAGTTAATGGATTTATATAAATATGATGTGTGAATATTTAATGTACCGGGTCGCCTAATTCCCCCGATGTTAATGGAAAAATTTAGTTGGACTTTTGTTATGCCGGGACGCTAAATACCCCGATAAAAAATGCAAATAATGAATGATATTATAAAGGTATAGACAATGGAAAAGTTCAATGACACTGTAAGAAAGTCGAACCAAGATAAAGCACGACTGTAAAACGGAGGAGCATACATGTCACATTCGTAATTGTGACGTTGTGAATTTGTACTTACTGGTTATTAAACTGTTGCCAAATCGTCTAAGCCAAGAAGTTTCTCCAATCAATCCAGGTTCGTTCAAACAGTTGTTAACCTTACTCCGTATTTGAAGTTTTGACAGAAAAAAGGTTTAGATACGAAGGGTGGTTTCCATAATATTCAACAATACAAACCAAATCAAGATAAATTAACTTTCACATCTTTATTAACACCAGTGTACCCTAGACAACGAAAGAATTCGGGCAGTTTCTCTATCCCTTAACATAAAGGTTTTTGTCATGATGGAAACAAGAATATATAATTAAAGATAATTAAGAATAAGGATTCTCACATTGTATAGAATAGGACCAGATGGAACTAATGATTAAACTTACCGTGCCATTTGAATTCAGATTGGACGAGAAACATTCGTTCAAAGCGGCAAAGTATAGTGATCTGGCCGCGGATCTGAGACACGATTGGTTCAATGCAAGGGTCATGGCTGTTGAGGTGGGTGCAAGAGAACTCGTGGCTTCGTCATTGTAGGATTTATTCAAACTTTTGGGTCTGAAAGGACAGCCGAGAACAAGGGCACTGAAGAAGCTTAGTGAAACTGCGGAAAGGGCATAATGCTGGCTGTGGAACAACCGCAATGGTCTATGGAACTCGAGGCAGTAAAATCTAGACCCACCTGCGGTTATTAAACACCCTGAAATTTTTCTAAGACCGCAAGACATCGAGTTTTTTATTGTATTGGTGAAAGGACGGTGGCGTTACAAGAAACTGGCGGTGCATTACATGAGGTGTCAGATGAAGTTAGATTTCAGAGCCCGGCTCGCAAAGAATTCACGTATCGTCGGCTTTACATAGGTGTGTCAGTGGTGTGCTGCGAAACGATCGCAATAATTTGTCTTCACTTTGTTACTTTCCCAATTGCCTCCTGCTGGCGGAATTGTGGAATTTAAAGCTGCATGCAAGGTCAAATGGGTTTATTTTCTACACAAGACAACAGGAGGCTGAGACACTTGGGAGTCATGACCCAGGTGGGCCCGTCCGACTTAGAGTATAAAGGAGATAAAGGGCCGAGACACTTGTTCGACGTGGGGACTGCTTCTGATTATCAGATTCCTCATGTTGTATCTCTCTATATAGAGTTTCCTATCATCATTTAAATCACGTGCCGTAAAATCTGAGTTCAAAATAATCAGTCGACAGAGCAAAACAGCTTTTAAAGTAGAAGCAGCAATTCTATATAATGTCTATTTACATAAATGTTACCAACATAAATTTGATAAGTACTATCCATTAACTGCAGAAATTAATGAATTACATCCTACACATGTTATCGTACTGATAATTGGTAGTTTGGTTCATGTTCATGCAAAGTGTGTGAGTGGATTAATGTCGTTTGGGTTGTGGTAATTTAAAGCCCAAGTTCTTTGCAAATTTGTCAGCATTAGTGCAATTATAGGCTCTTACAGAATATGGAAACTTCGACGTAAAAAACTTACTTACTTACTTACTTAATCGTTCCCCTTCTACCGTGAGGTGTAGAGGTTTGGAAGAGAGAGCGCCAGACTATCCTATCGGCTGTCTTCCTGCTGACTAGTTTCATTCAGGTCCTCGGTCCTTCAAAAATTGTCTAATGTTGTCCTCCCAGCGGACTCTGGGTCGTCCTGGGGATCTGGATCTCTGGCTCTTTGTTTCCCATGCTTGTCGTGGTAGCCGATCTTCTCCCATTCTGCAGACACGGCCTAACCATCTTAGTTGGGACTGTTCTACTTGGGTCTGCATGGGTGGGATTTAAGGCCTTGACGTATCAGCTGGTTGCGGACCATGTCACTTCTTGTTACTTCAACCACCTTCCTCATATACCTTATTTCTGAGGTTTGGATCTGGCTTTTGTGGGTTGTATTCATTGCCCATGACTCGCATCCATATGTCAAGACTGGGACATAGGTGGAGCGGTATACAGCCATCTTCGTTTTCTTACCAACCTCTCTCTTGCTGAGGAATCCTCGATTTATGACATGGAAAAGTCTCCCAGCTGCTGCTTTTCGCGTGGCCAACTCTTCTTTGATACCTCCCTTTCGGTCTGTAATAGCTCCGAGGTATTTAAAGTGGTCAACCTGCTCCAGGACCTGTTCTCCCAGCTTAATCTGATGTCTTCTTTCTTCTCGTAATATCACCATGGATTTTGTTTTAGATCTGCTTGTGACATCCCTCTCTTTTCCAGCTCTTCCTTCTAGACTTGCAGGTTGGATTGGAGATGTGCCTCTGATTTAGCAACCTGAGTTTTACCGTCGCTATATCGACGATAGTATTGGTGTCACATACATGTCTGAAGTCAACCTCCGTAGATTCATTGACTATGTTGGCAATTTCCATCCTGCAATTAAATTCACTTCTCAGATTTCTACCACTTCAGTTAACTTCCTTGACCTCACTGTCAATATTACTCCTACTGGCCTTACTACCTCTGTCTTTTATAAACCTACTGATGCTCATGGTTTCCTTCTTTACACCACTTCTCACCCTCCCAGCTGTAAAAATTCCATTCCCTACTCTCAACTTCTACGCTTACGTCAGATATGTCACGATGAAGATGATTTCCGTGAACGAGCTCAAGAAATGCTCGAATTTTTTTGCCGACGTCACTATCCTGAAAGAGTCTTATCTGATGCCCTTAATCGCATTAGTCCCGTCACTCGTCAGGCTGCACTTACTGCTAAACCTACTACTACATCTGACAGACTCAAACTTGTCTTAGCTTTCCACCCTCACTGTTTGGCGGTGAAAAAAATTATGTTCCGTCATCTGCCTATTCTCCACTCCGATCCTGATACCAGAGAGTTGTTTCGTGATACCCCTTTGTTGGCATATCGTAAGGATAAGAATTTTGTGGATATTCTTGTGCATAGTCGCTTGAGACAAACTAGTCCTTCTCACTTTGGTACTAAACCGTGCCAACGCCGCAAATGTAAGACCTGTCCTTTTGTACTCCAAAAGCAGTCAGTCTCCTTTCCGAACGGTAAATTTGCCATTGGGGAGTCTTTCACGTGCGAATCCAGAAACCTGATTTATGCTATCATCTGCAAGAGGTGTGGCATGACCTATATTGGTGAAACTGGCAGACGTTTGGCAGACAGGTTTCGGGAGCACTTGAATGACATCCATCATGGCAAACATTTACCGGTGGCCCTTCACTTCAACAGCACTGACCATTCAAGTAACTCTGACATTCATGTCACTGCCCTCCGTTCATGTATTGGCGACGACCGAACTCGCTTTTCGTTTGAGAATCGTCTCATTTTTCAAATGGGCATTTTAGCTCCTGCTGGGATGAATGTCCAGCATCATCTGCAAAATTCTGGTGGCTTCTATCGTTATTTTCCTATCTATCCTTATTTTTGCTTTGGTTCGTTTCGTTTCCTAAATTATCTGTTCTTAGCCGTCAATAGCTCCCACGTCACTTCCGCATGACGACTTATTTTTTCAGCCATTTTGAATGTTCCTTTCTTCGTTCCAGCTAAGTGATTTTTTACTCATTTTAATATTGTTGTTCATTTCTGTCTTCGTTTCGTTGATTATTTACTTTCTTGTTTCGACATGTCTCTCTGGGATTTTCTTGCATTATTACTGTTATCGTTTCGCTCATCACCGTGGTTTCATCTGTTTGTATTGCTCATTTGACGTTTTCCTCATCATCATAGACCTTTTTAGTACCTATATGTAGTTCTTGGCCTTGTCACCTGTTCGTAACTGTGGCTGACGAAGGGTAAAACCCGAAACGTCCCTTGTCTCGTGTGTACCGTTTACTTGTTTAACTGATTCCATACCATATTATTTTTTAATTTATATATCTGACTTAGAATTCAGGGCAACATCATCAGCAAATGCCAGCTCTGAAATACAGACCTGCCTCATCTTCCAGCACCTCGCTGAACACTTTCTAGTTCTCTCCTTACATGCCTTGATGACATCGTCCATGAGGAGTATGAAAAGATAAGGTGACAGGATATCACCTTGTCTTACACCAGTGGTGGTCCTGAATTCTTCTGACACATGGTTTGCTGTCCTCACATAATTTCTGCAAGACTTGTAGAAGCTCTGTATAGCATGAATCAGAGGTGCTGGAATGTTCTTCTTTGCCAAACAGTCCCAACGTTTGCTCCAGGAGACCCTGTCAAACGACTTTTCCAGATCTATGAAACAAAAATGGATCTCACTCTTATACTCAAGGGCCTTTTCACTCAGCTGTATGAGTGTGAAAATTAGGTCTTGAGTACTTCGGTTTGCTCGGAATCCGCACTGGACCTCATCCAATTGTGGCTCAGCTAGGCGTCGGAGTCTCTGCTCTAGGATTCTAGAGTAGATTTTACTAGGGACACTGAGAAGGGATATGCCTCTATGGTTTCCACACTGTCGATTGTCACCCTTTGTGAAAATTGGTGTTATGATGGCAATCTCCCAATCCTTTGGTATGGTCTTGTTGCACCACGCTGCCTGTAGGACCTTAAGTGTAATAGGTCGCCTGATGCTCCCATGTACTTAACAATTTCTGGTGTTACACCATCATGCCCTACTGCTTTGCCCATCTTGATTTTCTCCAGTGCTGCCTTCAGGTCTTAAATCTTTATGTCATCTTCACCATCAATGGTTTTCTCTTCTGTGTTAGTGGTTATCATTTCTGATGCTTCACCATGCTCACCATCAAGAAGTTCTGAAAATATTCTTTTCATCTTTCAATTACTTCCTTCCGGGCAGTCAGCAATTTGCCTTGCTTGTTCTTTATAAATCTGAGAGGGCATTGTTTTTCCATCCTCGTGTTCTTTAGGGTCTTATAGAAGAATTTCTGGTTTTCTTGAGCATCTTTTTCTAGCTTTTCTCCAAATTCTTCCCAGGACATCTGTTTTGCTGCTAGCACCTTGTTCTTTGCTTCTGTTCTGAGTGTCACATATTCTCTATATTTCTCCATTTATCCTGTTGTGTTTTAGCTCCTAAGTATTGTTTCCATGCCATTTTCTTCCGTCTTATTTTCTCTTTGACTTCCTCTGTCCACCAAGGTGTCCTCTTTCTCTTGTTCCCAAGTCGGACTTCCCCATATGCTTCTGCAGCAGCTGTCTTTATGATGTCCTTGAATTTAATCCAGAGGGTTTCCAAGTCACCAGGTTGTTCTTCTGTGTTACTCACCGCTTCAGCAATAATCCCCTGACATCTGGTCTTAATTTCTGTCTCTCTCAGCTTGTAGGTCTTAATGATCATTTTTCTCGTTCGTTTACTTAGTTTTTTTGCGTGATGTTGGGCAGTTCCTAGGCTGAGCAACTCTTTCAGTTGTTCTTTTGATTGTAAGCAGGTAGTGATCACTTCCAATCTCTGGCTCCTTCCAGACTCTAGCATCCCCGACATATTTGAATGAGCTTCTCCTAACAATGGCATAGTCAATCACTGACTTCTCATTCTTTGTTGGTTCACATCTAGCGTATGCATGTATGCGCTTATGGGGGAACTTTGTGTTTGTAATGATCAGATTCTGCTCACTGCAGAATATAAGGAGTCGCTTTCCATTGTCATTGAGAGTATCTTCTCCATATCTTCCGATAACTCCACCCCATCTAGCATGATCATTTCCAACACTGGCATTGAAATCTCCGAGCATGATAATTTCATCTAGGCAGTCATCCACTGTCCTTTGAAGCTTTCTTCTTCTTTGATCCTTAGCCGCCAACCGTCAAAGCAGTCAGTGGCCATCACGCATAGTGGCGTCTTGTAGGGCAACAACAAACTGATTCCACTTTGCTCGGTCGGCGGCCATCCTTCGTACACTGCTCCAACTCTGGTTCATTCTCTGCATCTCAGCCTCCACAGTCCTCCTCCAGGTTGTTTTTGGTCGGCCTCTCTTTCGTTTTCCTTCAGGGATCCAAAGCATAGCTGTTCTTGTGATGGCATCGGGCTCTCTTCTGAGGACATGGCCTAACCCAGCTCCAGCGTCTGCCAGTTATGATGGTGTGCAAGTCCTCTTGCTTGCTCCGAGTAAGCAGATCTTGGTTGGTGATGGTATTCGGCAAAAGGATTCCGTGAATATTTCTTAGGCATGCTGTGTGAAAAGAGGAAAATTTCGACATTTCCTTCTCTGTAACTCTCCAGCATTCCGCACCATAGAGAAGCAGCTCGAAGAATTCCTCCTTGACCTCTGCTCTCTCATGCTCATTTGGTCTATACACTATGACCAGGTTGACTATCGTTTCTCCTTCTTTTAGTTTTACAACTGTTGCTGCTATTTTCGACGGAGTCATCTGTCAAGTTATTTGCCTATGTTTTATCATAAGTATAATTGTGTCTTTACCTGCGATGTCAGGTTGATTAGGGGTTGTCTTCCCTTGTTTATTCATTCATTGTGTTTTGACCTTTAGGGTCAAAGGTTGACAGTTCGGGCGTAGGCCTATGGGAAGGTTTTTTAAGCGGGAGAGTTTTACTTCCGGCAAGCCGGGAAGGTCCTGTTTTTCTGAAGGGACCAAGAGTCCATTGTTTTTTCGGGGAGAATCTTCGAAGTAACTGCTATGGCAGTTTTCCCCAGTGAATCTCTGTGCGTCGGGATGACGACAGAATTCCTTGTTATGTTCTGAGGATTCATTTTCCAGGTAATACCGACCTTTATGCATTATTACGCTTTTCGGTGGCAGAACATGTAAAAGGATTACTTAGTGTGAACTGCAGCTCACCGATCCTCCATTTTCAGAACTTATATTTTGTGCTCGAGGTAGCCATCCAAGACTGTTAGTCTTTATATTGTCCAGAAATCCAGTGACGAAGATATATTGTGGGAACCGCAGATTGGCGGGATTTATGTCTACAATAAGCATTACTGCAGAGTTGATGATAACCTATTTAACAGAAGTACACAGCCGACGTCAGAACGAGGCCTGTGTTTTCGGCTATTCTACTACAGCCTGATAATGTGCAATTGGCGGGGAATGCCAAGTTGCACCTAGGTGTCAAAGTGACTAAGGCATCTGACGCGTTATTCAGAGATGCCAAGGGCGACGCTACGAACTGTCATTATTGAAGAACTTTGCTATTGACCATGCATGTCTATTCCGATGTTTACCTTTTTGAATGCCAAATGTATACCTATCGATTTCCGGTCAGCATGACCTTGTTACACTGACTGTTCCTGTTGATACTATGTGTGTTCTCGTCAATAAATGTTTTGAAACATGCCTGCAGTGTCCAAGCATCCTTGACTACTGCATGTGAGAGTATGGGTTGCAGGGTCTTCATATATACGAGCCTAAACACATTCGTGCCTTCATTCGCACCCACACTCAGTTCATCATACGCTCGCACTACACATCTAACAACAAGTATACTGTCTTGGGCCAGTGATCACCTCAACAAGAGAAAAAGACAGTTACATTTCTGGTGGACCAGTTACGTGGGCTCTTAAGATACATTTCTTGTCGCCAATGTGGCCTCGAAACTTACATTTCTGATGGACCAGATCTGTGGGTTTAAAAAGAACAGAGCGAGCATTTGACATTATTGTTGACATTAATGGATCCAGAAATTTACATTCCTGGTTGGCTGTTACATATATGATGTCTCCAGTTTTGTCCAGAAATTTACAAGAAGGACAAGTACACATTACATTTCTGATCTGTGGGTCTAAGCTACACACGGGACAGCCGTAACACACAGCGCTAATTCTACACTTGCAAGTTTTGGCTACAACAGGACAGAGATAGGTCATCAACGGTTGACCTAGATAAACAGTGCGGGCATTTATATTATAATGCTACATAAACCACAACAAGACAAGTACTGAAGTTAACATCTAGGCATTTGCTACGTGGACCATAACTGCATAGAAGGCGGGTTCCTATTGTGAACAGTACTGCTGGTTGTTACACGTTTCAGTCAACAACAGACTTTTCTATGTCCGAGCATTCAAGCTACATTGTTCGAGGTCAAGTGTTTGTAAACAGTACGTGGAAATTGTAAACATTCAATGTGCAAGTCCTAATTCGAGAAGGTCATAGTAACTTTGGTTCGTGAATACCACTTTATGCTACAGTGGATTTGACGTTCAGTGCGCGTTTGACATTTTGTTTCTGTGTTCGCAAGGAGCAAGAAATTTATTTTAGTTTCAGCTGTGACTGAACTTGTTCTGCAACACATTGAAATTGATTGCTATATGTTTATGTTACTTCTACTGTTTTTGTGTATTTTTCAGCGGGTTTTCGGTTGGTGGGTCTTACAGTAAATATGCCACTTAATCGAGGCTTACTGTAAGCGTTCTGTAGGTGCAAATTTTCTTAATTTGAAAATTTGCTAGTGACAATTGGTCGCTATTGATGTTAGCTGTGATGTAACTGTACTTAACGTTGTTTTTGTAATATTTTTGTCTGTTTTTCAGTTTTGATTTTCGATTTGTTTTGTTTGTATTCTGTAGGTCTCTCCTTTCTTTTGTGTATTTCTCTACACATTTTTGGTTAAAACAGTGTTGCCATTTGTATTGTTTTGTATCTTTGTCTTTGTATTTTTTTTGTTTGTACTACATTACTGTCATGCACAGTGTACATATATATATACTTGGTCATGTATTGGTATTATTATTGATAAGGTAGACTCTTCATATAGAGTTTGTTAATAAAATATTATTATATAAGATATTTATACAAGTTCTTTGATAAAAGACTTGTTATCCACAAAGATTGAGACATGGTGAAATACATATTCAAGTTCTTTATAAAAAAGACTTGTGCCCATAGTGAGTGGGATATAAGGGATTTTTTTTCCACAGGTACTCAAGTGATTTTTTGGTTACATTATAAACAAGAGGACCATACAAAGTCTTTGTCTAAGACTAAGAGAGTGAAATAAAGTGAAGTGAGTATACAAGTCTATCATTTCAGACTTGTCTCCCATTAAAGTGGGATAATTTAATATATTTACTTCTGCAAGTTACTGATCTCATTAGACAAGATGTCTACATTAGAGTACTTTATTACACAAGGGAAGGCCCTTGATAAAACTGGTCAACAGTTAGAACAATGGGCTGTTGCTCAGTATGACAAAGCATTAGCTGCTTAACAAAAGAAATTGCAGATGCAGGTGGAGGAAAGGAGATTTGAAGCTGAACAAAAGAGATTAGACAAAGAAGCTGCTGCGGAACAAAAGAGATTAGACAAAGAAGCTGCTGCAGAGGAGAGGAAAGCTCAAGCTGCTGCAGAGGAGAGGAAAGCTGAGGCTGAAATTAGAAAAATGGAACATGAGGAAAGAAAACAGAAGATGGAACTTGATGAAAGACTCGAAACTTTGGAGTTAGAGAAATTGAAATTGGCGAGTACGGGTGCTCAGCAAACAACTTCGAGTACGACAAAGGAGTTTGTTAGTAGGATTAAATTGCCTCATTTCAATCCTTTAAAGGATGACGTAGCAGATTATCTAGATAGATTCCAATTTTTGTGCGATACGCATAACATAAAAAAGGAAAAATATGTTGAACAACTGATGCCATTTTTTACAGGTGACACAGTGACTACTCTTATGACAATAGTCGAACATGAGAGGACTAATTATGATGTTGTCAGGGCAGCATTGCTAAAAAAATACCAACTAAAAGAAGAAGATTATCGTCTTCGTTTTAGGACAATGTTGCCAGAAAATGGAGTAGATTTCTCTGATTTTGTTACAAAGATACGTCGTATATTTACACGATGGGTTGAGTTGTCTCAGACTGAGAAAACATATAAGGGCCTAATGGAATTATTATTGCGAGATAAGGTTTTGTCATCTGTTAATGATTCTTTTCTTGCATTCCTTCATGAGCGTAAGCCTAAAAACTTAAAAGATATGGAGGAATGCTGTTGTCAGTATGCCACAGCACATCCCCATGCTACAGTTAGCAATTCTAAAGTGAAAGAAGGGTTGCCAGCTGCTTCGGCAACACCATATGGCCCTAATTTCAAAAAAAAATTTCAGGGTGCTCAACAAAACTGGAATAGGGGAAGTAATCAAAATTACACCCAGAAGCGGAGTAATCCAACACATGATGGTTCTTCGTCTATGTATTGGAGACAAGATGGTAGTTCTCGTAATTTTAGTGGTAATAATTTGAGACACTTTCGCAAAGGCTATCCAAATAATAACTATTCAAATTTTCGAGGTAATCATTCTCGACGTCAAGATTATGACGATGGTGAATTTAGAAACCGGGATTCAAACCGGAATGATGATTACAATAGGCAATATGATAACAATTACAGGGGAAATGATAGTCGAAATAATTACAGGGGAAACGATAATCGAGGCAGACCTAGATTTAACAAGAAAAGACCTTTCCAACAGTTAAACTCTGCACAACAAGAGTTTGATGGAGCCTGTAATACAGTAAATGATAGTGGTAACTCTAGGGCTATCACTGGTTGTGCTTTCGATTTTGGGAGAGCAACTGAATGCCCCCAATGCTTAACATTGTTCGACTCATCGACTGTATCTACGCTAAGTTGTGGTCACCCTCTTCCTGCTCTACCTGCTACAGTTGCGCATGATGGGAGAGGATCTCTCATCTTACATAAAGGTCTAATAAATGATAGGCTAGTCTCAGTACTTTTCGATTCGGGATGTACTACCGTCGGGGTTAGGGAGTCTCTGATAGATCCTTGCTGTGCCACTGGAAAAACAATCAAATGTGTTACATTTGGTGGTACTATGGAAAGTTATCCTACTGCTATTATTAGGATTGACACTCCTTTCTTCACAGGAGAGGTCCATGCATGTCTTCTTCCTAATCCTATTGCGGATCTTATAATCGGTCGTATTCATGGGGTTAAGGAATGCATCCCGCAACAAATTTCTAGTTGGGAAGAAAAAAACATTCAAACGGTCAATGCAGTGGTGACAAGAGCTCAAGCTCTTAATCCCCCAACTTCATCTGATAATAGTAATGAAGTTGATAGCCAAGACGAGCACTTGGTGATTTCCCATGACTCGTTTGTTAAACGTCAAGAAGAGAATCCTTCTTTGAAGAAATTCTTCCTTCTTGCAAAGAAAGGGGATCCCAATCAAAATACGAATCACAAATCGTATATCACTATGAAGAATGGTATATTGGTACGAATGGTACAACACTCGGACAAGTCTATGCACTCGCAAATTCTTGTGCCTAAGTGTATGAGAGCCTTAATTCTTCGGCATGCACACGATTCTCAGTGTGCTGGACACATGGGTTTTTCCAGAACTAAAACTAGAGTCCTTGCGTCTTTCTTTTGGCCATTCGTGAATAAAGACATCCGAATTTATTGCCGATCTTGCAAAATTTGTCAAGAGGTCAAGTCTAGGGGTCCGAGACATGCTGCTCCTATTCAGGCTGCAGATATTCCGATTCGGCCGTTTCAGAAAATGGCTATAGACATCATTGGTCCGTTCAAAATTAAGTCAGCCAGAGGACACCAATTTATCCTCACTTGCGTGTACATGTGCACGCGTTGGCCAGAGGCTATTCCTCTGAAGAGCATATCAACTGTCGATATCGCTGATGCTCTTTGGCTCGTATTTTCTCGTCTGGGATTCCCCGGAGAAATACTGTCGGATCACGGCACTCAGTTAATTTCGGACGTTATGTCTCAGGTAATGGCTACGCTAGACATTAAAAGGTCTCTCAGTAGTATTTATCATCCAATGTCCAATGGATTGGTAGAACGTCTTAACAGGACACTAAAGAACTTACTTGGCAAGATAACGGAGGATCATCCTGAAGATTGGGACAGGGTTTTACCTGCAGTCCTCTTTGCCTATAGAGAGGTTCCCAACGAGCATACAGGGTTTTCTCCTTTCGAACTTGTCTTTGGCGCGCAACCGCGTGGTCCGATGTCCTTGTTACACGATTTGATAACTTCCGATAATATTGACGATGATACACAATCGTCATATGAATATGTCATAGCTCTTAGAGAAAAGATTATCGAATCGTGCAGGTTAGCAACTTCATCTTCCGAATTTGCGAAAGAAAAAGCTAGGCGATTTGCTAATAAGAAAAGACGCCTACGTCAACTTTGTCCTGGAGACAAAGCATATGTCTTACTGCCCTCAAGAGAGAATAGACTTCTCATTTCATGGAAAGGTCCATACACTATAGTCTCAAAAATTTCCGATGTCGACTATATTGTCGATGTGGATGGAAGGCCTAAAACCTTCCATATAAATATGCTAACAGAGTTTATTGAACGTCCAGACTATTTGCAGCCTATTTTCCAGGCGACGGACGACTCTCCAGTCCAACATGGTCACATCTCATCATTGTCCGTTATACAGGATAAGGAAACTATTTTTTCTGACGTGAACTTACCTCTTCCTGCGATTTTGTTTACTTCAACGGAATCGTGGAGAGACGTTACAGTCTCTTCCAACTTGTCTTTTGAGGAACAGCGTCAAGTATCCTCTACGTTACAATCATATCAGGATGTCCTTACCGACATTCCTGGACACACAGATGTCATAGAACATGACATCATACTTACTGATCGTAATCCGATCAGAGTAAGACCATACCCAATACCTATTCATTTTCAAGCACAAGTCGAGAAAGAATTGGATGAAATGATTCAACTACAAATAATTGAACCATCCACTTCAGCTTATTCTTCGTCGGTAGTTATTGTTCGAAAGAAAGACAATAACATACGTCTTTGCGTTGACTATCGCAAATTAAATCAAGTTACGAAGTTCGATGCTGAACCTATGCCGTTATTAGATGATCTACTTATTAGACTTTCTAAAGCTAAATTCTTTACTAAACTAGACTTGTCGAAAGGTTATTGGCAAGTCCCACTAACGGAAAACGCCAAACCTCTCACTGCTTTTTCGACACCTAGGGGTCTGTTTCAATGGAATTTTATGCCTTTCGGGCTTATGAACGCCCCAGCGACTTTCGTGCGCATGATCCGACGAATTCTATCAGATCGTGCAGATGTCATTGCATATTTAGACGACATCTGTCTTTTCAGCGATACTTGGGAAGAACACTATTTGGGTCTAAAGGAATTGCTATCTACTCTACGTGAGCATAGTTTGACTGCTAAACCCTCTAAAGCTTTTGTTGGGTTTAGTGAAATTTAGTTCCTAGGTCATCGAGTTGGTCATTGTCTGTTGAAGACAGAGGACCAAAACATTTCAAAGATATTAAATATCTCGGTTCCGAAGACGAAAAAGCAAGTGCGTAGTCTCTTGGGATTGATACAATTCTATGGAAGATTCATTGAGAATCTGTCCTCCATTATGGCACCACTTTCAACGTTATTGAAAAAAGGTTCTCCTAATATGGTGCGTTGGTCCCAGGAATGCCAATCTTCATTGAATCAGGTTAAGAATTTGTTCTCATCTCATCCTATCTTGAGACTTCCAACGATTGATAAGACTTTTGTCCTTCGTAGTGATGCCTCTTCCACTGGGATTGGAGCGGCACTAATGCAGGAATATTCAGGAACTCTGCATCCTGTAATGTATATTTCTAGGAAGCTAAATGCGGCGGAAAGGAATTACTCGGTTTTGGACCGTGAGTTGTTGGCTATGGTTTGGTCCATTCTTAAGCTACAAAGGTTCCTTCTGGGCGCGCATTTCTTTATGAAAACCGACCAAAAAGCTCTTACGGCTATGCAAAGTAAGGATTTGAAGAGCTCGAGATCTACTCGTTATGCTATTGCTCTTCAGCCTTTCCATTTCACGGTGCGAGCTATCCGTGGTTCGGATAATGTGATGGCGGACATATTGTCTAGATGCCCACATGATTCCAGTTAAATCTTGTGTCCTAGTTTTTCCTGATACACTTTCAGACTTAGGTCTGTCCTTAATATCATAATATGTTGTAATACAAATGTATTTGGATTATGTTTAGATAATTTAACAAATTTCATTTTGTCCATCCATCAGTGATATGTTGCTAATATAACAGTGTAATTCATGACATTTGTATATTGCTACAATTATATTATTTAGTAATGTTTGATATATGATTAGTATTGCCAGCAACTTAGGTTTCTTGAATGGTATCCCTCAGTTTGTTTGGCTTAAAGGAAATATTTTCTCCTATGTTGAGAGATGATTTGTATTCTCTTCAGACGCTTTATTTATGCGTCTATTGTACCTGATATTAGGTTCAGTTTTTGCATGAGCACAGAAGTGATACTGGTGCTATCTTGCTCATGGACATATTAAAAAAAAAAAATTTCATTTTTTTTTTACAGGGGGTGGTAGTAATGTTGCTGTCATTTTCGACGGAGTCATCTGTCAAGTTATTTGCCTATGTTTTATCATAAGTATAATTGTGTCTTTACCTGCGATGTCAGGTTGATTAGGGGTTGTCTTCCCTTGTTTATTCATTCATTGTGTTTTGACCTTTAGGGTCAAAGGTTGACAGTTCGGGCGTAGGCCTATGGGAAGGTTTTTTAAGCGGGAGAGTTTTACTTCCGGCAAGCCGGGAAGGTCCTGTTTTTCTGAAGGGACCAAGAGTCCATTGTTTTTTCGGGGAGAATCTTCGAAGTAACTGCTATGGCAGTTTTCCCCAGTGAATCTCTGTGCGTCGGGATGACGACAGAATTCCTTGTTATGTTCTGAGGATTCATTTTCCAGGTAATACCGACCTTTATGCATTATTACGCTTTTCGGTGGCAGAACATGTAAAAGGATTACTTAGTGTGAACTGCAGCTCACCGATCCTCCATTTTCAGAACTTATATTTTGTGCTCGAGGTAGCCATCCAAGACTGTTAGTCTTTATATTGTACAGAAATCCAGTGACGAAGATATATTGTGGGAACCGCAGATTGGCGGGATTTATGTCTACAATAAGCATTACTGCAGGGTTGATGATAACCTATTTAACAGAAGTACACAGCCGACGTCAGAACGAGGCCTGTGTTTTCGGCTATTCTACTACAGCCTGATAATGTGCAATTGGCGGGGAATGCCAAGTTGCACCTAGGTGTCAAAGTGACTAAGGCATCTGACGCGTTTAGTCAGAGATGCCAAGGGCGACGCTACGAACTGTCATTATTGAAGAACTTTGCTATTGACCATGCACGTCTATTCCGATGTTTACCTTTTTGAATGCCAAATGTATACCTATCGATTTCCGGTCAGCATGACCTTGTTACACTGACTGTTCCTGTTGATACTATGTGTGTTCTCGTCAATAAATGTTTTGAAACATGCCTGCAGTGTCCAAGCATCCTTGACTACTGCATGTGAGAGTATGGGTTGCAGGGTCTTCATATATACGAGCCTAAACACATTCGTGCCTTCATTCGCACCCACACTCAGTTCATCATACGCTCGCACTACACATCTAACAACAAGTATACTGTCTTGGGCCAGTGATCACCTCAACAAGAGAAAAAGACAGTTACAACAACCATAATGCGCTCCGAGACAAAAGTCTACCCCTTGATAGTATCTTTTTGGTTTTTGGCCACAATGCAACCCACGCCCCCTTTAGCTCTTTTAGATGTGGGTACACCACTGTAGAGAAGCGTGTTGCCACCGAGATCCATGACCCCTTGTCCTTTTTCTTTGTTTCCATTATAACCAGGTGTTGCGTCCTTTTTGGGTTCCTTAACAGTATAATAGCTGACAAAGTCTTACTACTGTTAAGAGGGTACGCATCAACAATTGTGGTAAGAATATATTTGTAAATTAAATTCACCGCGCACGGGAGCGCACATATTTGTGCGTAAGTAATTTTGCGTTTTGTTGCTAAACACTAGATGACGTAGTGACCTCCTGAGAGAGATGAAGGGCTGTGATATGTCAGACTGATGTCTGTTTTGTTCGAATTCTATGTGGTGAGTTTATCTTCTGTTCAAATTGATTATATACGGCCTTCCAGACGGAAGCCATCGCCGTGATGATTTGACAGTAAGTTCTTTTATAATAATATAAATTTATTCTACGTCTTTTCGTTATACCACTCTAGTCAGTACATTCCATGGGAATCGTGACCCTTTATTTGGATGTATTGAAATGGATGCTATATAAAGTAAAGTCACTGAAATCCAGCCTATTATTTTGAAAAAAATTGTAGTACAAAAACGTAACTACAAAGATAAAGTATTTGATCGCCATCCTAAGGATTACGGCACATAAGGAGAGGTCGTTCAAGTTCAGAACTTAGACATTTATTTGCATTGTGATGCCTCAAGTATGAGGTTCTAAGGTTCCAGATGTCTTATTTATGAGACCAATTTAAAGATGAAAAATGTTTGTGATTTATTATATACCATGGATCATAATAATTCTCCCTGCCCTTGAGAGGTCAGCCGTTATAGGATTAATCTCACGATCCAAACTGCCTCATCATTCATGTCCATTGATTCGTTTACTAAGATGTCCAGTCATACGTAATTAATATGACTATGATGAGATCATCTGATTGGATCAGTGAGAATATATTTTGATATCTCATCATCATTATTATTATGTCAAACGTCAATGCGTCTTGTCTCGTTCAACGTGATTGTTAAATAAAATATGGAATCAAATTTTCTCAAGAGTTCCAGAGTACTTCATTTGGCGCATGAATTACTTTGACGTGCCCCGGTCCGTATTACTGTTTGCCTGATCGCCTCTTAACTGGAAATTAACATTCGTGTAAAAATCAGCACCTAGTAGTCAACTAGTAATTAGCAACAAAGACTAACTACTTCAAAAATGACTACTACAGTTTTGGTTGCCACTGTGTTGTGAAGAGGTCTACAACAGCTAGTAGCAAGTTTCAAGGGAAGAATCGTTCGAAATTTATTCAGCTTTCATGGTGACAACAACTTTGATTTGACTTTCAAGTGTAACGGCTATTCAAGGTCAAGTGGACCTCAGCTACCACCATCAACTCACGGTCACTTGTTACGTTAACTCGTTCAGTATACCTTATTTTTGCAGCGTCAGAATGCCAACATCGCAAACTCTGTGAGGGCCAGAGAAAATTTTTTCTAACAAAACAGATAAGTAAAACTGAGTGTGTTCTATCACCGTGGCGTGTTAGCTGAACCTTTTTCTTTTTAATATGTCCATTTGCATATTCTATGTTTTATGTTCCATGTTTAAAGTGGGCGGTTGGGTTTGGCGGCTCTCGAAGGATATATCCCAGATTCACCCCAGTGCCTTCGGGAGTGTTCTATAGGGACATATTTTTGCAGACCTCCCGCAAGTGGATGTTCCAACAAATAAGTGTTGACGGATTTTTCAGTCCACTGCGTTTGGTTGTCTGTGACAACTAACTGTTTAGCTGTATCGTCAAGTTTTTATTATTGTTTTTGTAGTAACTCTTTATATGTACCATAGTTGCATAATGTATTTTGTTCGTGAACGTCCATCTTAATCTTTCTATCGTTTATTTTTATACACCATTTGTGTTTATACCTTGCGTTGTTACTTGTCTTGTTATTTTCTCTTCGCAGTTGCCATTGCATTCTTTGCAAAATTCTCTTTTTAGTTCTACCTTGTGGTTCATTTGATTCATGCGAACGTTTTCATTTTTCCTTTTTATCTTGTCTTGGTCGCTATTGCTATATTATCTATTTCTGTTGTACTCTGATAATATTTTAATGCATAATTTGATTCTTTGATTATTAACATTATTGATAATTAGCGAGTATTTGTGCAGTTCTTTGGACAGGAACTCAGTGCACTTATAAGAGAGTGATACATTTTAAATCACTTGATAAAATCTTTCTAAGTAAGTAAGATTACTAATACATATTTGTCATACTGGCAACTTTGGATTATTTCATTAAGCAAGCTAAAGCTCTTAGTATGACTCCTGAAGAAGTCAAGCAATTCGCACTTGTCAAATATGACAAGGCTCAGAAGTTGGATAAAAAAAAGTTAGAAATGGAACATGAGAGTAAGAAATTAGCCGCTCAGAAAAATGAAAGAAAACTTCAGATGGAAATGGAAAATAGAAAATTAGCCGCTGAAGAAAACGAAAAAAAAACTTCAGATTAAACTTGAGAATGAGAAAATAGAATTGGAAAATAGGAGATTGGCAGTTGATTAAAATGAAAAAGATTTCAGCTTGAGGCCATGAAAATGAAAAAAAGATTTCAGCTTGAGGCTGCTGAAAGTGAAAGAAGATTTCAGCTTGAGGCTGCTGAAAATGAAAATAGAAGACAGCTTGAACAAAAATTGATGGCACTGGAAGTTGAAAAAATTAGATTAACAAATGAAGGTATGCTCAAAACGCTTAGTTTGTTCACAACTCTTCTAACAAAGACAGTATTAAGCATGTAAACTTAAAATTGCCAGTATTCAAACAAAATTCAGATGACATACTATTTTACCCGGATAGATTTCAAACAATATGCGAAGCAAATAAGATTGACGAATCACAGTATTGCTCACATTTATTGCCATTACTTACAGGTGATGCATTAACAGTATTTAATCTGTTGAAAGACACTGACAAAATTGATTACAATATTGTCAGAACTGCATTGCTTAAAAAATGTCAATTGGATGAAGATGGTGATAGACAAACATTTAAATCTCTAAAACCTGATAGTGGAAAGGATTTTGGTGACTTTATCTCACTCATACGTCTTACATTCGACCGATGGGTTGAATTATCCAAAATAGAACGTTCTTATGGGGCTATTGTAGACTTATTACTGCGTGATAAGGTCTTGTCTTCGGTTAACCCGTTATTTCTTTCGTTCTTACATGAACGTAAACCAACAAATATGAATGGAATGGAACAAAACTGTAGAAATTTTTGTACAGCACATCTAAACATGGTAGTTAGCAATTCTCTTGTCAAAGACGGATTGCCTGTTGCATTTACCATGCAACAAGGAAATCATTTCCGTCATCGCTCTCTCAGCAATGATCGGAACTTGCAAAAGGGAGATAACAAAAATTACAATTCTTTTAAAGGGAAATCATTTCGACATGCATCTCCGTATAATCAAAATTGGGGTCAATCTCACAGATCACGGGATTTTAATTGGAATTATCCTGGAAAATATCAAGGTGATAATTACAACCATAATTGACAATCCAGATGGAATTTTGCTAATAACCATTAATTTTTACCAAACAAACAATATGGTCAAAGAGACAATAGTCATAACAATAATTGGTGAGCTAACCAAAATGGTTATCCCATACAAATAATAATTATAGCAGTTTTAGGGACAATAGTCAAAATCGATCTCGAGGTAGGGATAGATCTTCAAACGGTAGATCGCAACATTAGACAAATTCTGCTATGCATGATACTCAGGTTAATTTAAATCAGGATACAGATGTTATTTCTCATAATGCGTCATCTTGTTCTCTTGATTTTGAGCAGACTAAACTTTGCCATGAATGCACAACTTTATTCCAGCCCAGGGCGATCACGACGCTGAGTTGCGGACATGTGTTACCAAGCCTTCCTGCGATGTCTATGGCAATGTCGGCTTCCACACATAATGGAAAAGGGTCTCTTAAATTACATAGGGGATTTGTTAACGGAATTGCTGTCTTACTTACTTACTTAGTCGTTCCCCTTCTACCGTGAGGTGTAGAGGTTTGGAAGAGAGAGCGCCAGACTATCCTATCGGCTGTCTTCCTCCTGGCCTTGTTCCATTCTAGCACTCGATCCTTCAAAGATTGTCTAATGTTGTCCTCCCAGCGGACTCTGGGTCGTTCTCGGGGTCTGGATCCTTGGCTCTTTGTTTCCCATGCTTGTCGTGGTATCCGATCTTCTCCCATTCTGCAGACATGGCCAAACCATCTTAATTTGGACTGTTCTACTTGGGTCTGCAGGGGGTAGGATTTAAGGCCTTGACGTATCGTCTGGTTGCGTACCATGTCTCTTCTTGTTACTTCAACCACCTTCCTCAGATACCTCATTTCTGAGGTTTGGATCTTACTTTTATGGGCTGTAGTCATTGCCCATGACTCGCATCCGTATGTCAAGACTGGGACATAGGTGGAGCGGTATACAGCCATCTTCGTTTTCTTACCAACCTCTCTCTTGCTGAGGAATCCTCGATTTATGGCCTGAAAAAGTCTCCCAGCTGCTGCTTTTCGTGTGGCTAACTCTTCTTTGATGCCTCCCTTTCGGTCAATAATAGCTCCGAGGTATTTAAAGTGGTCGACCTGCTCCAGGACCTGTTCTCCCAGCTTAATCTGATGTTTTCTTTCTTTTTGTGATATCACCATGGATTTTGTTGTCTCTGTTCTTTTTTATACAGGTTGTAGCACCATCGGCGTCCGACATTCGTTGATCGACCCGTTATGTGCAACAGGGAAATCTGTGAAGTGCATCACTTTCGGCGGAACAGTTGAGACGTTTCCCACAGCAATCATTAATATTGATACACTTTTTTTACAGGGAAAATACACGCCTCTCTTCTTCCAGCAAAAACTAGTGACTTGATAATTTGTCGCGTACATGGGTTTAAAGAGTGTACCCCACAGCAAATTGCTGCATGGGAATAGCAGCTTATACATGCTGCCAATGCAGTTGTCACAAGAGCGCAAGCTAATGATAATTCGCAAAGTACACCAACAATACCTCCTGTCAATAATAATGGTGATGTTGACTCTCCTATATCGCGTGATTCTTTTATAGCATTACAACAAAATGATGCTTCATTAACAACAATTTTTCAATTAGCTAAAAATACTTCAAACACAGAAACAAACTCTAGACATAGTTTTGTACAAAAGAATGGTGTGTTAGTGAGAGTGGTACATGATACTACGTCATCCGTACGTTCCCAAATTTTAGTACCTTCTACAATGAGAGCTCGTATATTGCGTCATGCTCACGACTCTCAATGTGCAGGACACATGGGTTTTTCACTCACCAAATCCAGAGTGCTATCTGCTTTCTATTGGCCAGGTTTCCATAGAGATGTTAATATCTACTGTCTTTCCTGCGTTACATGTCAAGAGGTTAAGGTTCGAGGTCCGTACAACGCAGCTTCTATTCAAGCTGCTGACATTCCAATTCGACCATTTGAAAAAATGGCAATTGACATTATTGGTCCTATCCAACCTTCGGCTAGAGGACATACACATATTCTCACTTGTATTGATATGTGTACTCGTTGGCCTGAGGCTATACCTCTAAAGAATACTTCATCTGCTAGTGTTGCAGATGCACTATGGTTAATTTTTTCACGTTTGGGTTTTCCACGTAAAATATTATCTGACCATGGTGTGCAATTTGTTTCTGAAGCTATGTCTCAATTCATGACTATGCTACACATTGATAGATCTCTTAGTTCTATCTATCACGCAATGTCGAACGGTTTAATTGAGCGTCAGAATAGGACTTTCAAATAGTTATTGGCTAAAATTACTGAGGATCATCCTCAAGATTGGGATAGAGTTCTACCCGCTGCTCTCTTTGCTTATCGAGAGGTAAAAAATGAAGCTACTGGGTTTTCACCGTTTCAACTCGTCTTCGGCGTTCAACCTCGTGGTCCTATGTCGTTACTTCACGACCTACTTACGGAGGAGGATATTTCAGATGACATTCAATCTTCTTATGAGCATGTAATTTCTTTGAGGAAAAAAAATTATAGATGAATGTAGGTTGGTTACCACATCATCTGAATCAGCAAAAGAAAAAGCTCGTCTATCTGTTAATAGATATCGAGGTCTTCGCCAGCTTTTTCCTGGTGACGAGGCTTATGTATTACTCCCTCGTAAAGACAATCGTTTAATGGAAAGGCCCTTTCAAAATAATCTCCAGAATTTCTGATGTCGACTACATTGTCGTTATCATGGGCTAAAATAATACCTTTCATACAAATATGTTAAAGGAATTTCTCTCTCCTCCTGACTATCTTTAGTCAATGTTCCAAGCAACTGACGACCCTACACCTTGTCTTCATCATTATATCTCAAGTTGATAAGGAATTAGATGAGATGCTTCAATGAAAAATAATTGAACCATCCACTTCACTATATTCTTCTTCGATGGTTATTATCCGTAAGAAAGATAATAACATTCGTCTTTGTGTTGACTATCGTAAGTTAAATAAAGTTACACAATTTGACGCTGAGCCATTACCACTTTTGGAAGATTTACTAGTTAAATTTTCTAAATTTATTGTCTTTACTAAGCTAGATTTGTCAAAGGGCTATTGGCAAGTCCCCTTGACAGATCGTTGAAAGCCACTCACTGCTTTTTCTACTCCTTGTGGGCTTTTCCAATGGAATTTTATGCCATTCGGACTAGTGGACGCTCCTGCTACTTTAGTGCGCATGATGCGTCGTATGTTATCGCATTGTCCCGATGTCATTGCTTATATCGATGACATTTGCCTTTTTAGTGACTCATGGGATGATCATTTTCGTGGATTGAACATATTATTGTCCACTTTGCGTTCGTATAACCTAACGGCAAAACCATCTAAAGCTTATGTTGGTTTTCATGACATATCATTTTTAGGTCACCGTCTTGGTCACAGTAATCTTTCACAAATCCTAAATATAACAAAACCTAAGATTAAGAAACAAGTAAGGAGTCTTTTAGGTCTCATACAATTCTATGGGAGATTCATCCCTCATTTATCTACCATCAGTGCATCTTTCTCTTCTTTGTTAAAGAACGGCGCAGCTAACGTGATTCGGTGGTCACAAGAACATCAAGTCGCGTTAGATATCATTAAATCATACTTTTCTAATACACCTGTCTTACGGTTACCTAATGCGGACCTACCTTTTATTCTCCGCAGCGATGCATCCAATTTTGGCAAAGGTAGCGCATTACTTCAAGAATACTCTGGTACATTGCATCCTGTCATGTACGTCTCCAGAAAACTGACCACTACAGAGACAAAGTACTCCGTCTTGGATAAGGAATTACTTGCTTTAGTCTGGTCAAAAACTATGCTTCAACGTTTTTTGTTAGGCGCACATTTCATTGTGGAAACTGAGCAGCGCGCTCTAACTGCTCTCAACAACAGATACGTCAAGTCATCGAGATCAACCAGATACGCAATCGTTTTGCAACCATACAATTTTACAATTCGAGCGATACCTGGATCTCAAAATGTTCTAGCAGACATCCTTTCGCGGTGTCCTTATGAGTCAAGCGAGCTTCTACGCCCTATGAAGAGTGACGCCTCTGCACAATCAGTTCCTTAATTGTGACTTTATACTCAAATAACCTTATTTCGTTCAGCGATATTTTTATTATTATTGACTTGTGCGCTAGTCTTGTGTCTACATTAAGGAAGAGTTAGATAATACAATTTCTATAAGACCATAATTTCAGTAATTTAACATATACAGTTTTCCAGTATAATGACTTGGATTTCTAAATAACTGACTATTGTGTGAATTTAATATTCAAAAGTAATAACATTTTTAAGTCCACCGGAACTTTGGGAAGAATTGACTATTTTCTTATATAATATTGCAACTTCGTGACTTTATTTTAGAGCGAACTCAGGTGGAATTTATAACATTTTCAGGTCATAAACGCTATTCTTCAACTATTAACAATTAAAACGTACTTAGTTAGTTTTAATATTTAATATAATTAACTATAATTGTTTTAATGCGAGTTCATAGAGCTAGTAATTTTCGCTCATGATGTGTAGTGTTTTAGCACTCGTATTTAATTAGTACCGCTAATTATTTCTAGGCAATTTTAGGAGTGTTGCTCACTTCGCGTCGTTCATTTGGGTTCTCTTTCATTTATAACTCATCGTTTTGATGCTTTCATATTCCATTTATTTGAATTCTTTTATTGACATTTTTTGTTTCTCTTAACATTTTATTTGTGTTTCATCGTCATTATTATTTCATATTATCTAGTGTTGCCACATTGGCCTCATGTTGGTTAATTGTGGTTGTTCATTTGCTTACTTTGCATTTTGTTTATTTGAGTTGAGTTCGCTTTCATATGTATTCTGTCACTAGTAATATTTTGTTTGTATATTTAGATTAATATTATATGTCGATGATAATTTGATTTACCTCTCCGCGGTTTTTAAATTAAAAAAAAAATTAATTAATTGTTTTTCGCGGGGTATAAGGTAAACTGTTGCGTCCTTTTTGGGTTCCTTAACAGTATAATAGTTTACATAGTCTTACTACTGTTAAGAGGGTACGCATCAACAAATGTGGTAAGAATATATTTGTAAATTAAATTCATCGCGCACTGGAGCGCACATATTTGTGCGTAAGTAATTTTGCGTTTTGTTGCTAAACACTAGATGATGTAGTGACCTCCTGAGAGAGATGAAGGGCTGTGATATGTCAGACTGATGTCTGTTTTGTTCGAACCCCATGTGGTGAGTTTATCTTCTGTTCAAATTGATTATATACGGCCTTCCAGACGGAAGCCATCGCCGTGATGATTTGACAGTAAGTTCTTTTATAATAATATAAATTTATTCTACGTCTTTTCGTTATACCACTCTAGTCAGTACATTCCATGGGAATCGTGACCCTTCATTTGGATGTATTGAAATGGATGCTATATAAAGTAAAATCATTGAAATCCAGCCTATTATTATTATTATTTTGAAGAAAATTGTAGTACAAAAACGTAACTTCAAAGACAAAGTATTTGATTGCCGTCCTAAGGATTACGGCACATAAGGAGAGGTCGTTCAAGTTCAGAACTTAGAAATTTATATGCATTGTGATGCCTCAAGTATGAGGTTCTAAGGTTCCAGATTTCTTATTTATGAGGCCAATTTAAAGATGAAAAATATTTGTGATTTATTATATACCATGGATCATAATTGAATTGAATTTCTGGTCGACATCGTCGGTCCCTGTTCTTTCCTGGTTTTTGGTAATCAGATATCGTCTTTTTACGTCGACCACGAACGCTTTTCTGGTGAGGGGGTCCTTAAGTTTCGTGATGTTATATCTTTTCTGTTTGACTGCAACTGGTCCAGCAGCTCTGAGTTTCACCTTCAGTCTTGCTACTACTAGGTGATGATCACTTCCCACATCTGCGCCTCTTCTTACCTTCACGTCTTGTAGTGCATGTCTCCATCTGCCATTGATCATTATGTGATCTATCTGGTTTTTGTCTCGTCCGTTTGGTGATTCCCATGTTAACTTGTGCACTTCTTTGTGTTGAAAAAGTGTTCCTCCAATGACCAGGTTGTTAATACTGCAGAAGCTTATTAGTTTGTCCCCATTCTCATTTACTGTTCCACTGCCGCATTTCCCCATTACTCTTTCGTTATAATTATTGTATGTTCCAACTTTCGCATTTAGGTCTCCCATTACTATAAGAAGATCGTACCTGGGTACAGCTTCCATTTCCTTTTTTACCTGTTGATAGAACTCGTCTTTGATCTCTTCATCGCTGTCGTTTGTTGGTGCATAGCATTGTATAATTGTGGTGTTGGTGAATCTCCCTCTCAGTCTTGCTCTTATTAGTCTGTTGTTAATGGGTTTCCATTCCAGTAGAGACCTTTCCATTCCTTTCTTAAGGATAATGGCTACACCTTCGTTGTGCTGACCGTCCTCTCTACCAGAATAAAGTACTGTTTCCCCTGTAGCTGTTTATATTCTCCCCATCCCTATCCATCTGCTCTCGCTTATTCCCAGGATATGTAGTTTGTAATTCCTCATCTCTGTTGTGATCTGTCTCAGCTTTCCTGCCTCATTCATAGTTCTGACATTCCAAAAACCAATTCTGGTTTCATGTTTTGCGGTCTGCGCATCCGTTTTCATGCCAGTGGTTTCCTTTCGGCTTTCACCGCTGTCAGTCATACGAGCCTGAGACTCCGGATGTCCGTCCCGCATCAAAGTGTTTTCATTTATTGCTGTTTCCGTAACATGTGCGATTTTTTACACAGACAGGGGTGTCGGCCCTGTGCCAAAACCCCCAACCTGGAGGACCAGGGTACCAGCTTTTGTCTGACCCCTACCCACGCAGACCAGTCCAGCTTGGCTGAACCTACCAGGAGTAAAACGCCCACTGGCATAGCTCTAGGGATTGTCAGGGTACACAAGCTGCCATACCGCTACAAGGTATAGGTACAATTGATGGCAGCAGAAATTCAACACCATCTCAACAATATACAAAGAAAGCAGCAAGTCATGCTTGGGATTCCAGGAAAGAAAGAGTCAAGACTGGATAGCACCAGAAACGCTAAACACCATAGCGAAGAGAAAGGAAATGAAAAGAAAGAAAACAGAAGCTAAGTCTCCCAGGTTAAAGGCAATATACAGTGAACAGTACAGTCAGCTGGACAAGGAAGTAAAACGTCAAACCCGTGCTAACAAAAGGACATTTCTGGACGACCTTGCAAGACAGGCAGAAGAGGCAGCACTGAGAAATGAACAAAGCACAGTTTAAAAAATAACTAAAGCTATCAGTGGAAAACGAGGTGCAAACAACATAACGTTAGTAAGAGACAAACAAGGAAATCTCATCACCACAGCACAGGGGCAGGAAACAAGATGGGCAGAGCACTTCAGAGAAACACTGAATAAGGAACCACCAGAGACTCAGCTGAGTGTTCCTGAGGCTGAAAGTGACTTAGACGTAAATACAGACATTCCACGAAAAGAAGAAATTATCACAGCTATCAAAGGGCTAAAAAATGGAAAAGCGCCTGGTCACGACAATCTAAATGCTGACTATTCAAGACAGACCCTGAACTAGCAGCAGAACTATTAGAACCACTATTTGCACAAGTCTGGGAAACTGAGACAACACCAACAGAGTGGAGTAAAGGAATAATTGTCAAATCGCCCAAGAAGGGCGACCTTGCAGACTGCAACAACTGGAGAGGAATTACCCTCCTCTCAGTTCCCAGCAAAATACTAGGCAGGATAATCATCCAGAGAATTTCAAAAGCAGTTGACCATAAACTGAGGAAAGAACAAGCGGGTTTCAGAAAGAACAGAAGATGTGCAGATCATATATTTGCCCTCAGGAACATTATAGAGCAGTGCTCAGAATGGCAGAGACAGCTGTACATTAACTTTGTTGATTTTGAAAAGGCTTTCGACAGCATACACAGGGACAGCCTATGGAAAATTTTGAGGGCTTATGGAATTCCCAGCCGCATTGTTTCCATTATAAAAAGCCTCTATTCTAAGTTTACGTGCAGTGTTGGATCGAGTAATGTAACTTTCGAAGTGAAAACAGGAGTACGACAGGGATGCCCCTTATCAACAACATTATTTTTGTGACAGTCATAGATTGGGTGATGCGCCAGACAACAGAGGGCGGTCCAAGAGGAATCAGATGGACAACGTTTTCTACACTGGAAGATTTGGAATATGCAGATGACATTGCACTACTCGCGCATTCACATCAATACATTCAAGACAAAACCGATAGACTGAATAAGTATGGCCAGCAGGTGGGCCTGAACATCAATTTGAAGAAGACAGAGGTCATGACACTAAATGTGGGCAATCCTGAGCCGATAACAGTAAGGAACCAGAAGTTAGAACAGACAAACACATTAACTTACCTAGGAAGCATAGTAACACCTGACGGTGGAACAAGCAAGGACATTAAGAACAGAATGAATAAAGCGAGAACAGCCTTTGCTGTTCTCAACAACATTTGGAAGTCTTCCCAGTACAGCACAAACACCAAATTAAGACTGTATGAGAGCTGTGTACTTTCTGTGCTTCTCTATGGTGCGGAATGTTGGAGAGTAACAGAGAAGGAAATGTCGAAACTGTCCTCCTTCCACACAATCTGCCTAAGGAAAATTCTCCGAATCTTTTGGCCAAACACGATCAGCAACCAAGAACTACTTATTCGGAGTAACCAGGAGGACATGCACACCATCATAGCTGGCAGACGCTGGAGTTAGGTTGGCCACGTTCTCAGAAGGGACCCTGATACTATCACAAGAACAGCTATGCTATGGACCCCCGAGGGAAAGATAAAGAGAGGCCGACCAAAAACAACTTGGCGGAGAACCGTGGAAGCTGAGATGCAAAGAATGAACCACAGTTGGGGCACTGTACGAAGGATGGCCGACGACCAAGCAAGGTGGAACCAATTTGTTGCTGCCCTACAAGACGCCACCAGGCGTGATGGCCGCTGACTGCTTTGACGGTTGGTGGTTATGGATCAAAGAAGAAGAAGAAGAATGGATCATAATAATTCTCTCTGCCCTTGAGAGGTCAGCCGTTATAGGATTAACCTCAGGATCCAAACTGCCTCATCATTCATGTACATTGATTCGTTTACTAAGATGTCCAGTCATACGTAATTAATATGACTATGATGAGATCAAACTCCGCCAATGCCGGTCCCAAGCCCGGATGAAAAAGGAGGAGGGCGGCCTGCATGGAGGCCGTAAGGAGGCAGCCCCTCCACCATGCAAAGGCACAACTGGCCAATCACCTGTTTGCTTTAAACCATGATTACGCGAACTACAAGAGAGAAAACCGGACTGATTCTAAAGGCGACGAACTGGAACGGACTACGGACTACGACTTATGGAACTTGGAACACAAGAAGTATAAATGGGAAGGAAGAGGAGCTGGTGGAAGAGATGAGGAAAGCAAAACTAGAAATCCTGGCTATAACGGAAACGAAGAAAAAAAGGACAAGGAGTCATGGATCTCGATGGCAACACGTTGCTCTACAGTGGTGTACCCATATCTGAAAGAGCTAAAGGGGGCGTGGGTTGCATTGTGGCCCAAAATCAAAAAGATAGTATCAAGGGATGGAACTTTGTCTCGGAGCGCATTATGGTTGTAAAACTAAAAGAAGGAGAAACCATAGTCAACCTGGTCATAGTGTATGGGGCAAATGAGGATGAGAGAGCAGAGGTCAAGGAGGAATTCTTCGAGCTGCTTCAAAGGACAGTGGATGACTGCCTACATGAAGTTATTATGCTCGGAGATTTTAATGCCAGAGTTGGAAATGACCATGCTAGATGGGGTGGAGTTATCGGAAGATATGGAGAAGATACTCTCAATGACAATGGAAAGCGACTCCTTAGATTCTGCAGTGAGCAGAATCTGATCATTACAAACACAAAGTTCCCCCATAAGCGCATACATGCATACACTAGATGTGAACCAACCAAGAATGAGAAGTCAGTGATCGACTATGCCATTGTTCGGAGAAGCTCATTCAGATATGTCCGAGATGAAAGAGTCTGGAGGGGGCCAGAGATTGGAAGTGATCACTACCTGCTAACAATCAAACGAACAACTGAAAGAGCTGCTCAGCCTAGGAACTGCCCAACATCACGCAAGAAACCAAGTAAACGAGCAGGAGAAATGAGCATTAGGACCTACAAGCTGAGAGAGCCAGAAATTAAGACCAGATATCAGGGGCTTATTGCTACAGCAGTGAGCAACACAGAAGAACGACCTGATGACTTGGAAACCCTCTGGAATAAATTCAAGGATATCATAAAGACAGCTGCTGCAGAAGCATGCGGTGAAGTCCGACTTGGGAACCAGAGAAAGAGGACACCTTGGTGGACAGAGGAAGTCAAAGAGAAAATAAGAGAGAAGAAAATGGCATGGAAACAATACTTAGGAGCTAAAAAACACAACAGGACAAATGGAAAAATATAGAGAATATGTGACACTCAGAACAGAAGCAAAGAACAAAGTGCTAGCAGCAAAACAGAAGTCCTGGGAAGAATTTGGAGAAAAGCTAGAAAAAGATGCACAAGAAAACCAGAAATTGTTCTATAAGACCCTAAAGAACATGAGGAAAGAAAAACAATGCCCTCTCAAATTTATAAAGGACAAGCAAGGCAAATTGCTTACTGCCCCGAAGGAAGTAATGGAAAGATGGAAAGAATATTTCTCAGAACTCCTGGATGGTGAGCATGATGAAGCATCAGAAATGATAACCACTGACACAGAAGAGGAAACCAATGATGGTGAAGATGACATAAAGATGGAAGAACTGAGGGCAGCACTAGAGAAAATCAAGATGGGCAAAGCAGCAGGGCATGATGGTATAACACCAGAAATGGTTAAGTACATGGGAGCATCAGGCGACCTATTACTCTTAAAGGTCCTACAGGCAGCATGGTGCAACAAGACCATACCAAAGGATTGGGAGATTGCCATCATAACACCAATTTTTTTTTCAAAAAAGGGTGACAATCGACAATGTGGAAACCATAGAGGCATATCCCTTCTCAGTGTCCCTGGTAAAATCTACTCTAGAATCCTAGAGCAGAGACTCCGACGCCTAGCTGATCCACAATTGGATGAGGTCCAGTGCGGATTCCGAGCAAACCGAAGTACTCAAGACCTAATCTTCACACTCAGACAGCTGAGTGAAAAGGCCCTTGAGTATAAGAGTGAGATCCATCTTTGTTTCATAGATCTGGAAAAGGCGTTTGACAGGGTCCCCTGGAGCAAACTTTGGGACTGTTTGGCAAGGAAGAATATTCCAGCACCTCTGATTCATGCTATACAGAGCTTCTACAAGTCTTGCAGAAATTATGTGAGGACAGCAAACCATAAGTCAGAAGAGTTCAGGACCACCACTGGTGTAAGACAAGGTGATATCCTATCACCTTACCTCTTCATACTCCTTATGGACGATGTCATCAAGGCATGTAAGGAGAGAACAAGAAAGTATTCAGTGGGGTACTGGAAGATGAGACAGGTCTATATTTCGGAGCTGGCATTTGCTGATGATGTTGCCCTGATTGCTAAATCAGAGGCACATCTCCAATCCAACCTGCAAGTCTGGAAGGAACAGCTGGAGAAGAGAGGGATGGTCATAAGCAGCTCTAAAACAAAATCCATGGTGATATCACGAGAAGAAAGAAAACATCAGATTAAGTTGGGAGAACAGGTCCTGGAGCAGGTCGACCACTTTAAATATCTCGGAGCTATTATAGACCGAAAGGGAGGCATCAAAGAAGAGTTGGCCACTCGAAACGCAGCGGCTGGGAGACTTTTTCAGGCCATAAATCGTGGATTCCTCAGCAAGAAAGAGGTTGGTAAGAAAACGAAGATGGCTGTATACCGCTCCACCTATGTCCCAGTCTTGACATATGGATGCGAGTCGTGGGCAATGACTACAACCCACAAAAGCCAGATCCAAACCTCAGAAATGAGGTATCTGAGGAAAGTGGTTGAAGTAACAAGAAGAGACATGGTCCGCAACCAGACGATCCGTTAAGGCCTAAAATCCCATCCGCTGCAGACCCAAATAGAACAGTCCCAACTAAGATGGTTTGGCCATGTCTGCAGAATGGGAGAAGATCGGCTACCACGACAAGCATGGGGAAACAAAGAGCCAGGGATCCAGACCTCCAGGACGACCCAGAGTCCGCTGGGAGGACAACATTAGACAATCTTTGAAGGACCGAGGACTAGAATGGAACCAGGCCAGGAAGAAGACAGCTGATAGAATGGTCTGGCGCTCTCTCTTCCAAACCTCTACACCTCACGGTAGAAGGGGAACGACTAAGTAAGTAAGTAAGTAAGATGATGAGATCATCTGATTGGATCAGTGAGAATATATTTTGACATCTCATCATTATTATTATTATGTCAAACGTCAATGCGTCTTGTCTCGTTCAACGTGATTGTTAAATAAAATATGGAATCAAGTTTTCTCAAGAGTTCCAGAGTACTTCATTTGGCGCATGAATTACTTTGACGTGCCCCGGTCCGTATTACTGTTTGCCTGATCGCCTCTTAAGTGGAAATTAACATTCGCGTAAAAATAAGCACCTAGTAGTCAACTAGTCATTAACAACAAAGACCAACTACTCCAAAAATGACTACTACACCAGGATTTCTAGTTTTGCTTTCCTCATCTCTTCCACCAGCTCCTCTTCTTTCTCATTTATACTTCTTGTGTTCCAAGTTCCATAAGTCGTAGTCCGTTCCAGTTCGTCGCCTTTAGAATCAGTCCGGTTTTCTCTCTTGTAGTTCTCGTAATCAGAATAAAGACTGTGACATGTAAGTATTTGTTTATATATATATATATATATATATATATATATATATATATATATATATATATATATATATATATATATATATATATATATATATATATATATATATATATATATATATATGTTTGCCATGTTCATCAGCACATTAAGTACATAGAACAACATCAAAAATTAATGCAACATCTTCCGTAGTTCTCCACATTTTTATATTCCAAGATAAGAAAAGTGTTCAGCAACAAACAACATCTGCTCAGCTAGACTATTTCTTACTAGTGTCTTTTCAGTAAATATTTTTTTGCAGGCGAGAAAATCTTTCATCAACATATAACAACTGCTGAGCAAGTTATTAGTCATGGCTTTTCCGTGAACTATCCTAGATGAGACAATCATTCAGCAGTTTACAACTGCACAGGAGGGCAAAACCCAAACCGCAGGTCTGTGAGATATGAACTGGGGATATCACACTGAACCGCATAACTGTGCCACGATGGGAATTTATCTAGCTGAAGGCAATAATCAATTATTTAAAATTGTTCCCCTAAAAACTCCAACATGAAAACCATGGTGATCGCAAAAGATGAGAAAAGACATTATATCATGCTGCTAGGCCAGGTCATGTAGCAGGTCAACCAGTTTAACTACCATGGAGCTGTAATAGACTATAGAGAGGCATACACAAGAGTTGGCTACCTGAAGAGTTGCTGCTGGGATTTTTACAAGGCAAATACATAGAGGATTCCTCAGCACACGATTAATTGGCCAGAAGACGAAGATGGATATATACTGCTCCACGTATGTTCCAGTCTCGACTTACGGGTGTGAGTCATGAGCAATGACCACAACTCACAAAGGTTACGTCCAAACCACAGAAATGACATTTGATGAGCGGGATCAAGGTAACATGAAACGACTAGGTCCGCAACTAGACAGTATGGAATGGCCTCGAAA
>JAMPIV010014240.1:0-44622 GCA_024509875.1 Oreohelix idahoensis
GGAAAAGTTTTTGTGGTGACCCTAACTTTACCCAGCAATCTAGTAGTAGTTTACATACTTACGTGAAGGAAAATAAAGTAAAAGACAAGCTAATTTATCATCCCTTGAACCCCACTAGTGCGGTTTATCTATTAAGTAATCCATACTAGGATCATATAAAAAGATGCAATATTGCAAGACCCAGAGTTATGCCAGAAAAATACTAAATCTCACAATTAACCATCGGGTTTTCAACGACTGGTAATGATAAAAACTGGACCTTAGTGAGCCAGATCTTTAATTTCTTCTAGAAAAGAAAAACTCTACGTATATCTTTCGTGGCCTGGTGGCGCGAAATACTTCAAGTATTAACAAACATTTCCCGAATATATATATATATTTTTTGTGGACAAATCCGTGGTATGTGACTAAAGTGAATCCTATACTGAGGGAAGGCACCGACCTGACATTCATCATTTCTAGAAACCTACGCTATTGACACTGTGCTGCTAACTCCCGCGCCTGGAATAATTTTTAGGTGACTTAATCAACATTTGAACAAATTTGCACACCCAAGTAGTCGTTCCCCGAGAGACTCCGAGTTAAATACGTCTTTTGGGAACTGGGGACTTCTTGGCAGAGAAGACTGCATTTTTTGAGTCTGTGTGAAAATCTTAAATCAGTGTGTTCCAAGAGGCAGCGAGCAAAGTCGTGAGTACCATTGTATGAGAGGGCCATGGCGGAATGAATGAGTGTACGCTGGTTTTGAGTGATATTTTCACTATTATATCTTTGACACCCTGTTGCTGTCCTAATTTGTCTTTTTTTTTCTTCAATCTGCATAATTTGTTGCTAAGGCTAGAGTTCTTGTGTTTTTTGTCTTAGGTTAAATACAGATTTTTTTTTTCAAACTCTGTGCATATAATTACGAGATATAAAACAAAGAAAACTCTTAGACTCAACCCTGATGTATCTGGTGACTCGGGCGCCATCATCTGTTCTCTTAACGGGGCCGGGCTAAACCTGGAGTTAACACTATAACGGGGCTATCATCCTTGCAACATTTCCTTGGTTTTTATGACTATGTGTTTTATGTATTTTCCTTGATGTACTTTCTTTGATGTTGTGAGCCGATTTTTCCTGATAATAAAATCGCTCTTGAACTTAATAATCGTGTTTGGTCAGCTCGTTCTAGATATATATATATCATTGTTATAGTTGTCCCACGTCTGTGTGTTTACCTGTCGTCACGTGTATGTGCGTGCCTGTGAGTGATAGAAATATACGTAATATGTATATTGGTGTAGTCTGTCTGACGCTGTAACAACTGTTGTAGAAGATAGGTGAGAGAGAGAAGAATTCTTTTCGCTTTCAGAGACAGCCACTATATCAAAATGTATCATCTCACGTGTGTGGAAATTCTATTACCTTTCACTAACTCTCACTGAGTCTATCACCAATTCAAACCTATTCAGAAGGGACCAAACCTAGTCTTAATTCTCCTATCGAAAATCTACGACAAATGGTCGCTCGTTACCGGGAATTGAACCCAAAATCCTAGGCGATACGACAATTGGGTTCTCGTCCGTAGGATTTTTGAACTTAGAATAGGAAGACGAGTACGACAAATGTGGACTCGTCTATCTGGATTTTGAACTTAAGATTCTGTATTCTGATATAGAGTAAGAGTGTGATGTCTTGTGACTGTGTATCTTTAAAATAATTTATCCCCTAGACTAACGATCTGTTTACGGGCGTGCTGACCACACAGACTAATAAGTTTTTTTTCCACAGCATCTTTGAATAATATACATTTTGGTTACAGCTTGATTTTGTCGGGATATATGTTAACTGCTGATTGTAATACTAAATGCTGGTAAAGTGGTGAGTGTATAACATTCACAGGGTACTGAGGCAGAACGGCGTTTGAACTAAGTTAAGGAGTGTGTTTCGGACTTTTTGTCCAGATTAATTCCCTCCCTTACCCGATCTGACTTCAGGGGCGAACTTATAGTGGATTTTTTAAAAATTAAGGGATTATTTTTCTCTTTAATTTTTGCAATAATTATTTTGCTTTTCCACTGTAGCAACTTATTTTTCAGTTGTAATCTTAACTACCATTTATTTGGCGTAGTCGTGTTTTGCATTGAGTGCTTTATTGCCGATAATAGCAGCGATAGTTAGATTTTATTTTGGAGGAGGTATCCCAGGGTTAAATATATCATCTTTTGATTTTTTGGTAATTTTTTTTCTCGTAAGTGGTAGGAACCAGGTTATTCTTTTTCCTATTTTCTTTCTCCAACAGTCTCAGTCACTGACATAATATGGCCGAGCGGGGAAAGCTTAGACAAAAAATAAAACAGGACGATAGACGAACTCTCTCAGGGACGAAGCGAAGAGTTTGTCAGGGAACTTGGGAAGGAGAGGTAAGCGAAAAGCTTTTATCAGAGACGAACAATTGCAGAGATATGACGAGAAATGGAGAGGAAAGAAGAAATGTCTTTCACTCTTGAATCTTTTCCTTGTCCAAATGAGAAGATTGACACATGGTTAGAAAAATTTGAGAAAATTGCAACTCTGTACGGGTTAGAGAGGTCGCGTTGGAATACGAAACTTTCCCAGGCCCTAAAAGGTTCTGCTTATGATGTTTATTCTAAGCTGGAAAGTAGCCAACAAGACGACTACGATGTGTTGAAGAAAGCGTTACTGGAGCGCTTTGAAATGAACGCTCGCAAGTTTTTGCAACTGTTTCGCAACAGCCGGAAAGAGAATTCTGAAACTTTTCACCAGTTCTCATCTCGTCTTAAGGGATATCTAACAAAGTGCCTTGAGCTTTCGCAGCTCCCCTCTACCTATGAAGGTCTTGAGGAACTTGTTCTAACTGAACAAATAAAGAACACTTTGTCTGCTGATACCCGGAGAGTTCTCGCTGAGCAGGGGGCAGAAAAACATGAAGACATTTTGGAAAAGTCTGAGCGTTATCACAATGCGCTGGCTGAACTACCGGCCACAAAGCGGAAACCGACAGAGGAGCATTTTCGAAAACATAACCTAGAGCAATCTTCTCAGGCTTCTAACCTAAATAACCACAGAGAAACTGGACCTCAAAACCCCCCTCCGGAAAAATCCAAGTTCTACAAGAACAAGTACCCCAACCACCCCAAACAGCTTGATCAACCCGACCGCCCTACATGGCAGCGTAGCCAGAAAGGACAAGGTGGCAAAGGGAGAACCCCTGAGCACGGGACATATGATCAGACCGAGCACACCGAGCCGAAACGCATCGGATGCTTATTGACAGTCTCGCAAGGCGGAATTATTGACAGTGATTCCCAACCTGTTGGGGATAGACCCTCAACGCGAGGTATTGTTACTTTGAACGGTTCTCAAACTTCTTGCTTATTTGACACGGGGCTTTCTTACGATTGCATTGTTGCCAGAAAGCTGGTTAAACCCGGTCAAGAGACAGGAGAGACCGTCAAACTTTGTGGAGTTCGTAAGAGTGATGCACCTTCAGCGCTTCCCATCGCATTGGTGGAGATACACGCTGACTTTGTCAGAGGTGTGATCAAAGCAGCTGTTATGGAGGATCCCATCTACCCAGTCATACTTGGCGGGAGATACGTGTGTATTGGGAAACCGGAAGAGCCGATTGTGGCAGCAGTAACTACAAGAGGGCAAACCAAGAAGGAACGGGAGCCTGCGCCTAATTTGTTACCTATGGAACTTAAAGAAGCGCAACAAAAGGATCCTACTTTGGCACCCTGCTTTAGGAAACTGCCCATGGCGAAGGAACCCAAACAGCACGGGGACATTTTTTCTGAGGATGGCGTACTTTATCGGAGAACGGGCAAGCCTGACCAAGGTTACAACCAGCTCCTAGTACCGAAACAGTACAGAAGCCAAATCCTAGAAATGGGGCACTCTCTTCCCTTTAGCGGACATATGGGACAGAACGCCACAAACCAACGTATAACCACTCATTATTGGTGGCCAGGAGTAAATACTGATATTATCAGATATGTCAAATCCTGTGCCCAGTGCCAACGTGTGCCACCCAAGCAACGGGCACCCCCAGTCCACATGGGTGAAATGCCAATAATGGGAACACCATTTGAACGGGTTGTGATCGACATTTTAGGGCCTTTCGAAAGGACTAAAAGAAGGAACAGGTTCATCCTGACCTTAGTCGATACATGCACTTTATGGGCAGAAGCTATCCCGCTAACATGCGCAGATGCCAAGCATGTCGCAGAAGCCCTCGTGCAGATTTTCACTCGGTTGGGATTCCCTCAGCAAGTGTTGACGGATAATGGATCTCCATACCGAAACCTGTTGATGGATGAGATTGTCATGAAATATTCTAATCCACATATATAAATTATTAGGTAAATATAAAGCCTAACAAATAAAATTAATAAAGAGAAGAGCAATGGGAAAATGACAGTGCTGTCACCAAGAATGTACTCGAAATCCCCCTTGTTTTCTGCTTCGTCTGCAAATTGTAACGCTTTCACGTTGATAGTAAACGCTTACTGTATTATACCCGCTTTCTTCAATGAAACGTGTGCTGCATTTCTAAGAAAAACATTGAGACGTACTGCGTAATGACCTAAATTAATCCTAACATTAATTATATTACGTTACCAAAACGAACGAACAGATGGACAAAAGGATAGCGAGAGGGGAGGGCTGAAAATCAGGAACGCATGCAACACGCGACGCGCGATATACAAATGCTGGCATCACGCGTGTAAGTCTACAAGCACTAACTTTTTCAGACGGACAGTGATAAAATACACTACCCTTTCCCAGAGTTAGGTTTATAAATCATAACAAACTCTTATTAGAAAAGACAACATTAGATGGGTTTACGGTTGAAAACATAACAGTACCCAGACAGCACATCTTCCAAACAGGAGGTAGAAGAAATTGCATATTTTGAACGCAGCCACGTAGCTCCTTTAAATTAGTATTTTTGGGTTCCTTAGGGCTTGCTGACAAATAATATGTAAAACGTTACGCAAATAGTCCAGGAATTAATAAATTATACCCAAAATAAAATATTGGGGGTGCCTGACAGCATAAAATCATTTCTGCTCATAAGATTTTTTTTAACGTGTTTGAAAAAAATTTACGTTACAGAAATAGCCTACCATGTAAACTTCAAATTGATTGGAGCGCAACAAATGAAAGCCTAACCACGATTGGTCGGGCTATAAATACTATCTTGGTTGTTAGGGGAGACGGGAAAAGATAACATTTTTTCAAACACTTGTCGAAACGTGGCTCATTGGCCAGTCTCGCTGATATACACACTTGGGAGCGTTAGTTCGAGACCACTTGTTTAAATGATCCTGATAAAGCATCAGTGCGTTGAAGCCAGCATATATTTGGCTAAATTAAAAGCCTGGAAGATAAGCAGATGGAAGTTTGTGCCAGTTTGTGCCAGAGTTCATTGCTAATCAACGTATCTGTGTTATTCGTATGAATTGTGGGACAGTGGTCTTGATGGTACTGAGCAGCATCTGGTCAGAGATTTGCTGAAAACATTTGTAATAATATATGTCACTACAATATTCATATTAAATACATTCTGTACATAACTTGTAATTTAAATTGATTGTGATTCCTGGTTCCCTTGTAGTTGAATCAGGACACATATTCATTCATGCCAGTAATGAATACATATTGTTATTCGAAAGTTTATCAGTGACTCTTTTAAGATATCTTTGTAGAGTGTTATATGTATGTGAGTGTCACAGTGTTGTCAAGAGTAGTGGATTAAATTAAATTGTTTATCTGTCTGTTGTTGTGACTTACACTTCACCATACTCATACCCTAGACACATAACGTAGCATCACACTATTCCAGAATAATTCTGACTGAGATATATAGATATGTGGTAGCAAGTAAGGTTATCTATAATACACTACTCTTAATAGATATAGATACCTTCACAGCTGATCTCAGTCAGTACACTAAGTTCCCTATAAGTATTTATAACATCCCACTTCACCACATATATTGGGGTCTCGCTCTTGGGATTTTGAATCTTTAACTATTAAAAATATTGGGGGTAATTCACTTCAGGGAATATAAGAATTAAAAGGAATCCTTGGGTGGAATTAAATAAGGTTGAGCTCACGGTGCCTGTGTTGTCCATTAGAGATTGAATTGTTGGTTAGACATTGTATAAATTTACCTGATAGACAATGGCGGACCTGGCCAAATTTCGATCTGCTGCGGTTCATACTGCAAAAGAGTTAGGATTAGATGGGCAAGTTATGGTTGCCTATGTCACGACGGAATGTGACAAATTTATTGAACGCGAAGAAAGAAGGTTTGAAGCCGAAAGAAAGTTAGAGGCTGACAAGGAAATTAAGAGGTTGCAGATTGAGGCTGAGGCTAAGAAATTGGAGGCAGAAAGAGAAGACAAGAGATTAGCTGCAGAAAGAGAAGCCGAGGAAAGAAGACAGGCTGCAGAAAGAGAAGAGAAGAAATTAGCTGCAGAAAGAGAAGAAAGAAAATTAGCTGCAGAAAGGGAAGCAGAAGATAAAAGATTACAAAGGGAACATGAGTTACGACTAAGGGAGTTTGAGTTTCAAGGCCATGCTCCTGAAAATGGTGCCAGTCCCTTTGCCTCTGATGCTACGGTTACTCAAGGAGCCTCAACCTCAGCTATGAATTTTCATTTAGATCATTTTGTTGAGAAAGACGATGATATAGAGAGCTACCTAAATAGGTATGAACTATTAGCTACCACGTATGGGTTAGAGAGAGAAAGGTGGAGCTTAAAGTTATCTCAGGGACTTCGTGGGGCAGCTTATGAAGTTTTTGCAAAAATGAGCAGAGGTGATCAGGAAATTATGACATGCTAAAGCAGGCTCTTTTGTTAAGGTATGAAAAGAATGCAGAATTCTATAGAAAAAAATTTAGGAATGCTAAACTACTGTCAGGTGAAACCTATCACCAGTTCTCTGCACGAATAGAGACATACTTGGAGAAATGGACTTCTCTGGGGAAAACCCAAGATCTTAAGGAAATGGTCCTTATAGAGCAATTAAGAGAGTCCATGGCTCCAGACCTGAGAAAGTTTCTCATGGAACAAGGTGCAGAGAGGCTGGGTGAGTTGCTAAATGTTGCTGAAAGGTATCAAGCAGCTCAAGCAGAGGTAACAGGTAATAAAAAGAAACAGGTGGATAACTTTAGGGCACCACAGAACTTTAATAAATTTGATCCTAGGGATCAAAATAAAGGTAAGCACCAATTTGATAGGCCACGGTATGACAATAAAAAATAAATTCCCACAATTCGATGAAAGGAAATATGATGAAAGAAAATCTTTCAACCAAGGAAAAAGGTGGTGTAAAAATTGTCAGATGGACAATCATGACACTGACCGTTGCAGAAGGAAACCTGTGTATATGGCAACCCTTCAGGTCAGGTCGACCTCAAGACAGGAGGAGGATATTATGTTAGATACCACTCCAGAAGAGATGAGGAAGGCACAGGCTGGGGATAAACACTCAAGCCTTGTTTCAGAAAATTGTCAACTTGTCATACAACTCCAGGCAAGGGAGATTTTTACATGAAAAACAAGTTGATGTATAGGAAGGCCGGAACTAGATCCCATGGTCACGGACAGCTGGTTCTTCCAAAAAGATACAGGACAGAATTAATAAGGAGCCTACATGTGAAACCAGATGGGGACCATGAGAAAATAGGTACCATTATTCAAAAGGTGGCTCACAATTATTATTGGCCCAAAGCAAGATGGGACATTGAAAATTTTGTAGAAAGGTGTAGCATAGCCCATGAGGGAACACCCACAAGTGGGAACATGGATCAGGACCTGGACACGCCATGGGGCAAAATCAGGCCTGACAATAAAAGGAAAAATAGATTTGATAAAGTGGACCAAATGGAATGGGAAGCCCCTTTTCACGGACAAGCTTCACTTAACTGTTTTACTATGGCCACTATGCGGAGAGTGCAAAAAGATGTCTTACCCCAGGATAAGCCGAAAATCCCTCAATCGGACTTAAACAAACTGGAGGAAGAGGATGTAGAGAGGAAATCTCTCATCAAGAATTTTAAGAGGGGAGAAAGCCCCAAAAGAAAAATTGGTAGCGGTCGTTTTGTGAATGATAATTCTGGGAGGAAAAATCATCACTATAAAGCTCGAGTGGAAGAGACCATACCGGTGCATGGACAAATAGGTCCACACAATTAAAGGTCCATATGTAGCTATGTTAAGAACGTGGACTGATGAAAAGGCAGAGGAAAACATTACATCTTCATACCAATATGTGAATGAGCTGACCACTCGGTTGAAAACTGGCTGGAAACTTGCCAATGAAAATTTGAAACAAGCCAGGAAGAAACATGCTGCCTATTATAACAGGAAGGCGAAAGACAGAAATTTGGCTGTGGGAGAGAAGGTACTGCTTCTTTTGCCCGGGAGTCAGAATAAGTTACAAATTGGATGGCAGGGTCCATATACAGTTCTAGAGAAGGTGTCTAGAACAAATTATAAGATAGATAAGAAGGGGAAAGAAAAAATCTATCATGTGAATCTCCTGAAGAAATATTTGGAAAGAGAACATCAGGAAGAGACACACTTGTTGACCTTGTCCATCGCCATGGAGATGAAAAAGGAACCACTTTCATCATTTGAATATCCATACACCCCTGTGAGACAGCAGCACAGGTGAAAATCAGTACACATTTAACGAAAACTCAGAAAGAGAGAGTGCAACAGGTTCTAAATAATCATGCAGAGGTGTTAACAGACCGACCAGGGCATACAAACCTATTGGAATATGATATGAAACTGATAGACCCCACACCTGTCTGTATGAAACCATATTCGATTCCGTTTGCTAAGGAAAAAGCGTTGAAGGAAGAGATAGACTATCTATTGAAGGAAGGAATTATTTCGCACAGTGAGTCTTCGTATAGTTCCGGGGTGGTACTCTTAAGGAAGCCCTCTGGAGAACATAGACTCTGTATAAATTACAGGAGACTGAATGCTATTACAGAAGGACAGGTGGATCCATTGCCGGATACAAATCAGCTGTTTGCCAGGCTAAATAAAGCTAAATATTTCTCAAAAGTGGATCTGAGTAAAGGATACTATCAGATTCCCGTAAAGCCTGAGGTTAGACCATACCTAGCTTTTAGTACCTCAGAAGGACACTATGAGTTTAATAGATTGCCATTTGGATTGAAGAATGCGCCTAGTGTCTTCTCTAGAATGATGAGAAAATTATTGGATCCTCTGAATAATCCCTGTATAACAAATTTAATGGATGATATCCTTATAGCAACAGAAACATTTGAGGAACACATTGACTCTCTGAACATGCTGTTTGATCGACTTAGGGAGGCAAATTTAACAGCCCGACC
Organism: Oreohelix idahoensis; assembly: GCA_024509875.1. Taxonomy (NCBI): domain Eukaryota; kingdom Metazoa; phylum Mollusca; class Gastropoda; order Stylommatophora; family Oreohelicidae; genus Oreohelix; species Oreohelix idahoensis. The sequence goes on from JAMPIV010014240.1 coordinate 9,392, forward strand.
AACCAAATGTTGCGTTGGATGTAAAGAATTGGAATTTTTGGGACACACAGTTTATCAGGGAAACATGACCCCTGACCCAAAGAATTTAGAGAAACTACAGAAAGCCCCGAGACCACAAACCAAGAAGGACGTGAGGTCCTTTGTCTCATTATGTGGTTTCTACCAGAAGTATATCAAAAACTTTAATTCCATATGTGCACCGTTAACTGAATTGACACGTAAAGGACATCCAGATCGCATTACATGGACACCACAATGTGAAATGACTTACCAAGAATTGAAGGAAAAGCTCACAAGTAAACCCATTTTGAAATTACCTGACTTAAGTCAAGAATTCATAGTAAGGACGGATGCAAGTAATATTGGGTTAGGTGCAACTTTACTACAGAAATCAGATGCATTGGATGGGGAATTAAGCCCAGTGGCATATGCTAGCAGAAAGTTGAATAAAGCTGAAATCAACTACTCAACTAGCGAAAAAGAATGTCTTGCAGTAATATGGGCAATAAAGAAATTCAATATTTATCTAAATGGGAAGGCATTTAAGTTGCAAACTGACCACAAACCTTTATCGTTTTTAGCACAGGCTAAGCATGAGAACTCTAGGTTACTCCGATGGTCTTTGCTTCTGGCTCCATATAATTTTAGCATTGAATATATATCTGGAAAAACCAATCTGGGAGCGGATTTTTTAAGCCGCCATCCGTGTGATGAGAATCACCGTAAACCCCAGAAATAATAATAAATTTCTCTATGTGTATATAGAATAAAGGACTGACATATAATGTCTGTTTTAAGAGGGGAGGTGTCATGAAATATTCTAATCCACATATATAAATTATTAGGTAAATATAAAGCCTAACAAATAAAATTAATAAAGAGAAGAGCAATGGTAAAATGACAGTGCTGTCACAAGGAATGTACTCGAAATCCCCCTTGTTTTCTGCTTCGTCTGCAAATTGTAACGCTTTCACGTTGATAGTAAAAGCTTACTGTATTATACCCGCTTTCTTCAATGAAACGTGTGCTGCATTTCTAAGAAAAACATTGAGACGTACTGCGTAATGACCTAAATTAATCCTAACATTAATTATATTACGTTACCAAAACGAACGAACAGATGGACAAAAGGATAGCGAGAGGGGAGGGCTGAAAATCAGGAACGCATGCAACACGCGACGCGCGATATACAAATGCTGGCATCACGCGTGTAAGTCTACAAGCACTAACTTTTTCAGACGGACAGTGATAAAATACACTACCCTTTCCCAGAGTTAGGTTTATAAATCATAACAAACTCTTATTAGAAAAGATAACATTAGATGGGTTTACGGTTGAAAACATAACAGTACCCAGACAGCACATCTTCCAAACAGGAGGTAGAAGAAATTGCATATTTTGAACGCAGCCACGTAGCTCCTTTAAATTAGTATTTTTGGGTTCCTTAGGGCTTGCTGACAAATAATATGTAAAACGTTACGCAAATAGTCCAGGAATTAATAAATTATACCCAAAATAAAATATTGGGGGTGCCTGACAGCATAAAATCATTTCTGCTCATAAGATTTTTTTTAACGTGTTTGAAAAAAATTTACGTTACAGAAATAGCCTACCATGTAAACTTCAAATTGATTGGAGCGCAACAAATGAAAGCCTAACCACGATTGGTCGGGCTATAAATACTATCTTGGTTGTTAGGGGAGACGGGAAAAGATAACATTTTTTCAAACACTTGTCGAAACGTGGCTCATTGGCCAGTCTCGCTGATATACACACTTGGGAGCGTTAGTTCGAGACCACTTGTTTAAATGATCCTGATAAAGCATCAGTGCGTTGAAGCCAGCATATATTTGGCTAAATTAAAAGCCTGGAAGATAAGCAGATGGAAGTTTGTGCCAGTTTGTGCCAGAGTTCATTGCTAATCAACGTATCTGTGTTATTCGTATGAATTGTGGGACAGTGGTCTTGATGGTACTGAGCAGCATCTGGTCAGAGATTTGCTGAATCCAGTGTCGGACAGCATACTCCTTGGTCTTTTTAGCTATCAGTGAGGTGTCTCCTGAGCCCAGAGGAGAATTCGAGCAGAGGAGTCCTTTCCTGCCGCCATCACTCAAGATAAGCAGAGTTGGCCAGCTGAGCTCAACATTATGTCCCCTCATCTTGAAATAACTTTATAAAAATACTATTCAGAGGGGAATTTACTTGTCTTAAAATCAGGAACTTTGAACATCTCAAATACTGGTCCCTAAAGACAAACTATTGAAGTCATGATGACAAATACCAACAGAGCTTGAACAAAACAAAACCAGTATTACCTCATTTTACTACTACACAACTGACACACATAGAACATTTGTAATAATATATGTCACAACAATATTCATATTAAATACATTCTGTACATAACTTGTAATTTAAATTGATTGTGATTCCTGGTTCCCTTGTAGTTGAATCAGGACACATATTCATTCATGCCAGTAATGAATACATATTGTTATTCGAAAGTTTATCAGTGACTCTTTTAAGATATCTTGTAGAATGTTATATGTATGTGAGTGTCACAGTGTTGTCAAGAGTAGTGGATTAAATTAAATTGTTTATCTGTCTGTTGTTGTGACTTACACTTCATCATACACATACCCTAGACACATAACGTAGCATCACACTATTCCAGAATAATTCTGACTGAGATATATAGATATGTGGTAGCAAGTAAGGTTATCTATAATACACTACTCTTAATAGATATAGATACCTTCACAGCTGATCTCAGTCAGTACACTAAGTTCCCTATAAGTATTTATAACATCCCACTTCACCACAGAGATCGTTAAGATCTTGAGGACCCAGCACATCCACACTAAGCCATATACTCCGGCCGGAAATGGGCTCGTGGAACGTGCTAATGGAAACCTCACCATGATGCTAAGTAAGCTGGCACAAGTGAAACCTGAAGATTGGGATCTCTGTATTCCTGCAGCATTATTTGGCTACAGAGAATCTCCTCATACTTCCACAGGATTTCCGCCAGCTACACTCTTATTCGGCAGACCCATTAAGGGCCCGCTTGAAGCCTTACTTCAGTCTCTGACAGACGAGAAGGCTGATGAGACAGTTGTCTCAGCCAGTAAATATGTGTCGGTTTTAAAGGAACGGTTGAAACTAGGGTGGGACCTAGCAACGACTAACTTTAAGCGAGCACGCACCAAGCACGCTAACCGATACAGGAAAGTCGCGGAAGAGAGAGAACTGGAAGCAGGAGAGAAAGTTTTGGTGTTGCTCCCTACCGAGAACAACCAACTGAAGATCGGATGGCAAGGGCCGTTTACCGTCCTGAAAAAGATTTCTAAGGCTAACTACCAGATCTCTATTGAAGGAAAGGAGAAGGTTTTCCATTTAAATCTCTTAAAGAGATACTTGGAAAAACCAGTGCCAACCTCCGACCATCTCCTGACGATCGCCAAAACTGACGAAGATGACGATAGTGGCAGGGATATTCCACCGCTATCACAGGAAATCTTTGAAAAATGTCAGAAGCGGCGACGCTCTTTCAAGCGCGCATATGAGACATTCCAGGGGAAGGAAACTTTGAGGAGTGGACTTGAGTAGGAATTGGACAGAGATGGAGGGGGAAGAGGAGAGGGAAGAAGACAGACACCCCGAAGCTACGGTTATAGGAAATTAAACTCCATAACGTAGACATGGAGTGCTTCCATATCTTAAAGGGGGGAGGCTCTGTCACGTAGGGTTTATATTCATTTAATTTCCTACATCTTCTTCCTATTCTTTCACCCGAATTCTCTCTTTTATTATCTCTGTATTTCCTTTTTCCTGTATATTTTTCATCCATTCGTTTTGCGAATATTATTTTCATATAATTCGCAAACTTTACCTGTTTTCCTTTCTCTAAAACTGAGAATCGCACCTGGGTGGTATTGCGTACATGTCAGTCGCGCTGGTCGGACGATAGGCGTGAATTTACAGCATTCGCTAGACATTCGTCTGAGGGTCTCTGGCCTGGGGCGTGAAAATTCACCCGGGGGACATGGAAAGTAGACAGAGAGTCTGCATTTCAGTAAACGCATGAGGTTTTTCGTCAGGAAAAAAACCCGGCTTAGCGTGAAAATCCACTCCGCACTGCAGACGGTGGTCTGAGATTTGCAACTCATGCAAGCCCTCGGCCACTGATGGCTGTTACGTCACGCGATAAGCGGACGAAGGTGTTATACGGACAGGGGAGACTATTTTCGCTTGGCGAAATAAGATTAGGATCCGGTGTCCGATTTTAAAGATATTGGCCAAGTTTGAAACTTTAATTTCATTCTCGCTCATAGACTCACAGTAGATAGGTTGCTCGTAAACAGAATAGCTGTTAGCGAAGATCTCAGTTTGTTTCGGCAATTTGTCGAACTTCTAGACTTCCAGAAATATTTTCAGCATTTTTATTCTTAAGTTGTGCGACTACCTGTAATTCTGTGGTTGAGGTAATTAATATGATAGATATATAGATTTTGTGAGTGTTAAAGTGTTAAATCGCTTAATTCATTTTAATCTATTTCTTTAGCGCAGAAGAGAAATAAAGTGGTAGGCTATTATATTTTCTAGGGAAGCATTCAGTGGAAAGCAGGATAAAATTAAAATTTCTAGCTTATAACGGCAAGTGTAGCTATTTATGAATTTAATTTAACCGCTAATACTCAGTCGAGTGTATTTTTCTAAACTACCGTATAAACTCTAGAATCGAGCCTCATGAATGGTGACGGAATACGCACGTGTTCCTAATTCATGAGAATTGCTGATTTTTAAATATAACTTACGTCACGGGAAGTTTAAATGATAAGCAAAGCTCTCTGCTTGCAAGTTTAAACGTAAGTTATAACCAGTACAGATTCTGTTTATTATATTATATGTGTTATTTTTCCTCCACACAGTGAAAGTTTTGGGGTGACCCTAACTTTACCAGCACCTAGTAGTAGTTTCCATACTTGTGAAGAAATAGACAGTCCTTATTTTGAACCACGTGGGTTTCTTAAGTACCACTGGTCTAACAGTGCCTATGCAACCCGAGTTAGCCAGAAATACTATCTCCCAATCACGGGTTTTCAAAGACTGTAATGATAAATACTGGACCTTGGAGCCAGATCTTAATTTCTTCTAGAAAAACTCTACGTAATCTTTCTGCCTGGTGGCGCGAAATACTTCAAGTATTAACAAACATTTCCCGAATATATATATATATTTTTTGTGGACAAATCCGTGGTGTGACTAAAGTGAATCCTATACTGAGGGAAGGCACCGACCTGACATTCATCATTTCTAGAAACCTACGCTATTGACACTGTGCTCTGCTAACTCCCGCGCCTGGAATAATTTTAGGTGACTTAATCAGACATTTGAACAAATTTGCACACCCAAGTAGTCGTTCCCGGAGACTCCGAGTTAAATACGTCTTTTGGAACTGGGGACTTCTTGGCAGAAGACTGCATTTTTTGAGTCTGTGTGAAAATCTAAAATCAGTGTGTTCAAAGAGGCAGCGAGCAAAGTCGTGAGTACCTGTATGAGAGGCCATGGCGGAATGAATGAGTGTACGCTGGTTTGAGTGATATTTTCACTATTATATCTTTGACACCCTGTTGCTGTCCTATTTTTTTTTTCAATCTGCATAATTTGTTGCTAAGGCTAGAGTTCTTGTGTTTTTGTCTTAGGTTAAATCAGATTTTTTTCAAACTCTGTGCATATAATTACGAGTTAAAACAAAGAAAACTCTTAGACTCAAACCCTATGTATCTGTGACTCGGGCGCCATCATCTGTTCTCTTAACGGGGCCGGGCTAAACCTAGAGTTAACACTATAACGGGGCTATCATCCTTGCAACATTTCCTTGAATTTTTATGACTATGTGTATATGTATTTTCCTTGATGTACTTTCTTTGATGTTGTGAGCCGATTTTTCCTGATATTAAAAATCGCTCTTGAACTTAATAATCGTGTTTGGTCAGCTCGTTCTAGATATATATATATATATCATTGTTATAGTTTTCCCACGTCTGTGTGTTTACCTGTCGTCACGTGTATGTGCGTGCCTGTGAGTGATAGAAATATACGTAATATGTATATTGGTGTAGTCTGTCTGACGCTGTAACAACTGTTGTAGAAGATAGGTGAGAGAGAGAAGAATTCTTTTCGCTTTCAGAGACAGCCACTATATCAAAATCTATCATCTCACGTGTGTGGAAATTCTATTACCTTTCACTAACTCTCACTGAGTCTATCACCTATTCAAACCTATTCAGAAGGGACCAAACCTAGTCTTAATTCTCCTATCGAAAATCTACGACATTGCCCAAGAAGGGAGATCTTGCAGACTGCAATAATTGGAGAGGAATAACTCTTCTCTCAGTTCCCAGCAAAATACTAGGCAGGATAATCATACAAAGAATCTCAAAAGCAGTAGACCACAAATTGAGGAAAGAACAAGCAGGATTTAGAAAGAACAGAAGATGTGTAGATCATATAATTACCCTCAGGAACATTATAGAGCAGTGCTCAGAATGGCAAAGACAGTTGTACATTAATTTTGTTGATTTTGAAAAGGCTTTTGACAGTATACATAGGGACAGTTTATGGAAAATACTGAGTGCTTATGGAATTCCAAGCTGCATAGTGTCAATCATAAAAAGCCTTTACGCCAACTTTACGTGCAGCATTGGGCAGAGCAACCTAACCTTTGAAGTGAAGACAGGAGTACGACAGGGATGCCCCTTATCAACCACTCTATTTTTAACAGCCATAGACTGGGTGATGAGCCAGACAACAGAAGGCAATCCAAGTGGAATAAGATGGACTACATTTTCTACATTGGAAGATCTGGAATATGCAGATGACATTGCACTGCTAGCACATTCACATCAACACATCCAGGAAAAAACGGATAGACTTAATAAGTATAGCCAGCAGGTGGGCTTGAACATCAACCTAAAGAAGACAGAGGTCATGACGCTCAATGTGAGCAACCCTGAGCCCATATCAGTAAGGAATCAGCAACTGGAACAGACTGATGCCTTCACATACCTAGGATGCATAGTAACACCAGACGGCGGAGCAAGCAAAGACATCAACAACAGAATGAACAAAGCAAGAACAGCCTTTTTTAGTCTAAACAACATCTGGAAGTCCTCTCAGTACAGCACAAGCACAAAATTAGGATTATATCAGAGCTGTGTGCTTTCTGTGCTTCTCTATGGCGCGGAGAGCTGGAGAGTTACAGAGAAGGAAATGTCGAAATTGTCCTCTTTTCACACAACATGCCTAAGAAAAATTCTCCGAATCTTTTGGCCGAATATCATCACCAACCAAGATCTGCTTACTCGGAGCAAGCAAGAGGACATGCACACCATCATAGCTGGCAGACGCTGGAGCTGGGTTGGCCATGTCCTCAGAAGAGACCCCGATGCCATCACAAGAACAGCTATGCTATGGACCCCTGAAGGAAAACGAAAGAGAGGCCGACCAAAAACAACTTGGCGGAGAACTGTGGAGGCTGAGATGCAAAGAATGAACCAGAGTTGGGGCACTGTACGAAGGATGGCCGCCGACCGAGCAAAGTGGAATCAATTTGTTGTTGCCCTACAAGATGCCACCAGGCGTAATGGCCACTGACTGCTTTGACGGTCGGCGGCTAAGGATCAAAGAAGAAGAAGAAGATAGATAGATAGATAGATAGATAGATAGATAGATAGATAGATAGATAGATAGATAGATAGATAGATAGATAGATAGATAGATAGATAGATGGATGGATGGATGGATGGATGGATGGATGGATGGATGGATGGATGGATGGATAGATAGATAGATAGATAGATAGATAGATAGATAGATAGATAGATAGATAGATAGATAGATAGATAGATAGATAGATAGATAGATAGATAGATAGATAGATAGATAGATAGATAGATAGACGTACATGGATAATATAGTCATCTATAGTGAGATCCATCTTTGTTTCATAGATCTGGAGGGGGCGTTTGACAGGGTCCCCTGGGGCAGACTTTGGGACTGTTTGACAGGGAGGGATATTCCAGCACCTCTGGTTAATGCTGTACAGAGCTTCTGCGGGTCTTGCGGGGATTATGTGAGGACGGCAAACCATGGGTCAGAAGAGTTCAGGACCACCGCTGGTGTAAGACGGGGTGATATCCTGTCACCTTGCCTTTTCATACTCCTCATGGACGATGTCATCAAGGCATGTAAGGAGAGAACAAGAAAGTATTCAGTGGGGTACTGGAAGATGAGACAGGTTTATATTTCGGAGCTGGCATTTGCTGATGGTGTTGCCCTGATTGCTGGGTCAGAGGCACATCTCCAGTCCAACCTGCGGGTCTGGAAGGGAGAGCTGGGGAGGAGAGGGATGGTCATAGGCTGCTTTAAAACAAAATCCATGGTGATATCGCGAGAGGAAAGAGGGCGTCAGATTGGGCTGGGAGGGCAGGTCCTGGAGCGGGTCGACCACTTTGGATGCCTCGGAGCTGTTGTAGACCGAGGGGGAGGCGTCGGGGAGGAGTTGGCCACTCGGGAGGCAGCGGCTGGGATACTTTTTTGGGCCGTGGATCGAGGATTCCTCAGCGGGAGAGAGGTTGGTGGGAGGGCGAAGATGGTTGTCTGCCGCTCCACCTGTGTCGCAGTCTTGACGTGTGGATGCGAGTCGTGGGCAATGGCTGCAGCCAGCGGGGGCCGGATCCAGGCCTCGGGAGTGAGGTGTCTGAGGAGGGTGGTTGACAAGAGGAGACATGGTACGCGGCTAGACGATACGTCAAGGCCTAAAATCCCACCCCCTGCAGACCCAAGTGGAACAGTCCCAATTAAGATGGTTTGGCCATGTCTGCAGAATGGGAGGGGATCGGCTGCCACGGTAGGCATGGGAAACAAAGAGCCAGAGATCCAGACCCCCAGGACGGCCCGGAGTCCGCTGGGAGGACAGCATTGGACAGTCTTTGAGGGGCCGAGGACTGGAGTGGAACCGGGCCGGGGGGGGGGGGGGGAACGGCCGCTGGGATGGTCTGGCGCTCTCTCTTCCAAACCTCTACACCTCACGGTAGAAGGGGAACGACTAAGTAAGTAAGATAGATAGATAGATAGATAGATAGATAGATAGATAGATAGATAGATAGATAGATAGATAGATAGATAGATAGAAACTGACAGACAGAGATGCAAGAAAACCTCATATTAGTCGGCTCATACGACATGCTTGAAGGAGAAGAAGTCCTATTTTATCTTTATCTTGTCAGACACCCCCCGGCAACTCCAGGGGAACAGCAGCATGTAGAGGCGGGCAGTTCATCTCGACCACACTTCTGTATAACATCGCATGAGTGGACGAGGGTGTTCAACATAATGAACTTCAACTATTTCTCTGATTTATTTGCTTGTCGTACTCTCTTCCCTCAACTCCCCCCAGCCTTACTCCAGAGTAACGCATGTATATGTTTTTCTTTCTTTATTTCTTTCTTCCTTTTTTCTTTCTTCCTTTCTTCTACTTCTTCTTTTATTTAATTGTCTTTCTTTATTCTGTCTCTACTTCCTCTTCTCATTTATTTCTTTCTGTCTGTCTTTATTTCTTTCTGTCTGTCTTTATTTCTTTCTGTCTGTCTTTATTTCTTTCTGTCTGTCTTTATTTCTTTCTGTCTGTCTTTATTTCTTTTGTCGTGTGAAATTCTAATCCACATATATAAATTAAAAAGTAAATGTAAAGCCTAACAAATAACTTCAATAAAAGGAAAGAAGAATGGTAAAGAACAGTGCTGTCACAATGACTGTACTCGAAATCCCCCTTGTTTTCTACTTCGTCTGCAAATTGTAACGTTTCACGTTGATAGTAAAAGCCTACTGCAGCATACACGCTTTCTACGATAAAACGCGTACTGCATTTCTAAGAAAAACCTTGAGATACGCAAGCTGACCTATATTTAATATTCCATTCATGTCATTTTATACACTAAGTTACCATAAACGAAAGACAGATGGAATTAGGATAGAGAGAAGGGAGGGCTGAAAGCAGGAACGCATACAACACTAAACACGCGTCTCGCTATACAATTACTACCATCACGCGTGTAAGGCCACAAGCACTAGCTTTTTTCAAATCGACAGTGATAAAAAACACTACCCATACGAGAGTTAGGTTTAAAAAACTTACAAAACGCTTATTAGGAAACATGACATTCTACTGTTTTATGTCTGAAATCCTGACATTAGTATGACAGTACAGCAGACACCATAAAGTTTGGAAGTGAGGAGGTGGCAACAGCACGACTATCCTAGAAGAAAATGCATATTTTGAACGCAGCCCTTTAGCCCCATAAAATTTATATAGTTGGGTTCCTTGGGACTTGCTGACAAAGAATATGTTAAACTTTGCGCAAATGGTCTGGGAATTAACAAATTATAGCCAAAGGAAATAGTGAGGGTGTCAGACAACCCCAAAATCAGAATCGCTCAGTGGCAGATTTTGACACCACCATTGTACGGGAAATAGGTCCCCATGTTTAATCCTATTTGATTGGAGCGCAGTAAATGTAAGGCTAAACACGATTAGTCGGGCTACAAATACTATCTTTTGTTGTTGGGGGAGACGGAAGGAAGGGTACTTTTTTTCAAACGCTTGTGTAAACATGGCTCGATTGGTTAGACCCGCCAATATAGTCAATTAGGAGCGTCAGGTCAACACCACATTTTGAAATAAACTTTCTAAAGCAACAGTGCGTTGAGATTCAGCTTATATTTTTCTAAATAAAAGCCTGAGACAGCGGCAGGTCGGATTTTGTGCCTATTCATTGCCAGTCAACGTAATTCTGTATTATTTCCATGAATTGTGGGACTGTGGTCCTAAAATTATTGAGCAGCACCTGGTCTGAGCTTTGCTGAATCTGGAGGCTGACAGCATACTCCTGGGTCCAGATAGCGACTAGTGAGGTGTCTCCAGAACACAGGGGAGCAATCGAGCAGAGGAGTCTTTTCCTGCCGCCATCACGAAAGTTAAGCCTCTGTGGCCAGTGGAGCTCAACATTATGTGTCCCCTCAAAAATTGACATTTTAGTAAAAAAAAGAGGGACAATACCTTGTTTAAATTGACAGGAACTGTGAACTTTTCCCCCATACTATTTCCCAGATAAACAAACACTTGAAGTCATGATGACAAATAACAACATAGCTTGAAAAACAAAACCAGTATTACCTCATAGTACTACTACACAACTGACACACATAGGATAATATTAATAAAATATGTCACTACACGGTTCATGTTTATAAATTATATATATATATAAATTGTGATTACAATTAATTGTGATTCCTGGTTCACTTTGTAGTTGACTCAGGATATATATTAGTGAAAGTAATTAATACATATATATTTGAAACTTTACCAGTGACTCATTTAAGATAGTCTTATAGAGTGTTAAATGTGTGTGAGTGTCACAGTGATGTCAAGTGTGGTGGAATAAATTAAATTGTTTATCTGTCTGTTGTTGTTGTGACTTACACTTCATCATATACATACCCTAGACATTTAACGTAGTCATCACAATATTCCAGAATAATTCTGACTGAGGTATAATGTGGTAGCAATTAAGGTTATCTGTAAAACACTACACCTATTAGATACAGATACCTTCACAGCTGATCTCAGTCAGTACACTAAGTCCCTTATAAATATTTATAACATCCCACTTTACCACATCTTTCTTGTCCGTCTTCTTCTTTTTTCTTCTTTCTTTTATTCTCCCTTTTTCCCTTCTTCTTCTTTAATTTTCTTGTTTATTTCTTTTTTCTTCTTCATTATTAAGTTTTCCTTGTTCTTTTCTTTCTTTCCTTCTTTCTTTCTTTCCGCTCCTTCTTTCTTTTCTTGTTTATTTCTTCTTACTTGAAAGAAGAGATCACTCTTAAGACAAAGTGAAGAAAAACTTGAACAAAAACATATTATGCGACGAAATAGAGATAAAAAAAATTTTTTTTGTAAGGATTTTATTCAAAACAAATGATCCTACCTCAAAGATATATTAATGAAGTGACAGAAGGAAATTACGTCATATTAATTTATGGGTAATCGAGAAGGGCGTGAGACTGGATATCTCGGTGTAAACTCAGATTATCTCCCCTTAAATCTGCTTATCTGTTTGCGTTCTCGCAATACTGTTTATTAAAAATGTATAAATAAAAATTGTAAGTAATTTTATACCCCTTCCGCCCTATTTTTTGCGAGCTACTGATAATACATATATAAAAACATTGGCAGAATTAAATGTCTAAATCTGTGTTTCATAGATCCTTGCAGCAGGGACGAAACTCAGGAGATAGATAGATGAAATCTGACATCAGTGCATCAAAAGTTATGTCAATATAGAATATAAATGTCCTAGTAATTGGAGAGTTCAATTTAGAAGGGGAGACAAGATAGTATTTTTTTTTTTAAGTTCTTAAGCATGTGCGGGTCTTATGATTTTCATTTTTGCTTTTAGTCTTTTTTTTGTTTTGTTTTTTTTTTAATTGAAAAAAACTGTTATCGGGAGGAAAAAGGAGAAATCGATGGGGGGTAAACAAAAAACACGCAGCGAGAGGCACATAAAAAACAAACGAAATTAATACTCTTAATCTAATAGAAGGTGTTTGGGGAGCGACAAATTATGAAGATTTAATCCGACGCTGGTGAAAGAAATACATATCTTTGGGATTATCATAAATATATCTCTGTATTATACGTTTTTCCTTCCTTTGAAGTAAATATATTCATGCATATCTATGTCTGCGAGTGTGTATGTGATTGTGACGGTATTATCTACCTGCTCTGCAATAGGGGGCTAACAATGGCCAAACTTAGAGTGTTAAAATGAAAGTCTTCAAAGGTATCAACCTTCGCTCAAGATTACTCTTTGCAGAGATTTAAATAGAAGAATGATGCTTCTACTTAAGTGAGCTTCACAGGATTTTAAAGAAAAGGAAGCACAGTAATTGACACCATCTAAGCTGTCATGAACTTATTATTCTACCGCCTTCTGTGAGGAAATTATGTTTGTATTTTCTGAACCTCCAGCTGAAGATGATTCAGCAATATTAAGCAAATAACTGTATATGGCATGTATTTAAAACAATATGAGTCATACGGATGCAGACATACAATTCAATCAATAGTGATTAATCACACTATTGATTTATAGTTAAAAGGAAACAGGTTCAATAATCAGTTATGTATTAATTTAAAATAAATAATGTTGTTTATTTAAAAAAAAATGAAGCACTGATATTTTGCACATTTAATGATGTAAATAGTAAGTGGATATTTACTTTAGGAAACAAAATTGTAAGTGTCCATTGGCTGCGATGTTATGGTACTTAGCTGCCGGTATGGGGTCAGCTGGTGTCTGCTTTAGTCGCTGTTGGTTATCACAAGTGCCTTGGACTGGTCCTTCTCTACAATAGTCAAATCTGGTGGCTGTAGCACGTCCCATGCAGTATGGCTGAGGTAACTACAAAGGCTGTCCAGTGTCTTCAAGACTCGTCTGATGTTGGTATTTAGCGTCTGCTTCTGGCAACTTGCACCACAAACTAAGAGGAAACAAATGCTTCTTTTGAATTTTGGGTCTCCTTATATGAGCATCAGGCGACTCCGCTTCCATCCACAATTTCAACTTCCTCATAATTTTTACCTTCCCTGAGAAACACTTTAAGACCCGGTGAGTCAGTTAAAATGCTTTTGGACAGCGGAAGGCGATAATTGAAATATACATAAACATACATAAACATACATAAATAAAACTTACTAAAGTGTTTGTGTAATAAATATATACACCAAGATAACATCATCTACTCCTTACTCTCTATGGAGCCTGGAGCAACCTCTGCTGTTAGTTCCTTGGGAGGAAACCCGCACGAAGCAGTCACCAGCTTTTGCAGTGGTGGTTTGTGTGTGTCAAGTTATTTGCATAGATGAGGTTGCGAGCCTTATGTGCTCCATCCAGAAACAAATTATACATGTGTGGAGGTATAGCCTCCCCTGCTTCGCGGTAGTGATCCAGTAATGGCCAAATATAAAGAATAATAAAGAAGGTCTTCAAAGGTATCAACCTTCGCTCAAGATTACTCTTCGCAGAGATATAAATAGAATAATGATGCATCAACTTAAGGGAGCTCACAGCATTTTAAATAAATGCAAGAAACAACTAAGATCATCTAAGCTGTCATGACCTTATTATTCTCCCGCCCCTTCTGTGAGGTAATATATTTTCGCTCACATTTCTGAGCCCCCATCTGAAGGTGATTCAGCAAATTCTTCTCTATCTGGTTATGTATTTAGAACAACACAAGTCATACGGGTGCAGCCGTACACTTCACTCATTAGTAATTAAACCAACTATAGCTTTACAGTTACAGATAAACAGGTATAATAATCACTTATAATTTAACAATATAAAATAAATAAAGTTGTTTATTAAAAAAAGGGATGATTTATCATCATCGGATTATTTAAACTGAGGTGGAAATTAGGGAAAATTGTGAAATATTCATTTGTTGCGCTGCTATGGTACTTAGCTGCCGCTTTGTAGTCTGTCGGCATCTGCTCCAGCCGCTGTTAGTTCCCACAGGTACCTTGGACAGTATTTCTCTACATTAGTCAATTCTTGTGGATGTAATACGTCTCAGCACACGCATTAAGGATGAGGTAATTACAAAGGCCCGTTTTCAAGACCCGTCTGATGTTCGTGTCTAGCGTCGACTGCTGGCAAACTGTACCACAAACTGAAAGGAGACAAATGTTTTTGCTAAGTATTGGGCCTACTGACGTAATCATCAGGCGATCTGTGCTTCCACCAGTGGCGGTTCCAGGGGGTTGTCATTGGGGGTGATGCACTGTTCATTTATTTAAAATACTATACATAACACTCACAAATTGTGACCACCATGTAAAATATCAACCCAGACACAAATGATTAGTGTCTTATCTCATCTAAAATCTGTCAAGAATTTCTGAAAAGTTATTTTAAAAGTTTACTGCAACTAGGAGTAATCCTTGTCAGTCGAAGCAGCTTCCCGAGTCTCAAACCAGGTTAAACAGACATGTAAGCTGCTATTTCTCGTGTTTAAAATTTTCATTGTAACTTCCCTTTAATTAGAGTTCATTATACTTGAGCTGTGTTCCGTTGCAGCACAAGTAAATAAATTCAACCCAATCGCAGCTGGTCTCTTTGCTGTGTATGACAAGCATTCGCTTATAAGAGGTCAAGGTCACTTGAACTGTCATCGTTTGCAGCACTTACATTACGGTGTTGGATAATTATTTTTTTTTTGGTACTCGTATTTAACCCTTCCGGTGTAACCTCAATTTTTTGTATTTTTTGGTCTGTCCGGATTATGTATAATAATGTAGTAGAGATAGTATGCAGTCCTTTTTTTAACAGGGGGTGCTGCAGCTCAACAGCTCATTAAAGAAAGCCGCCACTGGCTTCCACCCACCACTTCATACTTCCTGCAAAAAGTAAATTAAAAGCAGGTAATGGAATCGAGCGAAAAGAAGGTAGTGGGAGGCCAAGAATTTTGGACACAAAGGACCATCAGCGTCTCGCCAAAATCGTTCGGGCTGGGCCAATGAAGAGTGTAGAAAACATACGGCAGCGCATGATCGAGTTGGGAAGCCCAGAGGTATCTAATGCTACTGTCAACCGGGAGCTACACAGGATGAATTACACAAAAAAGCGGGTAATTTCGTCACCATTGCTCACAGAGACTCACAAACAGATGCGCTTGAACTGGTGCCACGAAAACAAAAATTTGTCATGGGACAATGTGATTTTTTCAGATGAATGTTCTGTTTGGTCTTATCCTGCTCAAATAAATATTTGGACGAAAGACTCTGTAACGCCTGTGTACCAGCGACCGAAACATACCCAGAAATTCCATCTTTGGGGAGGGGTGTCAGCAAGAGGTGCCACCCCACTGTGTGTTTTCACAGGAATTCTCACGAAAGAAAGGTACATCGACATACTAGAGGGACACCTTCTGCCATTTATGCAGGTCATGTACCCCGATGGGTGCACATTTCAACATGACAATGACCCAAAGCATACAGCTCATACCACCAAAGCATGGCTGCAAGAGAAGAATGTGATAGTGCTGAAGTGGTCCAGCAACAGTCCCGACCTAAACGCCATTGAAAACGTTTGGGCACTACTCAAGAATCATTTAAAAAAGAGTGCACTCAGAGACGTTTAACAATTGAAGAAGGAAGCTGAAAAATACTGGGACAGTCTGACTCACAATTACCTACAAACTCTTGTGGGAAGTATGCCTCGCCGCACCCAGGCTTGCCTTGCTTGAGAAGGCAACATTATATTGTACTGAAACCACTGTTAATAGATAGGGGAGATACCAATCTTCCTCTAGACATACAGTTTTTATTATTATTTGCTTCTATGAGTGTGCTGCGTTGCGAAAATATGACTGCCATTTTTTTTGCAAAGTACTGTACAGTATATATATATATATATATATATATATATATATAGAGAGAGAGAGAGAGAGAGAGAGAGAGAGAGAGAGAGGGGGGGGGAATTTACTGCTGGTTTAATTATCACGGGATTTACTCCAATTGCTCTGCAGTGATGATCCAAAGGTGGCCAAAATTCAGAGTATCTACTGAGGGTCTTCAAAGGTCTCTACCTTTCGCTCAAGATTACTCTTGGCAGAGATGTGAATTGAGGAATGATGCTTCAATTCTAGGAAGCCTTATAGGAATTTTAAAAAGTTAAGTACTACGGCTGATAGAATCCAGGCCGTGTAAACTTTGTATCTTTCCTGACCTTCTATGAGTTAGGATTTTGCTCGTCCTGATAAGCTGATTTAACTCTCTAAAATATGACTTAAATAGCTCTGTTATAAGTATTTAAAATTACTGAGACATATGGGAGCAGTTAACTCAAATGACTATGTTACGGATTGCCTCCCCTTAGCTCTGCAATAGTGGTCCACCAGTGGCCAACACTTATGAGTTATTATTATTATCTCAAGGAAGTCTTCACAAGATGTTTTCAGAAGTCAAGAACAATGCTGCATAGGGCAGAGCACTATTAACTTATATCTGAGCCGTCGCCTTTTGTGAAGAATTAATCAATGGTTTTTGCCCGTCAATTCTTTTGTGATTAGGGCACTTCTTCACACAACCCGTCCAATGCAGGCGGTTAGGGTTGAATCCCTGCTCATGACTCACAACTAGTGGCGTCGAAACTTTAGTCTTGCAGCTTGGTACCACGAGCAGTCTGATAGCTTCGTACCACGAACGTAAGACAAAATAGAAAGAACAAATTCCTCTGCTAAGTACACTGGGTTGGAAGATTAACAGGCGCATTGTCTTGCTGTCCACCCACCAATGTTAGCCTCTCTGAATAATTATTATCCCTGAGTATACACAGTATAACTCAGGGAATATGATTAGAAATCACCGTTATTCTTCTGGTTACTTTAATGGGGAAATGTGTCTGGACAGCGCGAGGGCAATGGCTTGCCTGAATTACAATTAACAAGGTACATATATCTCACAAAATGATATTATACACTTTAGGCACATGTGATGTAATCATCACTTCTCACTGCTCCATTCGGAGTCTGAGGTCACTGCTACATTCTCTTTTCTATATGAACTAGCATGAAGCGATCACCAGCGCTTGCTGTAGGGGTTTTTTAATATACTATTTTCATATGTTGAGGTTGCCTGCCTCAGATATATAAAACCACTTAGCATGAAAAATATGTCAAATTCACATTTGTAAGATATATGTTCACAACTTACCCCAAATGGGATCTACAATCTCCTGGCTGTCACGTGAAAGATAATTTATTTTACCATCTTGTCCATAATTTGATTACTCCTTTAAATGTTCTGTTTTCCGAGACATTTTGTATTTTCGTTTCTTTCATATTCTACCTACATTTTTTCACCTTCTCAACCCCACCCGAGGTTGTTTACGCTGGCCAGCTGCGGTCAGCTAACGCTAGACGTAATGTTATCTAAACGCACCTGTTCGACCAGAGAAACATTTATCGGGTCCGCTTTAAGTGTTAGAACGAGCCAAAGTCGGTTCAGAAACGGTTCGTTAGCGGCGGGTACCCTTTGTGGTCCCAACAGGGGAATTTCTCTGGTCGCTTTAAAACGTTTGATGACGAGCGGCTGGTACCCTTTAAGGCCTGGGTAACGAGTGTGATCTGTTCCAGGGGAAGATAACAACCCGCGGTCAGTCTTTGGGTTTTCGCCCCTTAGACAAGAGAGAGCATAATGTTATGCATTTCTCTACCTGGGGAACTTTCGCACGATTTCTTTTGTCTTACTCTAGATTACGTCTTTCGCCGAACTTCTGTAGAAATACGCACGCCAGGTGTTCGGGGGGAGCGTCCCTTGTGATCTATAAGAGTAGACTGGTTTTAATAGACAAAGACATTCGTAAATTTTCCTGGCCCGAGATAGACCATTATGGAAATAAGGCAAACATTAACACAGAACTAAATGTTTTTCGCCTATTTCTTGGCATTTTTCGGGGTGAGTTGACATATCTTATAAATATGATATATTCATGTTAGCTTTTATATATATATCTGTTAGGGAAGTGAATTTATTTCTGAGGACTTCTCCTAGTAATTTATTCAGTGATAAGGTAGCGCTGTCTACGGCCTATTAAGTGGTGCTTACACTGTTACGGTTTATCATGGGTTAAATGTTAAACTTACAATAACAGATATTAGGCGTAGAATCAGTCCACGAATGCTTACCATTGGGTTAAGAGTCAGCAAAATTAACTGTCATTTCTGTAAGATAATGTCAGGTGTGGATTGTTCACTTTAAAACTGAATAGTGAGATGCAGGTAATAACTCTGGATTATAGGAGATAGTCACTTATTCCTTTTGATAGATATTTCTAGTGGCAAGGGAGGATCATTTTATGCTTACTTGTGTGGCTAGGCACTAGTCTATAACTTTCACTGAAAGCAGTCACCAGGCATAGATATAATTATATCGTATGATCTAGCCACAACTGTATCATTATAGCAAGAACATTGCATTTTCTTTTTACTCATTGTGGAATGCTAATATATTTCCCCAAAGGGGACATACGATTTATTTGTGTAATGTCAAATGCTGTAATCTGTTTATGTAAATTCATTTAATGTTGTAAGATGAATAAGCATATTCATTTAACTGTAACTACAGGTTAGGTTTCCTGTATGTTGAGATTGGGAGAAGAGGAGTAGATTGTTGCTGTCAGAACAGTTACTGACAGGTACCTGGGTGTGCAAAAGATATTAAGCCTATGCGGGCGCGTGTTGATAATTGATATTTTTAAGGAACAGGAGACATGGTTAAAGACAGCCCTAAACTATCATAGCAATAACTACAATAAATTTAATCCCATAGTGGAGCGAAACTTTCTGTATAAAGTTAGTGTGATTTATTATTTGCTTGATGTAAAAGGGTGTCTCTTTTTGGTCTCAGTTTCAGGGAGACCGACTCGCGAGAGCAGATTCCAGTCAGGCGAAGAACGAAATATTCTCTTCGATCTAGAGGGTTCTGAATACCGCTAGCGTCACGAATCGTCAACCCCGTTCCTGAATCAAAACCCCTTTTTGTCAACGCCAAGTTAAGCTCCACCCGTGTGTTACCGGGGCCCGAAAGGGGAGCAAAGAATAGTAACACTGCACCCTACCACGCATGTCGTAAAAAGCGACTAAGGAGGGTATGGGCATGGGGCTGTTTACCCCATCCCGTAAAAAAACTTCGCACAGTGGGCTGATCACCTGCTTGCCAACCAATCTGATTACGGAAACAATGATAGATTGTTTGGTCTGTTTTTGTTCCACAAAGATGCCACTAGGCGTGGTGGAAACAGCGATAGATTGATCAATTTGTTGTTGCCCTAAGACGCCACTAGGCGTACTGGCCACAAACTGCTTTGCCGGTTGATGGCTAAGGATGGAAGAAGAAGAAGTTAAGCTCACGCAGTGCAACGGAGCCAACGCTAAATCTGGAATCGCCAAACGCAGTAGTAGTTCTCTACTCGCCTATTGGATTACCAGCCAGAGCATTGCGGCTTCCAGAATATCAAACCCGCCCAGCATGCCTATAGCAGAATTCCATCTCACCCGCCTTTTTCGTGCCTAAACGGGGCACTCAGCAAACCACAGCCAAACCAGTTTAAACAGGATTTACAGCCAAGCGGAGCCTTGCGCCGGATAAGCGCGCCTGGGTCTCTTTGTCCTCAAGTGACTTCTTCTGGTGTATTTCCTGGATACTTAAAACCTCGCACGTCAGCAGGAGATAAACAGCGTCCCCCCGGCCCAACTCGCGTCAGTAGGGGGGGTCACCAACGATAGCGCCTATACAGTGATGTTATTCAGGTTAATTCCATCACCGATGGAGGATATATACGAAAACACCACTTACTGGAGTTACTTCAGCTGGTCCCCGAAAACCGAAGGACTGTCACTCGATTATTTATCTCTGTGTGTTCTACAGGTTTTATGAATGGTGATCTGTGTGTGTGGTTGTTGGTGTATATGATTATTGATGAATATTTGATTATTGATGTAATTTTATGTTGTTGTGACGATATGCATTATTTTCATGCTTTTCTTCTTTAATAAATTTTACACATTTATTAATACGCTGTTCACGACCTTTCCATTCATATTTGTATTTTTAGCTCTTTACTATAATCTCTATGTATGATAAGAGAAAAGAGAGAGAGCAGGAGGTGCTGAGACAGACATAAGTGAGTTGAGGCTTGGAGAGAGAGATCATTTTTTGGTAAATCTTCTTCCAGGTTGTCTCAAGTCCATCTCCTATTTACACCTTTCTGTGTGTGTAATCTATAACTCTGTCAGTCCACTATCCCTTGTCGATTTCACTACTGTTGTCCAACTCGACAAATACTCTACACTCTAACTCAACCACGACAAATGGGGGCTCGTCCGGGATTCTAGAACCCATCTATACGACGACAAATGGGGTCTCGCCGCGGAATTTGAACTACATCTGCAGCAATCGCAACAGATGAGGTTGCAGTCTGGTAGGAATCTCTCACAAGATTCTATTCTGATTCTTAGAGTTTAGTGTTCGGCAGATTATAGGAATTTCTTTCCCCTAGACATATCGAACTATTTCTTTTGGGTGGAAGTCGGAACAGCGGTTTTTCTCCACAGCAATCATAATATTTAGTTACATTTATTGTTCATGCTACACATGAGACAGCTGGTAAAGGTTGATGGTATCACTGCTGAGTTTTTGGTTGACAAATCTGACGACTATTGTTGTAAAAGTCAGAAAATTTTTTTTTTAAGGGTTAATATTTTTTCAGGAGTAGCTCTTTAATCTGAGATAAGAAGCTACAGATAGTCAGTTACTAGCTTGCATTTGTACCAAGGGAGGGTGTTCATTCGGACGATAGTAACCAATCCTCTCAATAGCTTAGTACTGACAGAACTGGGGTGAAGTGATAGTAAGTTTTACATCACTTACATTTTTTGGAGTTTTTTTGGGGGGGTTTGCTTGTCGATCAGAGTAGCTACAAACTTTCTTGTTTTTTAAAGTTCCCAGGCTAGCCTAGATTTTATTGATTATTAAGTTAATCAGCACCTAGTGGACTAGGTAACTAAGATCTCTAGGTTCTATTCTTCTATAGTGTTTGCTCACCCTGATATAATGGCCGATCTAGATAAAGTGCATAGGATTGCCCTCGAGGTAGCTAAGTACATGGAGTACAAGGATAGCGAAATCCAGCCCTTTCTAGAATTTGCAGTAAGCCTGCAGGATCAATACGAGGTAGACAATTGGTTTGACAGCCGTTTAATCTTGGCATGGTCCTGTAAACAAACTGGGGAGAGTGAAGCATTCACCCGACAGTATGTAGAAGAAGTGATAGAAGATGAGAAGCAAAGGGAAAAGCAAAGACAAGAACGGGACAAGAAATTGGAAATGGAGCAACAAGAACGGGACAAGCAATTGGAAATGGAGCAACAAGAACGGGACAAGCAATGGGAAATAGAGCGCCAAGAAAGGGACAGAGAAAGCCAAGAAAGGAGCAGGCTACACCAAATCAGAATGAATGAACTGGATAGCCAAATTCGGAGGATGAAAACAGATACTAAATGTAGTCACTCTACTTCCCCTTCTACTGTGCCCTTAACGGTCAACGCCCCTGCAAACCTTGCGCCCATGAAAGAAAACTTGCCTGCTAAAACCGAACCCCAACTCCAGAAAATTGACTTTCCTTTGGACTTGGATCCGAAGCCCAAACAAGGAAAGAATTTACGTCGGGACAGCAGACCTAAAGCCACGGGAAAAAATTACGCAACGTTCCCAGGCATGGAAACTGCACAAAGGTGAGACAGGTGCTAACAAGCATTGTAATACGGATTGTTCCCGTCTGGCAAGCGGCGAACCCCGAGCCTCTCATGCTCCAGACCGAGCAGCACCTAACCGACACGTGACGTCGAGAAAAGGGAGCCACACCCTATCACGTTATATTTCGCTAGATTCCCGGCCGGACAGCGAAAAACCATATGCAGAGGCGTATCCCTCCAACTCAACGATTGTAGAAAGGAGGTGCCGCTCCTCTCATCACCCTGAGCGGAAAAGGTGCAAGAATAAGTCGCCTGCTAAAAGGGTTAAACTTTCCAAACCGTTCCAAGGAACTTTGGAAAAACACACCGAGAGTTTTTTTCTCGGGCACTTCGCGATCTAACGGGATCTCAAACCGTCCAGTCCTTTGCATGCAGACTGCGGAGCCTGTCAACCAGGAAGTGGATCTCGCATTGCAGGACAAAGTTCAACTGACGCCAGTAACTTCCTCAGGGGAGGGCAAAGTTGACGTTTATGGTGGACACAGGGTTCCAGGCGAAGGGATCCCTGGTATTCCATTTGAGTCTCTCACACTTCTCAGGGCAGAAGACAGTGAGAAAAGCTGCCTTACTACTGTACAAGGAGCCATTGTTGAGAGCCTTGGCTCATGTCATGCTAGTAATGGGAAAGCGACTCAACAAACTCTGCAACTCGCAGATATTACCTATTTGTCTTCACGGATAGAAGCTACGGAGATCTGTTACGATTTAGTAGAACCCCAGAATGCGATCGATTACTCTTTGCTTCAGGCAGCAGAGTTTTCTCATTCTAATCGCATTATTCCAGTGGTCTCAACCCCACTGATGGACAGCAAAGTAGTCGCCTCCGCCAGGCCATTACAGAACAACTTGATCATTTCCGTTGACCAAGCCAGAGTTGTGACTGGCAAGGCAAGGAAAGCTCCAGACCCGCCTTTAGACGGCACAGGTCTGAAGATTGATCAATGCTCCCGCCGAAACAGCGGAGTAGGTGTGGAGAGGCAGAAGAAAAATGCTAGCATTTCTTCGGCCAACGACCGGCTGTATTTGCCAACTAGGGAGCCGCGCGCGCGAAAAGTCCCTATAGACTGCAGCTATACAGGGTTATTCAAGTCCGC
Organism: Oreohelix idahoensis; assembly: GCA_024509875.1. Lineage (NCBI taxonomy): Eukaryota > Metazoa > Mollusca > Gastropoda > Stylommatophora > Oreohelicidae > Oreohelix > Oreohelix idahoensis. The sequence goes on from JAMPIV010014240.1 coordinate 32,929, forward strand.
GACAGGTAAACCCATAACGGAAATTAAACAGCCCGAGTCCAGCAACGATTACACTGCACATAACAGGCGGATTACCTATGCAGTGGCCAGTGAGTTCAGGCGGGGCCGAAACTCACAACAGGTGCGGATAATTTTCCGGACCATGGACAGACAAAGCAAATTGGGGAAGGAAGGTCATGTTCACACGGAAACAGATTATGTCAGTGTTCAGTGGCCTCGCAAAATCCCATTCGCTGAACGTCTATTAGACAGAGGGAAGAAAAGAAATGAACTCGGAGCTACTCATACAGACAGACAGAAATTGGAAACGTATTTGGGTTATGAGTATAGGATGCTCCAATGACAGGTAACAAAAGACGATGGAAAAGATAAATTACTGTCATTTTTGTCCGTATTCCTCGAACTTTAAAAGGGGGGGGGGTTGGGGGGCACTTGTCACGTGAAAGATAATTTATTTTTACCATCTTGTCCATAATTTGATTACTCCTTTAAATGTTCTGTTTTCCGAGACATTTTGTATTTTCGTTTCTTTCATATTCTACCTACATTTTTTTCACCTTCTCAACCCCACCCGAGGTTGTTTACGCTGGCCAGCTGCGGTCAGCTAACGCTAGACGTAATGTTATCTAAACGCACCTGTTCGACCAGAGAAACATTTCTCGGGTCCGCTTTAAAGTGTTATAGAACGAGCCAAAGGACGGTTTCTGTGAAAGAAACGGTTCGTTAGCGGCGGGTACCCTCTGTGGTCCCAACAGGGGAATTGCTCTGGTCGCTTTAAAACGTTTGATGACGAGCGGCTGGTACCCTTTAAGACCTGGGTAACGAGTGTGATCTGTTCCAGGGGAAGATAACAACCCGCGGTCAGTCTTTGGGTTTTCGCCCCTTAGACAAGAGAGAGCATAATGTTATGCATTTCTCTACCTGGGGAACTTTCGCACGATTTCTTTTGTCTTACTCTAGATTACGTCTTTCGCCGAACTTCTGTAGAAATACGCACGCCAGGTGTTCGGGGGGAGCGTCCCTTGTGATCTATAAGAGTAGACTGGTTTTAATAGACAAAGACATTCGTGAATTTCCTGGCCCGAGATAGACCATTATGGAAATAAGGCAAAACATTTTTAACACAGAAATAAATGTTTTTCGCCTATTTCTTGGCATTTTTCGGGGTGAGTTAACATATCTTATAAATATTAGATTCATGTTAGCTTTTATATATATCTGTTAGGGAAGTGAATTTATTTCTGAGGACTTCTCCTAGTAATTTATTCAGTGATAAGGTAGCGCTGTCTACGGCCTATTAAGTGGTGCTTACACTGTTACGGTTTATCATGGGTTAAATGTTAAACTTACAATAACAGATATTAGGCGTAGAATCAGTCCACGAATGCTTACATTTGGGTTAAGAGTCAGCAAAATTAACTGTCATTTCTGTAAGATAATGTCAGGTGTGGATTGTTCACTTTAAAACTGAATAGTGAGATGCAGGTAATAACTCTGGATTATAGGAGATAGTCACTTATTCCTTTTTGATATTAGATTTTTTTTTTCCTTTGTTTTCTAGTGGCAAAGGGAGGATCATTTTATGCTTACTGGTGTGTGGCCTAGGCACTAGTCTATAACTTTCACTTGAAAGCAGTCACCAGGCATAAGATATAATTATATCGTATGATCGTATAGCCACAACTGTATCATTATAGCAAGAACATTGGCATTTTTCTTTGGTTACTCATTGTGTGGAGAATGCAAATATATTTCCCCAAAGTGGGACATACGATTTATTTGTGTAATGTCAAATGCTGTAATCTTTTATGTAAATTCAGTTTAATGTTGTAAGATGAATAAAGCATATTCAATTAACTGTAACTACAGGATAAGTTTCCTGTATGTTGAGATTGGGAGAAAGAGGAGTAGATTGTTTGCTGTCGAGAACAGTTTACTGACAGGTACCAAACTGGGTGTGCAAAAGATATTAAAAGCCTATGCGGGCGCGTGTTGAATAATTGATATTTTAAGGAACAGTGAGACATGGTTAACAGAACATCCCTTAAGACTTATCATGGAGGCAATATACTCACAATAAATTTTAATCCCACCAAGTAGGGAGCGAGAACTTTCCCTGTATAAAGTTTAGTGTGATTTATTATGTTGCTTGATGTAAAAGGGTGTCTCTTTTTTGTCTCAGTTTGCAGGGAGACTTCGACTCGCGAGAGCAGATTCCAGTCAAGCGCGAAGAACGAAATATTCTCGTTTCGATCTAAGAAGGGTTTCTGAATACAGAACGCATAGCTGGCGTCACGAATCGTCAACGCCCATTTCCCTCGTTTAATGCATTGCTGAAAATCAAAACCAACTTTCTGTCATAACGTCTATCCCGCCCAAGTTAGCTCCCTACCGCCTATTGTGATTACCAGGGCCGAAAGCCGGCTCCAAAATCTCAAGACCCCTCATATGCCCAAACACAGAAACCATATACCCACGATGTCTGTAAAAAGGTGCGACTCAGCCAAGCTCAGGGTCAACCAGTGCGCAAAAACGGCAGTTTAAATCCTCCCATCGCCGTGAAAGAGCCACTTGCGCCATAGTGCAGCTCTGATCACCTGCTTGCCAACCAATCTGATTACGGAAACAATGATAGATATTTGTTTGGTCTGCTTTTTGTACCGCCAGAATATCAAAGATGCCAATCTGTAGGACGTGGGTGGAAACTAGCGATAGCCTAATTGCATCATATTTGTTGTTTGCCATCTACGGCCGCACCCATTACTAGACGCCACTAGGCGTCCCTCGGCCACCCAAATGCCTTTGCCGGTTGATGCGGCTAAGGACGGAAGCAAGTTAAGAAGTTGATATAGAGCATCAGGGCGTCCCACACGCAGTGCAACGTGAGGTGCCACACGCGTAAATCTGAGACATCTGCCAAACGCAGTAGTAGTTCTCTACTCCGCACTATTGGATTAACAGTCCAGACACGCATTGCTCTGGGCTCTCCCAGAATATGCAAACTCTCCGCCCCAGAATGCCTTATAAGCAGAGTTCCATCTCAGACCTCTGGCCAATTTTCTTGATCACTAAAACGGGGCACTTCGTCATTACCACAAAGCACCATCAACCAGTTTAAACAGGATTTACAGCCATGCGGCAGGAAGATTTTGAGCGCCGGATACAGCGCCATATGGCCTGGGTCTCTTTGAGTCCTCCAAGTGACTTCTATCGCCTCTCCGGTGCGCCATTTCCTGGATGGGTTAAACACCGCTTATCGCACGTCAGCAGGAGATAAAACCGGTTAGCGTCACCCCAGTTGGCCCAACTCGCGTCGAAGTAGGGGAGGATAAACGGGTTACCATCGGGGGGGAACGAATAGCGCCTATACAGTGATGTTACTTCAGAAACAGGATTAAGCTGATTCCATCAGCCTATGGAGGAGTGATATATACTGCGAAAAACCACACTGTACTAGAAGAGTTACTTCAGTCTGTGTCCTGTTTCCACTAAAACTCGTAGACTCATCTCACACTAGATTATTTATCTCTTTGTGTATGTCTCTACAGGTTTTATGAATGGTATGTGATCTGTGTGTGTGGTTGTTGGTGTATATGATTATTGATGTAATATTTTGATTATTGATGTAATTTTATGTTGTTGTGATGATATGCATTATTTTCACATGAATAAATGCTTTTCTTCTTTAATAAATTTTACACATTTATTAATACGCAGGTTGTTCTACCGACCTTTCCATATCATCATTTGTATTTTTTTTAGGCTCGGTTTTATACTATTAGGATACTCTATGTATGATAAGAGAGAAAGAGAGAGAGGAGCGCAGGGGAGAGTTGCTGTGAGACAGACGGATAAGGAGTTGAGATGAGGCCTTGGAGAGAGAGAGTCATGTGATTTGGTGAATGAATCTTCTTCCAGGGTTGTCTCAAGTCCCATCTCCTATTTACGGAACCTTTCTGTGTGTGTATAATCTATAACTCTGTCAGTCCACTATCCCTTTTCGATTTGACTACTGTTTGTGCCAACTCGACAAATACTCTACGGACACTCTAACTCAACCACGGACAAAGTGGGATGGCTCGTCCGGGATTCTAGAACCCATCTATACGACGACCAAAATGGGTGCTCTCGCCGCGAAAGTTAAAAAATTTGAACTCATCATCTGCAAGCAATTCGCACACAGATGATGGTTGCAGTCTGGTAGAGAATTCTTCACAAAGATTCCTATTTCTGATTAGTAGGGTTTAGTGTTCAGGGCAGATTATCAGAATTTTTTTCCCCTAACATATCGAACTATTTCTTGTTGGGTGGAAAGTCGGAACAGCGTTTTTTCTCCACAGCCAAATCATAATATATAGTTAGCATTTATTGTCATGAAAAGCGCTAACAATCATGAGACAGCTGGTAAAGGTTGATGGTATCACTGCATGAGATTTTGGTTGACAAATCTGACGACCTATTCTATGTAAAATCATGAAAAAATTTTTTTTTATAGGGTTAATATTTTTTCAGGAGTATCAGCTCTTTAATCTGGAGATAAGAAAGCTACAGGATAGCTCAAATCTTATACTAGACTAATGGGCATTTGTACCAAGGGGCTTAGGAGGCGTGTTCATCGAACTATCGGCGGACGCCATAGTAATCCAATCCGTCTATCGAATAGGCCTTGATAATCTTAGATACGTGAACTAGAAACATCGTGGGTGCACAGTCGTAGTAAGTAATAAGCTTTTTAACTATCCACTTATCATTTTTTGCGAGTTTTTTGGGGTGGTTTTTTGCTATATTGTCGTAATCAGAGTACGCTGACGAAACTTTCTTGTGTGTTTTAGAAAGTTCCGCAGGCCTAGTCCCTTAGATTTTTATTGATTATTTTAAGAGAGCTAATCAGCCACCTAGTCGGACTCTAGGGATAGTTAATCTAAGTCATACTCTAGGTTCATATTCTATCCCTTCTCTATAGTGTTTGCTCACCCATTGAAAATATAATGCCAGCCGTGATCTAGATAAAGTGCATTAGGATTGCGCACGAGCCCTCGAGCCGTAAGCTAAGTCGATACATGGAGTACCCAAGGGATAGCGAAATCCAGCCCCCCTTTCTAGAATTTGCCCAGATACAAAGCCTGCAGGATCAATACGAGAGGTTAGGGGGACAATTTGCGTTTTGACACAGCCGTTTAACTCTTGCGCATGGTCCTGTAAACAATAACTGGGAGATGAGTGAAGCATCATTCACCCGACAGTATGTAGAACGAAGTGATAGAAGATGAGAAGCAAAGGGAAAAGCAAAAGACACAAGAAAGCGGGACAAGAAAATTGGAAATGGAGAGCAACAAGAACAGTGGCAGCCCACAGCAAATGATAATGGAGCAACAAGAAAAGGGCCAATCAATGGCAAAATAGAGCCGTCCATAGAGAAAGCCGGAACAGAGTAAAAGCAGAAAGAGGCAGGCAATCCTACAAACCAAATCAGAATTGCAGATAATGATAGTTCTGGATAGCCAAAAAAACTTGATCGAGATGAAAAAAACAAGCAATTACAAAATGTAGTCACTCTACAATTCCCCTCTCTAAGCTGTTGCCCTATAAGCAAGGTCAACAACGCCCCTGCAAAACATTGCGCCCATGTGAAAAAAAACTTGCCTGCTATAAAACTGCAGAACCTAACCGTCCCACTTACCCTCGGCAGAAAAAATTGCACTTTCCTTTTGGACTTCGGATCCTGAAGCCCTGAAACAAGGAAAGAATTTTACGTTTCGGACAAGGCAGATAAATGCTCCAGGGACCTAAGGAGCCAGCGGGAAAATTACGCAACGAGTTCCCCAGCGCATGGAAACTGCACATAAAGGTAGGTGATGCAGGGAGGTGGCTAACAAGCATTGTATATACGGATTGTTCCCTTCGTCTGGCAAGCGGCGCGAACCCGCAAGCTCTCTCACGCTCCAGACTCGAGCCTAGCTTCCTAACCCGACACGGCGAGACGTCGAGAGAGAAAACCAGGGAAGAAGATCCCACACCCTATCACGTTATATTAGTTTTCGCTAGATATCCCTCGTCCGAGCGTCCCAGGGACAGCGAAAAACCATATGTGCATGAGAGACGTTCAGGCCCCCCACTCCAATCTCAACGATCCGACCCTCCGTAGAATGCCGGAGAGCGCCGCTAGCCAGCTCCACTCAAAATCACCTGAGGAGCCTTTTAGAAATGTGCGTGCCCAAGCCAGAATAAGTCGCCTCAGCTATAAAAGGGTTACGCACCTTAAATACTTTCCAAAACCGTTCCAAGGAACTTAGCCGGAAAAACACACACCGCGAGAGTTTTTCTCTCTCGGGCACTTTTTCGCGATTCATAACGTCAGATACTCTTCAAAAAACTGTACGTCCCAGTTTACTCTTTTGGCATGCAGTCTGGCGAGGGGCCTGGTTCAACTTACCAGGAAGTGGATTCTCGCATTGCATCAGCGACAAAGTGTTCACCACTGTGACGGCAAGTTAAACTTCGCTCAGGGACCTGATGACGCAAAGTTGACGTTTTATGGTGAGCTCATACATAGGGTTGTTCCAGGCCGAATGTTATTCCTACCATCGGTGTACTTCCATTTGAGTCTCCTGGTAACATTTGACTTCTCAGCTCGGGTCAGGGCAGAAGACAGTGAGAGAAAAAGCCTGCCCTTACTACTGTACAAGGAAGATTCCATTGTTTTGAGAGCGCTGCGGCTCACGCTCATGCGTAGTAATATGGAGTAAACAACGACTTCAACAAACTCCTGCAACTTCGGCAAAGCATATACTTACCATATTCTGTCTTTAACGGATAGAAAGCTTACTGAGATCTGTTAAGAATATTTAGTAGCCTACCTCCCACGAATGGCGCTCGATTCACTATCTTTGGCAATCATGGCAGTCAGAGTTTACTCATTCCAAATTGCATTATATCCATTGGCCTACAAACCAGGCCACTGAATGGACACCAAAGTAGATCGCCTCCGGCCATAGGCCATATACAGAACACACAAGATTGATTCATTTATCTCCGAGTTGATCCACCAAGCCAGAAGATTGTGAACTGGCAAGGCAACCGGAAAGCTCCAGAACCCGCCCTTTTAGACGGTAGCTAACAGGTCTGAAGTATTGAGATCAACTGCTACCCTCGCCGAAACTAGCGGAGTAGCGTGTCTGTGAGTAGGTCATGAAGGCAAAATCTGCGGCTAGGGCAATATTCTTACGGGCCAACTAACGTGCTTTATTTACGTCTAACTAAGGTTAGGCCGCGCCGCGCGAAAAAGTCCCACTATAGGGACTGCAGCATATACTAGACAGGTTATGATCTGCGAAGTCCGCGTACTAGGTAAACACCCATAACGTAAATTAACATCAGCCCGCGAGTTCCACAGTCATACGCTTACACTGCAGCTGTAAACAAGGCGGATTATCTGACTGGGGCACCGTGGCCAGTGAGCATTCAGGCGGGGCCGGATAGATCTCACAACAGGCTGCGGATAATTTTCGCGCGACCTATAATCACGCATCAGCGCAGAATTGCGGAAGCAAGGTCATGTTTCGACAACACGGTAAACAGATTATGGCGTCAGTGTTCAAGCACTGGCCTCCGCAAATCTCCCGATCTCAGCTGAACTGTCTATATTAGACCATGAGGAAAGAAAAGAAATGAACGAATCGAGGAGCCTCTACTCATCACAGAGCAGACATGAAAATGCTGGAAAACTGTATTTGGGTTATTAGTAATAGGTATAGATGTTCCAATATGGACAAGGTAAACCAAAAGTACGACTAGGACAAAATGATAAATTTAACTAGTCAATTTATTTGTCCTGTTGGTTTTTGTCGCGTATTCCTGACACTCTACAAAGGGGGGGGGGAGGGGCATCGTTGTCACGTGAAAGATAACATTTATATTTAACCATCGTTTGTCCATAATTTGATTACTCTTTAAATGTTCTGTTTTTCCGAGAGGGTGCATTTTGTATTTTCGTTTCTTTCATAATACTACGTCTAGCAATTTTTTTCACCTTCTCAACCAACCAGCCTACCGCCCGAGGTTTGTTTACCGCTGGCCAGCTGCGGTCAGCTATCTTGCTCAGACGTGTAATGTTATCTAAAGCTGCACAGAGCTGTTCGCACGGCAGAGACAGAACCATTTCTCGGGTCCGCTTTAAGAGTTTACGAATACGCGCCCAAGTCGGTTCTCGACTTCAGGATCACGGTTCGTTAAGTGCTGGCGGGTCACCCTTTGTGGTTCCTCAACAGGGGAATTTCTCTGGTCGCTTTTACAAAGCGTTATGATGAACGAAGCGGGCTGGTACGCTTTACATCTTTAAGGGCCTGGATTAACGAGTGTGATCTGTTCGCATGAGGGGACAGTTATGAGCACAACACCGCGGTCAAGTCTTTGGGGTTTTCGCACCCTTAGGACAACGAGAGTAGATAATTGTTATGCATTTCTACTACATGGGGAACTTTCGCACGATTTTCATTTTGTCATTGACTTCTAGATTACGTTCTTTCGCCGAACTTTTGTTAGATAGAAATAGCGGCACGCCCAGGTGTTCGGGGGGAGCGTCTCTTGTGGTTCTATACGAGTAGACTGGGTTTTAATAAGACAAAGTGGACATTTCGTGAATTTCTCCTGGCCCGAAGATAGGACCATTATTGAGAACATAAGGCAAAACATTAAACAGCAGAACTAATTGTTTTTACTGCCAATGTTCTTGGCATTTTTCGTGAGGTTGAGTTGACGATACTCTTATAACTATTTGATAGTACTGCATGTTAGCTTTTTATATGAAACTCTGTTTTAGGGGAAAGTGAATTTATTCTGAGGACTTCTCCTTAGTTAATTTTTCATGTGAACTAGATACGGTTAGTGACTGTATACGGACCTAATTATAAGTGGTGCTTATTAAAAACTGTCTACACGGTTTACAGTCATGGGGGTTTTGTAAATGTTAAACTTACAATGAACATATATTATTTTAGTGCGTACGTGATCTATGCTCCAACGAATAGCTGTTACCAATGTGGAGTTACATAAGCTCTCAGCATAAAATTAATATGGTCATTTCTGTAAGATAATTGTCAGGTTGTATGTAGGATATGTTCAGCTTTAAAAATGAATAGTGAGTATGTCAATGGTAATAAAACTCTGGATTTTAGGAGATAGTCCTTACTCCAATTTTTTTTATTCACTTTTTGATAGAATAGTTATCATTCTAGTGCAAGGACGAAGATCCATTTTTTACATGCTATTACATTGTATGGCTAGGGCACTTAGTCTAGAAGGGGTTTTTGTTTTTTTTTGTTTTTTTAACTTTTCATCACATGAAAGCATAGTCCACCAGGCCAATGTGATTATAATATAATATCGATATCGATCTCAGCACAACTGTATTATTATAGCAAGCAAGAAACATTTGCATTTTCTTTAGTACTGCTCCATTTTTTGTGGGAAATGCTTAATATATTTCCACCAAAAGGGAGCATCTCCCCATACCGATTTTAATTTGTGTAGAATGCTTCAAATGCTGTAAATCTGTTTAGGTAAAATTCATTTAATGTTTGTGAAGAGTGAAATACAGGGCATTATTGCAGTTTAAAACTAATATAAACTACAGGTTTTAGAAGTTTTCCTGTATGTTGAACGATAGAATTGGGAGAAAGAGAGGAGTTAGATAGTTGCTGTCACAGAAACAGTTGACTGACAGGTACTGGGTAGTGGGTGCTAACATAAAGATCAATTCAAGTTCTATGCTGGGGCGCTCTGTTGATATAATTATGATATTTTTAAGGAAACAGTAAAAAAAAAGAGTCATGGTTAAAAAAGAGACATGCCCACAAATATTTTAATCTATCCATAGCTAATAACTTACAGTATAAATTTTAATTCTCATAAGTAGAGATGCGAAAATAACTTTCTGTATAATAGGTTTGTCGTGATTATTCATTAGCGTTTGCTGTGAAAGTTAAAAAGGGTGTACTCTTTTGTGGTCTTCATGAAATTTCAGGATGAACGAAATCGGCTTGAGCAGACTTTAGTCACGGCGCCTCGTAAGGAACAGAAAGATAAACCGACTCAATGCGAGAAGATAAGAATAGAAGAATAAGCGCAAGAAATAAGTTACAAAGTCATATACGTCTTCGATCTCGTATCCTAAATCTGAAAACCCAGAGCGGTAGTCTGTTTATATCATCTAGTGAACCACGAATCGTCCAGATCTACCCCATTCTTCTTGATAATCAAATACACCTCTGTTGTCAACAGCCATGTTAAGCTCTACCCGTCAGTGTTATCCGGATGCCAGCAACGCTCAAATTGGGATTCCTCCAGAATAGCTACGCATTCGTAGCATTCCTTTACTCGACTCATCGTTGGAATTAAGCGACTAAGGAGGGGTAATTGCCCATGCCGGGCATGGTTCAACGCCATCCCTTTTATCAAAGAACTCGCAGCAGTGCCTGATCCCCTAGCTTGGCCAACCAATGCTGATTACGGAAAGCACAAATTCATCATTGTTTGGTGCCTGTTTTTCGTGGCGCTACAAAGGCGGGCACTATCAGACGGTGGCTAATCAAGCTAAGAAACTAATAACATGTGTGATTCAATGTTGTTATCTGCCTTCTAAGTATGCCACTTGAGGCGTACTGAGCCCGACCAAGGTTGCTTTGGCGCGCACATGGGCTAGAGGGGGGAAGATTACTAGAAGTTAGGGGGGTGGAGGGGGGTTGGGGAACAAGGGTGTAGCCAGACGGCTTAAGCTGCACTACTGTTCTCAAACGCAGAGAAAAATAGTTACCCCCCCCCCCCCCCCCCCCACATTACCCCCAGGCCAAAAGCAATGCGGCTTCCCCCCCCCCCCCCAGCGCCGCCCAGTCCCCCCCCCCCCCCCCCCCCCCATCCCCCCATGCCCCCCCGCCCCCCCCCCCCCCCCCCCCCCCCCCCCCCACCACCCCCCCCACCCCCAGTTTAACAACAGGATTTACAGCCAGACTGTTAGGCCAAGGCGGAGTGCCTTTGCACCGGATAAGCGCGCCTTGGTCCATCGTCGTCCTCAAGCCACATTCTGACTTGTGTATGGGCGAGGCGTACGCTAAAACCTCGTAGCGTAAATCAGGAGACATAATCAGCGTCCCCCACGGCCAAACCCTGCATATCTAAGGCGCCTTTAGGGGGGAAGTCACCAACATAGCGTTATTACTCAGTAGGTTTTATTTCAGGTAATGCACTATCGACCTATTGGTGCGATATCAATATACGAAAACACCACTTTACTGGAGTTACTTCATCAGTCTTGGTCCCCGGAAATACGCAGAAGACTGTCACTCGATTATGTTGGTTATATTCTGTTGAGCTACAGGTTTTATGAATGGTGATCCTGTGTGTGTGTTGTTGGTGTATAATGATTTATTTATGAATATTTGAGTTATTGGATGTAATTTTATGTTGTTGGTGACGATATGCTATTATTTTCGATGCTTTTCTTCTTTAAATAAATTTTACACATTTATTAATATCGCTGTTCATCGACCCATACTTTTTTTGTCCATTCATATTTTATTTTTAGCTCTTTACTATAATCTCTATGTATGATAAGAGAAAAGAGAGAGAGCAAAAATAGTAGTTATCAAAAGATGGGGGGGGGGGGGGGGGTATTTTGGGTATATTTGTTAAATCCTATCC
>JAMPIV010014241.1:0-111464 GCA_024509875.1 Oreohelix idahoensis
AAATATTTCTCAAAATGGATCTGAGTAAAGGAAACTATCAGATTCCAGTAAAGCCTGAGGTTAGACCATACCTAGCTTTTAGTACCTCAGAAGGACACTATGAGTTTAATAGATTGCCATTTGGATTGAAGAATGCGCTAGTGTCTTCTCTAGAATGATGAGAAAATTATTGGATCCTCTGAATAATCCCTGTATAACAAATTTTATGGATGATATCCTTATAGCAACAGAAACATTTGAGGAACACATTGACTCTCTGAACATGCTGTTTGATCGACTTAGGGAGGCAAATTTAACAGCCCGACCAACCAAATGTTGCGTTGGATGTAAAGAATTGGAATTTTTGGGACACACAGTTTAATCAGGGAAAACATGACCCCTGGAACCAAAGAATTTAGAGAAACTAACATGAAAGCCCCGAGACCACAAACCAAGAAGGACGTGAGATCCTTTGTCTCATTATGTGGTTTCTACCAGAAGTATATCAAAAACTTTAATTCCATATGTGCACCTTTAACGGAATTGACACGTAAAGGACATCCAGATCGCATTACATGGACACCACAATGTGAAATGACTTACCAAGAATTGAAGGAAAAGCTCACAAGTAAACCCATTTTGAAATTACCTGACTTAAGTCAAGAATTCATAGTAAGGACGGATGCAAGTAATATTGGGTTAGGTGCAACTCTACTACAGAAATCAGATGCATTGGATGGGGAATTAAGCCCAGTGGCATATGCTAGCAGAAAGTTGAACAAAGCTGAAATCAACTACTCAACTAGCGAAAAAGAATGTCTTGCAGTAATATGGGCAATAAAGAAATTCAATATTTATCTATATGGGAAGGCATTTAAGTTGCAAACAGAGTGTGTCACAAAATATTCGTTTCTTAGCCAGGTATAGTAAATTAGAATCTACCATGTTACTCCCGAAGTGTCTATTACTTATGGCTCCATATAGAAATTAGCATTGAGTAATATATCTGGAAATGGAAAAACATTGAGAGGCAGACTGCGTAATGACCTAAATTAATCCTAACATTAATTATACTGCGTTACCAAAACGAACGAACAGATGGACTCAAATAGAAAGAGAGAGGGGCGAATAAAGGAACGCATGCAAAATTAAACACGCGTCTCGCTATTAATGCCACCCCCAACCCGCGTCGCGCGATACACAATTACTACTATCACGCGTGTTAGGCTACAAGCACTAACTTTTTTTCGGACGGACAGTGATAAATTCACTACCCTTCCCAGAGTTAGGTTTTAAAATCATAAAAAAACGCTTATTAGGAAAGATAACATTATATGGGTTTACGTTTGAAAACATTACAGTACCCAGACAGCACATCTTCGAAACAGGAGGTAGAAGGAATTGCATATTTTGAACGCAGCCACGTAGCTCTTTTAAATTTGGATATTTGGGTTCCTTAGGGCTTGCTGACAAAGAATATGTAAAACGTTACGCAAATAGTCCAGGAATTAATAAATTATAACCAAAATAAAATAGTGGGGATGCCTGACAACATGGAATCATTTCTGCTCATAAAATTTTTTTATAACGTGTTTGAAAAAACCTTACGTTACAGAAATAGCCTACCATGTAAACTCCAAATTGATTGGAGCGCAACAAATGAAAGACTAACCACGATTGGTCGGGCTATAAATACTATCTTGGTTGTTAGGGAGACGTAGGAAGGTAACATTTTTTCAAACACTTGTCGAAACGTGGCTCGATTGGCCAGACTCGCTGATATAATCACTTAGGAGCGTTAGTTCGAAACCACTTGTTTAAATAAGCTTGATAAAGCAACAGTGCGTTGAAGCCAGCTCATATTTTGATAAATAAAAGCCTGGAACATAAGCAGATGGGAATTTGTGCCAGTAAATGTGCCAGAATTCATTGCTAATCAACGTATCTGTGTTTATTCTATGAATTGTGGTAAGCTTGAACCATTCAGTATCTTTTAATGAAAATTGAATGTAAATTGTTAATTTATGCCTGTATATATATGTGTAGTTCAGTGGCAAACAGGAGATAAAGCCTATAATGCTCCAGCCTGAACAGAGGGTGTCGGAGGGAAGTAAAACGGCATGGAATGGCCAAATAGTACACTGACACCTGGATGATTGACTAGAAAGAAATAATGCTGGAAGTGCAGAGGCGTGGTAACCATTAAGGAGGTAAATACTGGTATAAAGTATTTCAGATGAAGCTGACAGTTGGCCTAACGCTCTGAACTCAATGTTTGTGATGTATTGTGATCAGTGTAAAAAGAGAGTATAAGTTAGTTATGAAGTAGAAGGTACATCCTTCTTGTTTACAGGGACCGTGGTCTTGATGGTACTGAGCAGCACCTGGTCAGAGCTTTGCTGAATCCAGAGTCGGACAGCATACTCCTTGGTCTTTTTAGCTATCAGTGAGGTGTCTCCAGAGCCCAGGGGAGAATTCGAGCAGAGGAGTCCTTTCCTGCCGCCATCACGCAAGATAAGCTGATTTGGCCAGCTGAGCTCAACATTATGTCCCCTCATCTTGAAATGACTTTGTAAAAATAACATTCAGAGGGGAATTTAATTGTCTTAATATCAGGAACTGAGAACATCTCCAATACTAGTCCCAAAAGACAAACTATTGAAGTCATGATGACAAATACCAACAGAGCTTGAACAAAACAAAACCAGTATTACCTCATATTACCACTACACAACTGACACACATAGGATATTTTTAATAATATATGTCACTACAATATTCATATTGATAAAGTCTGTACATATACTTGTAATTAAAATTGATTGTGATTCCTGGTTCCTTTGTATTTGAATCAGGACACATATACCTTTATAACAACAATGAATACATATTGTTATTTGAAAAGTTATCAGTGACTCCTTAAGATATTCTCATAGAGTGTTATATGTATGTGAGTGTCACAGTGTTGTCAAGAGTAGTGGATTAAATTAAATTGTTTATCTGTCTGTTGTTGTGACTTACACTTCATCATACACATACCCTAGACACATAACGTAGTCATCACACTATTCCAGAATAATTCTGACTGAGATATATAGATATGTGGTAGCAAGTAAGGTTATCTATAATACACTACTCTTAATAGATATAGATACCTTCACAGCTGATCTCAGTCAGTACACTAAGTCCCCTATAAATATTTATAACATCCCACTTCACCACATATATTGGGGTCTCGCTCTTGGGATTTTGAATCTTTCCCTATTAAAAATATTGGGGGTAATTCACTTCAGGGAATATAAGAATTAAAAGGTATCCTTGGGTGGAATTAAATAAGGTTGAGCTCACGGTGCCTGTGTTGTCCATTAGATATATTTAGAGATTAAATTGTTGGTTAGACATTGTAGAAATTTACCTGATAGACAATGGCGGACCTGGCCAAGTTTCGATCTGCTGCTGTACAGACTGCAAAAGAGTTAGGATTAGATGGGCAAGTTATGGTTGCCTATGTCACTACGGAATGTGACAAATTTATTGAACGCGAAGAAAGAAGATTAGAAAAAGAGGCCGAAAGAAAGTTAGAGGCTGAGACTAAGAGGTTGCAAGCTGAGGCTGAGACTAAGAGGTTGCAGATTGAGGCTGACAAAGAGGCTAAGAAATTGGAAGCAGAAAGAGAAGACAAAAGATTAGCTGCAGAAAGGGAAGCCGAGGAAAGAAGACAGGCTGCAGAAAGGGAAGAGAAGAAATTAGCTGCAGAAGAGAAGAGATTAGCTGCAGAGAGGGAAGCAGAAAAGGAGGAGAAAAGATTACAAAGGGAACATGAATTACGACTAAGGGAGTTTGAGTTTCAGGGCCATGCTCCTGAAAATGGTGCCAGTCCCTTTGCCTCTGATGCCACTGCTAGCCAAGGAGCCTCAACCTCAGCTATGAATTTTCATTTAGATCATTTTGTTGAGAAAGACGATGATATAGAGAGCTACCTAAATAGGTATGAACTATTAGCTACCACGTATGGGATAGAGAGAGAAAGGTGGAGCTTAAAGTTATCTCAGGGACTTCGTGGGGCAGCTTATGAAGTTTTTGCAAAAATGAGCAGAGGTGATCAGGAAAATTATGACATGCTAAAGCAGGCTCTTTTGTTAAGATATGAAAAGAATGCTGAATTTTATAGGAAAAAATTTAGGAATGCTAAACTACTGTCAGGTGAAACCTATCACCAGTTCTCTGCACGAATAGAGACATACTTGGAGAAATGGACTTCTCTGGGGAAAACCCAAGATCTTAAGGAAATGGTCCTTATAGAGCAATTAAGAGAGTCCATGGCTCCAGACCTGAGAAAGTTTCTCATGGAACAAGGTGCAGAGAGGCTGGATGAGTTGCTAAATGTTGCTGAAAGGTATCAAGCAGCTCAAGCAGAGGTAACAGGTAATAAAAAGAAACAAGTGGATAACTTTAGGGCACCACAGAACTTTAATAAATTTGATCCTAGGGATCAAACAAAGGTAAGCACCAGTTTGATAGGCCACGGTATGAAAATAAAAATAAATTCCCACAATTCGATGAAAGGAAATATGATGAAAGAAAATCTTTCAACCAAGGAAAAAGGTGGTGTAAAAATTGTCAGATGGACAATCATGACACTGACCGTTGCAGAAGGAAACCTGTGTATATGGCAACCCTTCAGGTCAGGTCGACCTCAAGACAGGAGGAGGATATTATGTTGGATACCACTCCAGAAGAGATGAGGAAGGCACAGGCTGGGGATAAAACACTCAAGCCTTGTTTCAGAAAATTGTCAACTTGTCATACAACTCCAGGCAAGGGAGATTTTTACATGAAAAACAAGTTGATGTATAGGAGACTGGAGCTAGATCCAAAGGTCAGGGACAGCTGGTACTTCCTAAAAGATATAGGGCAGACTTAATAAGGAGCCTACATGTGAAACCAGATGGGGACCATGAGAAAATAGGTACCATCATTCAAAAGGTGGCTCACAATTATTATTGGCCCAAAGCAAGATGGGACATTGAGAATTTTGTAGAAAGGTGTAGCATAGCACATGAGGGAACACCCACAAGTGGGAACATGGATCAGGACCTGGACACGCCCCGGGGCAAAATTAGGCCTGATAATAAAAAGAAAAATAAATTTGATAAAGTGGACCAAATGGAATGGGAAGCCCCTTTTCACGGACAAGCTTCACTTAACTGTTTTACAATGGCCACTATGCGGAGAGTGCAAAAAGATGTCTTACCCCAGGATAAGCCGACAATCCCTCAATCGGACTTAAACAAACTGGAGGATGAGGATGTAGAGAGGAAATCTCTCATCAAGAATTTTAAGTGGGGAGACAGCCCCAAAAGAAAAATTGGTAGCGGTCGTTTTGTGAATGATAATTCTGGGAGGAAAAATCATCACTATAAAGCTTCGAGTGGAAGAGACCATACCGGTGCATGGACAAATAGGTCCACACAATTAAAGGTCCATATGTAGCTATGTTAAGAACGTGGACTGATGAAAAGGCAGAGGAAAACATTACATCTTCATACCAATATGTGAATGAGCTGACCACTCGGTTAAAAACTGGCTGGAAACTTGCCAATGAAAATT
Source organism: Oreohelix idahoensis (assembly GCA_024509875.1). Taxonomy (NCBI): domain Eukaryota; kingdom Metazoa; phylum Mollusca; class Gastropoda; order Stylommatophora; family Oreohelicidae; genus Oreohelix; species Oreohelix idahoensis. The sequence continues at coordinate 5,590 of JAMPIV010014241.1, forward strand.
TGAAACAAGCCAGGAAGAAACATGCTGCCTATTATAACAGGAAGGCGAAAGACAGAGATTTGGCTGTGGGAGAGAAAGTACTGCTTCTTTTGCCTGGGAGTCAGAATAAGTTACAAATTGGATGGCAGGGTCCATATACAGTTTTAGAGAAGGTGTCTAGAACAAATTATAAGATAGATAAGAAGGGGAAAGAAAAAATCTATCATGTGAATCTCCTGAAGAAATATTTGGAAAGAGAACATCAGGAAGAGACACACTTGTTGACCTTGTCCATCGCCATGGAGATGAAAAAGGAACCACTTTCATCATTTGAATATCCATTACACCCCTGTGAGACAGCAGCACAGGTGAAAATCAGTACACATTTAACGAAAACTCAGAAAGAGAGAGTGCAACAGGTTCTAAATAATCATGCAGAGGTGTTAACAGACCGACCAGGGCATACAAACCTATTGGAATATGATATGAAACTAATAGACTCCACACCTGTCTGTATGAAACCATATTCGATTCCGTTTGCTAAGGAAAAAGCTTTGAAGGAAGAGATAGACTATCTATTGAAGGAAGGAATTATTTCGCACAGTGAGTCTTCGTATAGTTCCGGTGTTGTACTCTTAAGGAAGCCCTCTGGAGAACATAGACTCTGTATAGATTACAGGAGACTGAATGCTATTACAGAAGGACAGGTGGATCCATTGCCGGATACAAATCAGCTGTTTGCCAGGCTAAATAAAGCTAAATATTTCTCAAAAGTGGATCTGAGTAAAGGATACTATCAGATTCCAGTAAAGCCTGAGGTTAGACCATACCTAGCTTTTAGTACCTCAGAAGGACACTATGAGTTTAATAGATTGCCATTTGGATTGAAGAATGCGCCTAGTGTCTTCTCTAGAATGATGAGAAAATTATTGGATCCTCTGAATAATCCCTGTATAACAAATTTTATGGATGATATCCTTATAGCAACAGAAACATTTGAGGAACACATTGACTCTCTGAACATGCTGTTTGATCGACTTAGGGAGGCAAATTTAACAGCCCGACCAACCAAATGTTGCGTTGGATGTAAAGAATTGGAATTTTTGGGACACACAGTTTATCAGGGAAACATGACCCCTGACCCAAAGAATTTAGAGAAACTACAGAAAGCCCCGAGACCACAAACCAAGAAGGACGTGAGATCCTTTGTCTCATTATGTGGTTTCTACCAGAAGTATATCAAAAACTTTAATTCCATATGTGCACCGTTAACTGAATTGACACGTAAAGGACATCCAGATCGCATTACATGGACACCACAATGTGAAATGACTTACCAAGAATTGAAGGAAAAGCTCACAAGTAAACCCATTTTGAAATTACCTGACTTAAGTCAAGAATTCATAGTAAGGACGGATGCAAGTAATATTGGGTTAGGTGCAACTCTACTACAGAAATCAGATGCATTGGATGGGGAATTAAGCCCAGTGGCATATGCTAGCAGAAAGTTGAATAAAGCTGAAATCAACTACTCAACTAGCGAAAAAGAATGTCTTGCAGTAATATGGGCGATAAAGAAATTCAATATTTATCTATATGGGAAGGCATTTAAGTTGCAAACAGACCACAAACCTTTATCGTTTCTAGCACAGGCTAGGCATGAGAACTCCAGGTTACTCCGATGGTCTTTACTTTTGGCTCCATATAATTTTAGCATTGAGTATATATCTGGAAAAACCAATTTGGGAGCGGATTTTTTAAGCCGCCATCCGTGTGATGAGAATCACCGTAAACCCCAGAACTAATAATAAATTTCTCTATGTGTATATAGAATAAAGGACTGACATATAATGTCTGTTTTAAGAGGGGAGGTGTCGTGGAATATTCTAATCCACATATATAAATTATTAGGTAAATATGAAGCCTAACAAATAAAATTAATAAAGAAAAGAGCAATGGTAAAATAACAGTGCTGTCACAAAGAAGGTACTCGAAATCCCCCTTGTTTTCTGCTTCGTCTGCAAATTGTAACGCTTTCACGTTGATAGTAAAAGCTTACTGTATTATACCCGCTTTCTTCAATGAAACGTGTGCTGTATTTCTTGGAAAAACATTGAGAGGCAGACTGCGTAATGACCTAAATTAATCCTAACATTAATTATACTGCGTTACCAAAACGAACGAACAGATGGACTCAAATAGAAAGAGAGAGGGGCGAATAAAGCCGAACGCATGCAAAATTAAACACGCGTCTCGCTATTAATGCCACCCCCAACCCGCGTCGCGCGATACACAATTACTACTATCACGCGTGTTAGGCTACAAGCACTAACTTTTTCGGACGGACAGTGATAAATTCACTACCCTTCCCAGAGTTAGGTTTTAAAATCATAAAAAACGCTTATTAGGAAAGATAACATTATATGGGTTTACGTTTGAAAACAGTACAGTACCCAGACAGCACATCTTCGAAACAGGAGGTAGAAGGAATTGCATATTTTGAACGCAGCCACGTAGCTCTTTTAAATTTGGATATTTGGGTTCCTTAGGGCTTGCTGACAAAGAATATGTAAAACGTTACGCAAATAGTCCAGGAATTAATAAATTATAACCAAAATAAAATAGTGGGGATGCCTGACAACATGGAATCATTTCTGCTCATAAAATTTTTTTATAACGTGTTTGAAAAAACCTTACGTTACAGAAATAGCCTACCATGTAAACTCCAAATTGATTGGAGCGCAACAAATGAAAGACTAACCACGATTGGTCGGGCTATAAATACTATCTTGGTTGTTAGGGAGACGTAGGAAGGTAACATTTTTTTCAAACACTTGTCGAAACGTGGCTCGATTGGCCAGACTCGCTGATATAATCACTTAGGAGCGTTAGTTCGAAACCACTTGTTTAAATAAGCTTGATAAAGCAACAGTGCGTTGAAGCCAGCTCATATTTTGATAAATAAAAGCCTGGAACATAAGCAGATGGGAATTTGTGCCAGTAAATGTGCCAGAATTCATTGCTAATCAACGTATCTGTGTTTATTCTATGAATTGTGGTAAGCTTGAACCATTCAGTATCTTTTAATGAAAATTGAATGTAAATTGTTAATTTATGCCTGTATATATATGTGTAGTTCAGTGGCAAACAGGAGATAAAGCCTATAATATGCTCCAGCCTGAACAGAGGGTGTCGGAGGGAAGTAAAACGGCATGGAATGGCCAAATAGTACACTGACACCTGGATGATTGACTAGAAAGAAATAATGCTGGAAGTGCAGAGGCGTGGTAACCATTAAGGAGGTAAATACTGGTATAAAGTATTTCAGATGAAGCTGACAGTTGGCCTAACGCTCTGAACTCAATGTTTGTGATGTATTGTGATCAGTGTAAAAAGAGAGTATAAGTTAGTTATGAAGTAGAAGGTACATCCTTCTTGTTTACAGGGACCGTGGTCTTGATGGTACTGAGCAGCACCTGGTCAGAGCTTTGCTGAATCCAGAGTCGGACAGCATACTCCTTGGTCTTTTTAGCTATCAGTGAGGTGTCTCCAGAGCCCAGGGGAGAATTCGAGCAGAGGAGTCCCTTCCTGCCGCCATCACGCAAGATAAGCTGATTTGGCCAGCTGAGCTCAACATTATGTCCCCTCATCTTGAAATGACTTTGTAAAAAATAACATTCAGAGGGGAATTTAATTGTCTTAATATCAGGAACTGAGAACATCTCCAATACTAGTCCCAAAAGACAAACTATTGAAGTCATGATGACAAATACCAACAGAGCTTGAACAAAACAAAACCAGTATTACCTCATATTACCACTACACAACTGACACACATAGGATATTTTTAATAATATATGTCACTACAATATTCATATTGATAAAGTCTGTACATATACTTGTAATTAAAATTGATTGTGATCCCTGGTTCCTTTGTATTTGAATCAGGACACATATACCTTTATAACAACAATGAATACATATTGTTATTTGAAAAGTTATCAGTGACTCCTTAAGATATTCTCATAGAGTGTTATATGTATGTGAGTGTCACAGTGTTGTCAAGAGTAGTGGATTAAATTAAATTGTTTATCTGTCTGTTGTTGTGACTTACACTTCATCATACACATACCCTAGACACATAACGTAGTCATCACACTATTCTAGAATAATTCTGACTGAGATATATAGATATGTGGTAGCAAGTAAGGTTATCTATAATACACTACTCTTAATAGATATAGATACCTTCACAGCTGATCTCAGTCAGTACACTAAGTCCCCTATAAATATTTATAACATCCCACTTCACCACATATTGTGTGTGCCAACTTTCGCATTGAGGTCTCCCATTACTATAATAAGATCATATCTAGGTGTGTCTTCCATTTCTTTCTGCAGTTGTTGATAGAATTCATCCTTGACCTCTTCATCGCTGTCATTCGTTGGTACGTAGCATTGTATTATTGTAGTATTGGTGAATCTACCTCTCAATCTTAATCTTATCAGTCTGTTGTTGATGGGTTTCCATTCCAGTAATGTCCTTTCTATTCCTTTCTGTAGAATAATGGCTACACCTTCACTGTGCTGTCCATCCTCTCGTCCAGAGTAAAGTACTGTTTCTCCTGTTGCTGTTTTAACTTTTCCTGTCCCTGTCCATCTGCTCTCGCTTATCCCTAGAATGTGTAATCTATAGTTTCTCATTTCTGCCATGACCTGTTTTAGTTTACCCGTCTCGTTCATTGTCCTGACATTCCAAAATCCTATTCTTGTATCATGTTTTGCGGTCAGGACGTCCGTTCTCATGTCAGTGGCTTCCTTTCGGCTTTCACCACTGACAGTCATTCGAGCCTCAGACTCCGGATGTCCATCCCGCAGCAAAGTTTGTTCATTCGTTGTTGTTTCTCTAACTTCAATTGTTTTTTACATAGACAGCATACATAGGGACAGTTTATGGAACATACTGAGAGCTTATGGAATTCCAAGCTGCATAGTGTCAATCATAAAAAGCCTCTATGCCAACTTTACGTGTAGTGTTGGGCAGAGCAACCTAACCTTTGAGGTGAAGACAGGAGTACGACAGGGATGCCCCTTATCAACCACTCTATTTTTAACAGTCATAGACTGGGTGATGCGCCAGACAACAGAGGGCAGTCCAAGAGTAATAAGATGGACTACATTTTCTACATTGGGAGATCTGGAATATGCAGATGACATTGCACTACTAGCACTTTCACATCAACACATCCAGGAAAAAACGGATAACTTAATTAGTATAGCCAGCAGGTGGGCTTGAACATCAATTTAAAGAAGTCAGAGGTCATGACGCTCAATGTGAGCAACCCTGAGCCCATATCAGTAAGGAATCAGCAACTGGTACAGACAGACACCTTCACATACCTAGGATGCATAGTAACACCAGACGGCGGGGCAGGCAAAGACATCAACATCAGAATAAATAAAGCAAGAGCAGCCTTATTTAGCCTAAACAACATCTGGAAGTCCTTTCAATACAGCACAAGCACAAAATTAAGATTATATCAGAGCTGTGTACTTTCTGTGCTTCTCTATGGTGCGGAATGCTGGAGAGTTACAGAGAAGGAAATGTCGAAATTGTCCTCTTTTCATACTACACGCCTAAGAAAAATTCACCGAATCTTTTGGCCGAATACCATCACCAACCAAGATCTGCTTACTCGGAGCAAGCAAGAGGACATGCACACCATCATAGCTGGCAGACGCTGGAGCTGGGTTGGCCATGTCCTCAGAAGAGACCCCGATGCCATCACGAGAACAGCTATTCTTTGGACCCCTGAAGGAAAACGAAAGAGAGGCCGACCAAAAACAAACTGGCGGAGGACTGTGGAGGCTGAGATGCAAAGAATGAACCAGAGTTGGGGCACTGTACGAAGGATGGCCACCGATCGAGCAAAGTGGAATCAATTTGTTGTTGCCCTACAAGACGCCACTAGGCGTGATGGCCACTGACTGCTTTGACGGTCGGCGGCTAAGGATCAAAGAAGAAGAAGAGGGTTGTAGATTAATAGGCTGGCGACCTCCCCAGTGAGCCTATTACATCTGTAATTTTTCTGTTGTCCTCCACTCTTTCGAGGGCCAGCTACTTACCTATATGTGTTTATTTATTTACTACTCACAGGCCTCGGGTTTCCTTCATTATTTATTCATCATGTAAACAAAATGCTACAGAAACCACATGTATATGTTCGTATGAGCAGGCTAACCTGCAGAGGTGGCATCATGCCCCTTGTGGGAAAAAATGATAGAGATTAATATTCATATGCAAACAAGTACCAATAACTTGTAGGAACAGTGTTTGCTTTTCCCATGTTTTAGTAAATATTCAAGTCACACTTCGAGTTCCCAATTAAAGCACATTCCTTCAAGCTATTTTAGGCACTTCCTGAACAAAACGAGGCCAATCCTATTTTCACACGTGCAACACAGACAAAACACCACCTTTAACTTCCCCAGTTAGGTCTAAAAATAGCTTCGCCTGAGGTTGTGTCCAAAAGATCAACTCACCTTCTGTTTGTCGAGGATTTTCATGGCGAAGTAGCCTTTGTCCTCCCCTTTGTGTTGGACTAGCATCACCCGGCCAAACGAGCCGGTTCCCAAAGTTTTGATTCGGTCAAAGTCGTCTAAATTTGCTGTGCTCTGAAATGTAAGCCAAACATACACGTTAGCGTACGTTAGCGATTCATTATGCTGTCTGTGAGAACTTTGTTTAACAAATAACTTCTGGGAATCAACAGCAGACTGAATGTATTCCCTACTAGCTAAAGGTCTGAGAACAGGAACACAATGCCTCATTTATTAATTTCTCTTGTTTCAGTCAGTAAGGCTAAAGTTTATACTAAGGTCTGACAGTTTTACTGAAAATAACAGTAACATAGACCAGTAGTTCTCAACGTGGGCCGGAGGGCCATGCCATATTTCTAGGGGACCACAGTAAGATGATAAAGTACCTTTTATTTCAGCTAACAGCGATTATGAGGGGACGACAGAGGTAAATGAGGCTCAGAGGGGGTGGGGGGGGGGGGGGGCCTTGAGCAAAGAAAGGTTGAGAACTCCTGATATAGAGTACCACAAGGTGATTTAAAAAATCACTTCATTTTTTCAATGTTTATACCCTCACTTGAATCTACGGGATATACCTGAAACAAATATAAAAACAAAGATCAATAACTCCCATGTGACTATTTTTTTTTTTTTTTGGGTCCAGAAATAAAATAAAAAGCCAATAAATTGACGTTACAAAAGAGAGCGAAAAAATGTCCGCCGGCTATGAGGTCATATACAGTTCTGAACAGTCCGGATCTCACGCTGAGTTGTGATGCTGATGTGACAGCATTTATAAACAAAATAACAGTTAATTCTTCTTATTTTGATGTTTGTTTATATAAACTTGTTAGACAGGAGTGAATAAATACACATTTATAAATGTGAAGTGATTTTTCGATAACTTCTGTAGTAAATGTGATTGTACCGCTACAGCTTTAGCGAATGTGAAGGTAGTCATTAGTGAATGTAATAAGAGACACGGGAGTTTCAGTAAATTTTTTTCAATTTAAAGAATAAAAAAAATTTGCCTCATTTTGGCCGGTTATATTAGGGCGCATGTCCAAATATAAAAGACCTTTAGATCTGGAGAATTGTTACAAAGTTATTTCAGTAAATGTGATAATTATACACTATTATAATCAGGGCATACACTTTATTGACTGGAAAAAAAAAATTACATTTTGGAATGACAGTTGACGATAAATGACATGATAATCGCGTTTTTAACATTTATTTCAGTTCTGCATGTGAATTCTAGCTTTCGATAACAGCAGTAATAAAAAGTGGTAAATATAACTTCTTAAACAGAAGCCAAGTTTGCCTTTAGATATGTGTTACACTTGTTGGTTTGGAAAAGTAGTAAAATACTTAGGGATGTTGAAATTTCAGTGATAAAAATGTCTGCGGCTATGATTTCTTCCAAGATCAAACAAAGTATGTGTGCGGTTTCACACCGAGATTGGCAGATATGGTTTCGGCGGGAACAACCGTTATCTTATAGATGAAAACAGTCCAGAGTGTTGCAATGCTTCCGTTTTCGTTATTTCCTTTTTGATAGCCAGCACGCGCGCGGGTATATGTGTGTACGAGTGTGAATGTGTGTGTATATATATATATATATATATATATATATATATATATATATATATATATATATATATATATATATATATATATATATATATATATATGTGTGTGTGTGTGTGTGTGTGTGTGTGTGTGTGTATGTGTATATATATATGTGTGTGTGTGTGCGTGCATGCGCGCGCACTTGTTTGGGACCTTCTTTTGAAATTCCCAGGTTTATTCCGTGGAACAAGAGATAAGAAGATGACACTGGCGATGGATAGGACACACAGTTAGGAAACCTGCTGATAGCATTACAAGTCAGTCCTTGTTCTGGAATACCCAGGGTAAGAGCGATCGAGAGAGACCAAAGAATACACGAGGAAGATAACTGGAGATAGACAAGTGGGAGATAAAGAAGACATGGACAGACCTTGAGCGGATGGCACAGGGCATGAGGACTTGGCGTAATTTTGTTGAAGCCCTACGATCCTTAGGGAGCTGAATGGCAAGGTGATGATGATTCAACCACTACACCCACAGTCGGAGCGTCAATAGGGTTTGCATGTGTCAACAGTGGTTGGTGTCCTTCCAGTTAACAGCAAGTTACCGAAATCTTCCCTCAACGTTCATGCTTCATGTTTACATCAATGGTAGGGATTTACACAAATTATTATTCTCAATGATATGTTACGTTTGGTGGTCCTCTTATAATGAAGTTAAAAATTAGTCCCTGTCACAGCGTTATTTTGCAGTGCATCTTATGTATTGTGGTCGGCGATAGGGCACTCGGAAAGACCGAGGTTAGCCGAACTGGTGTGTCATGTGACTACCGGAAGTCGGGGGAAAAGGCGCAAAATTGGGGAGTGAGAAACTAGCCTTCTTCCAGGGAGGACGTATATCTTTCCCTTTCGCCAGCGAGATCGCTGTGTGGTTGATATTGTCTACTGTATGCCATATTTTCGGACCTCGGAGATAATTACGTTGTAATTCTAGAGCAGTGTAGGGTCTAGTTCGAATTATCTACAGGCCGTAGTTTGATAGAAGATTGATGATTTGTGAGTGTGTCATTTTCATAGTTTTCCGCTCAGGTGAGAGATATTCATTGCAGTGATTTTGTATAATTTATACCTTCATATATGAAGGCGATAGTTTAAGCTACTAAGGCATGTTTTCAGTGGTTTTCATATTATTGTATCTGATGCGTTTGATGGCCGTGTGAGGTCTTATTGTGTGTGTGTAAAGTAATAAAGGGAAGTACCTGTTGAAGGTGTTCATTTCTTATGTCGGCCATTCTTGTGTGGTATACTCTTGGAAGAACGAGCCTTTATTTGTTATTATAAATCCACACTGCAGTGGTGTAACCAGTGGAGTGTTCTCCACGGTAAGTGGTTCCTGACAGCTGGGGGAATCGTCGACGAATCCTGCCTTACAGGCAAAACTGTGAAGTGTACCACGTTTGGGGGCAAAGTTGAGTCTTACCCCCAGGCGTGTATTAATGTGGACACCCCATTTCTACCAGGGAGAGTGAACGCATTTGTCCTTGAGAATTCAGTTGCCGATTTGATCGTCGGCAATGTACGTGGAGTGCATAACGCCACGTGAGGGGTCTCAGCAACACCTTAGTCCCGAGGCGGACGATCAGGTGGTCGAAGTATCACCACCTGAGAAGAAAGTACATCTGAGACGGGTTTCGCGGGAGGCGCCCATGAATACTCACAGTCCGGGCAGTGGGACATGAATAGGAACAGTAGAGGCATATCTGGTTTCCGGCGCATTTGATCCATCTAATTGAAACATTGTACCATGAACAACAAGCAGCTGTCAGAGTAGCGGGGGAAACATCAGGATGGTTTGAGGTGAAAAGGGGAGTAAGACAGGGTTGCATCCTCTCTCCATACTTGTTTAACATCTATGCAGAAAATATAATGAGAAATGTTCGGAGTGACCAAGAATGTGAACATTGCGATCTGTTTACAATTGGTGGAAATGCGATCCCAGAACTCAGGTACGCAGATGACACAGTTATTCTTTCAAACAGTGCCAAGGGACTAGAACAGTTAATCCTGTCTGTCAAAAGACACAGTGAGGATCAGAACCTTTTTCTGAACAAACAAAAAAAAAAAAAAAAAAAAAGATAATGTCCACAGATAAAACAAGATGCCAACCAAAAATTAGTGATGCGGAAATTGAAAATGTCACAAATTTTGAATATCTTGGCTTCATAATTAACAACAATGGAGACTGCTCAAAAGAGGTCAGAAGGAGACTGGCCGTAGCAATGCAGAGGTTAAATAAAATGAAGAACATATGGCACTGTAGCGAGATTTGGTACCACTTGCTTGGTTGTAGCGCGACACGCACGCCCACAGCGCACACACACAGCGCAAGGACAACGCGGCGGTCTTTCTTTGAAGTTTGAAGACGGCGAAAAAAATGTGAAATATGTTTAAGCCAGACGGTACTGAAGAATGAGGAAATAGCTAATATAGGAATGTATGGCGGACTTTCAAAGTTTGCATTTACAGGAAATTAAATTTAGAACTACAAGAAAACGCCTGATTGGAATACAATTAAATAATAATAGTTCACTAAAGGAGATGGACTATGAATTATATCCAAAAGGATATTATTCAAATATAAGTAGTTTTAAAAATAATTAACATTTTTCATAGTCATCACATCTGCTAAAAATTAGCTAATAATCTTTAAAAATGTATTACACTAACAAGCCTCAACGGATTTAAATATAAATTGGATAGAATGAAAGCCTCATATGAGGAAAATGAAAGGATACCTAGGAAGGAAGGAAGGATATAAGTGTGTAGTGAACAGAAGAAAAAAACAAGTACAGGAAACGCACAGATCGCCTCAAATCGCCTCAAACCAAAAGATTAAACGAAAATCTTTTGGGACTTTTAGAGGTGCTTTCTCGTACGGGCGAGAGACTGAAATATAAGGACAGAGCAACGCGTTGAAAATCACACACACCAAATCCAGAAGCCAAAGTGAGAAACTGGAAGACAGCATCTGCAAGAAAAGTTCTATTTTCACGCTGCATGCAGAGCAGATTAAATTCAGCCAAAACAGTCTCACCGTGAGCTTATAAATCCTAAGAGGGTATGTAAGTTTATTAAAGATATATGTATGACTAATATCATTTTATTTCAGATGTTATTTACGATTTGATTGTATCAGACATGATAAAAGGGAATGACGCTAACCAGAGATAACCTTCACCGGCATTGTCAGGAAGCATAACCATTAATTGGTTAGCCAAATACATCATGGTTACTTCTTGCCTGGAAGCTTACGACATACCAGCAAGTACATAAGTGACTTGACATCCATAAGTGGAAGGCAAAGGTTATATCGTACCCATGTATCATAACATGTGATTTATTCATGTATTTTGTTAATTCTGCACCGTATACATTATCTTATCATGCTATCTCTGTAACATACTACCATGAGTCATTCATTTATATACAAACACTGAAGACATGGTCGCATCATGAACAGCAGTGGGTGGTGAGATTGTTGGAACACCATGGCCACCTATTACCTTTTGTTCCAGGTTTTTATTATCAGTTTTTATGATCATTGCTGATCCAGATTATGATCATTCCTGACCGAATTTACCCAAAAGACTTGAAGACCGTTGATCCTGCTAACTGAAGCCTAGAGGTCAACCAATCTTCAACACCTTAGTCCCCCGTAGTTATAGGGCGGGCTGAAGGAAAGTCTTCCGGATTCAAGTGTGTCTCAGGAACCTCGAACTAATTTCAGATGAGTTATGTGTATACGATCCACCAAATCATGTGAGCAGTTTCTAAAACGACTGTCTAATGATGACAACTAGATGGTAAGAGATAATGTGACAATCCTTTTGTTGTAATTTCAGTGGAAGATAAATCCAATACTTTTTCGCTTGTTTATTTTGATTTGTAACTATAAATAATCATTCATTTTACCATCTTCCAACACCCATTTATCATTACAAGAATATATAGATGTACATAATAAATTATGAAATTGTACTCATTTGACTTGGTAAATTTTTAACTGTTAAATTTTGAGTTACTTTTTCTAATTTAATTATATTATCACATAGGGTTACTATAGCGAAAGTAGCACCGTATACTTCTGAAGCCTAAATCTATTGTCCAGCTCAGAGTATTCACAGCTGTAACTCACTTGTGATACCAGTGTACTTTTCGGGCACTGGAACTTCATACTTTCTGGAGAGAGATTCTACTTCTGCTCTACCACTATTATCATACTAGGAAAACCTTTCGCTACAGGCATAACACCAGCAAATTAATAAAAGTAAAACTTCTGAGAACGTGCATCTTTCCGGTAGCAACATATGGATGTGAATCATGGACCTTTACTCAAACATTAAAGAAAAAAATCGAATCTTTCGAAGCAAAGTGTTACAGAAAAATTCTCAGAATATCTTGGACCAAGAAGAAGAAAAATATAGACATCCTACACGGCCTGAACATCGAGGGAAAACTGGCTCATTGTAGCGAGTTGATCCTATGGAAAGGGCAGTAATTCTGAATATGTTTTTTGGACGGGTTAAATTATGGGTTGTGGCACTTGATGCCCGATTAAGCTGAAACTTGTTTAAAAGGGGATAGGAATAATATCTTCTCGTATGATCGAGAACAAAGCGATGATCGCTTCTCACAGCGTTGAGTCACGCCTGTGAGGAATTTATCCCTGAGTTGTAGTGAGCTGTGATTAAGCTCGTGGCTAGCCCACATGTGTTTTTGACTGAGTGGGGTTTCTAACAGTCGAGTCTCGTGACAGGGAGTTCACAGTGTGTGCCCTGGGTGTGTAGGAGAGAGCAGTGTGTCCTGGGAGTTGACTGAGGGAGTCAGCTATAAGTGTGTGTCTGCGCAGAGCACTAGGAATATGTCTAGCGATGGTTTTCGCTGTGTTTTTTTGGATAAGTGTAGAGATTAGGACAGGCCATATTATATATATTAACTGCAGTGTGGAGATGTATGAAGCTGTTAAGCTATTATAAGTCCAGGATTAGGACAGGCCATATTATATATTAACTGCAGCGTGGAGATGTATGAAGCTGTTAAGCTATTATAAGTCCAGGATTAGGACAGGCCATATTATATATTAACTGCAGTGTGGAGATGTATGAAGCTGTTAAGCTATTATAAGTCCAGGATTAGGACAGGCCATATTATATATTAACTGCAGTGTGGAGATGTATGAAGCTGTTAAGCTATTATAAGTCCAGGGTTAGGACAGGCCATATTATATATTAACTGCAGTGTGGAGATGTATGAAGCTGTTAAGCTATTATAAGTCCAGGATTAGGACAGGCCATATATATATATATATATTAACTGCAGTGTGGAGATGTATAAAGCTGTTAAGCTATTATAGGGCCAGGAGGTGTACAGGCCATATTATATATATTAACTGCAGTGTAGAGTGTATGAAGCTGTTAAGCTATTATAGGGCCAGGAGATGTGCAGGCCATATTGTGTATTAACTGCAGTGTGGAGATTTATGATTCGTGTTTTGCTGTCGAATGTGTGTCATTGATGTCATCGTGTCTGTGTTGTAACGGAATAAACAGTATCAAACTGTTCCAGTCGTTTACAACCCTTTTTGACTCCTGCATGTACTCTTACGTACGTACTGTGGGGTGTAACTGAATCTACATACACCCATGTCAGCATTGCAGACACAGGGACAGGACAACAGCATAAATATAGATAGAATCAGCCTGTGTGGCGGATGTATTTAAGAATCTGTTACCTCTACAGAGGTGTGTTACTTCAACAGTAGTGTGTACTTGAAAGAATATCCAACAGGTGGAAGGATAAATAAAACAGATACTAACAGTGGCAGCATCTAAACTGAAATAGAATTGTAACAGTGGTGGCCAAGACTGGTTTTATCTTCTATACCAGTCTTACGGGGTGTAACTGACACCCATGTCATTTGCGTAATAACATTATTACTATGGGATCTCGATGTACACATAAATAGCCCTGTGTGGGCGTGGCTTGGGTCTCCTGTGTTCAGAATCTTGACCTGGTATTGTAATCTGCCTGTGTAGCGCAAGTGAGAAACCACGCACGTTTTATTCGTGGTTGTATTCAACTCTACACCAGTATCTGTTTGACATTCGATTTAGTGACCATAGACCACAACAACGTCTGCAGTGGTCACGGGGGTTGAAGTAGACTTTGACGGCGTTTGTACCAGCAGTTTGTTCCAGTTATCCCCATTGCAAGTCCAAGAGGTTATGATACACGGTGTTACTTGTACCTTTACGACTACAGAAGAGTCAAGAGTTGCTGTGTTTGCTGAGTTCCAGGCTGTGTTCCGGCTCCGGTTCTCGTGTGTGCAGTGGTCAAGCACATGCTATTCTATCACAAGTACCTGAAGGGAAAAAGTCAAGTTCGAGTACCTTCCCGCAGTGGAGTGTTTTTAGCCGCATAACTTTGTGATATCCAGTGTCTTGGCGGAGAGGAACGACATTAATGACAGATAAGTGGTTTGGTAGAGTTTAAATTCTGTCGCTCCATTATGTCATCAGACCTTCTTGAATTGTACAAACTTAATCTATTGATATCTGTTGTGGTTGTTGTCGATATCTATATAGATTGATTATAAAATGTTGATGCATAAGTAACTTATGGCTATGACATATATATAGACTTTGCTGAATATGCCCATATAAAGGTACTATAGAAAGGAATTGCTGATATAGATTTGGGAATAAGCTCATTTTTTTTAACAGGTAGTTAACTCTGTGATCTGGAAGGGTAACTGTCCAACCTCTTGGTATACAATAATTTGTGTAGGTAATTACATATACAGTGAACTCAATAGATAAATCACTATGGATCTTTATGTTGATACAGATCCTGATGATATGAGGCCTATTTTGGTATATTTATATGAAGAAGGGAAACATTTTGAAAAATTGAAAGGCCCAGAGCTTGAGGAACATGTAATGGACAGATTTTTGGTCAATACGTCAAAAGCCCTAAGATATTTTGCTAAGGACAATTTTCAGTCTCATCCTCATTTGAGAATGGCAGAGGATTTAGCAAGGTTATTAACTTACCTTCGTTCATTTGCATACATATATATGAATGTTAAACATGATCATATAGTAAGAAATATACACACGTTAATTTTCTACGGCATCTCTGACAATCAGGAAAAGAAGTTAGAAGATGAGGAAGTAAGAGTCAACAGACAAGAAAGAAAAAATTGCTCAAAGAGTATGGCTGAAGAGAGTAAACTTCAGGAAAAATTGTCTAAGCTCACAGGTGATTTGTATAAATCAAACTCGGAACTTGCTAGTGTGCAAGCAAGTTTGAATTCTGCATTAAGCGAAATCAAAGAGTTGAAAACTCAGTTGGAAGATAAAAAGGAACGTGAAAAGTCCTATAATAAAACACTTGTTGGGCTATTAAACTATAACATTGTCCTAGGTCGCCAACTTAAAGAAAAGAATACTGTATTACCAGAAAAGGTTGATAGGCTTGCGAATGACCATGATAGTGAGATTGAGAGGGATGATAAAGAGAGAGTGGAAGAGTTAATGGTGGAGAAAGACAAATTGATTAAGGTTGAGAAATTGCTAGCAGAAGAAAGCGACAAAGTTTTGGCTGTTAAGGAGTTAAATAAAAGGTTAAGTGAAGAGATTTCACTTAAGGATAATGAAATTGCGGAAGCAAGGGAAAGAATATATGGCTTGCTAGATATGGTTTTGAAAAACCAAATGTGGTCTTCTGTCAATGTTGACAATGATAGACAGAAAGTTGCAAAGAGTCAGCTCCACACACTCGTTGCTAATACTTCCACTGATGTTAAGCAGGATAGAGGTAAATCCCTACGTGGCAGGTACAATTTTCCACGTACTGATGGCGTCTCTGCTAATGATTGTGATTCGTGGCGTCAGACAAACAAAGAGAATTCTAGATTGCCATCAAGTTCTATTAATCATGAAAAGAATGGTCATAAAGTTCAAGCCAGAACTCTTAATATCAACCATGTATCTACTGTTGTAAACTCTGATAAATTTATAGCAAGGAATAAATCTAGTACTACTAGGTCCAAGAATGAGACACATTATGGACGGGATGATAAACATTATAGCAGTTCAGTTGCTCGTCAAACTCAGCTCAGTCAGTTTGACAGAATTGGTAAACATATCCCCATAGGCAAAGAAGGTAAAGGCTTTGGTAAGAGAAATAATTCTAAGGTTAGACAGGACCAAAGGAGTTTGCCAAGTGGTAATTCTTATTATCCAATGAACTGTAAACAATTTGACAGATTTCAACATTTTGATCCTAGAAGTAACTATATTCAAAGAGGAGATGGTAATCGCAACAAAACTAACAGTGCTAACGTGATTCATAAAAATAACAATGGTCAAGATAGAGTAAAAGACGATGTGTTCTATAGACATAACAAATCTCCAAATTTTTCGTCACATAACCAGAGTGACTTTCCTCAGCTAAAGCCTAAGTTTTCTTATAGGCAGGGTGATAAGAATGATAAGGGTCTATTGAATGATACTGCTTGTTCTAATTTTGATGTCGAGAGAGCATCTCGTTGTGTTAGGTGTAAAACTTTATTGCAGAATACAGCAGTGGCAACTTTCAGCCAGGGTTAAGTTGGTCCTAAGCATTCTGTGTTGTCTACTGTGTGTCAAAAAAAAAAGAGCTGATGCCATCGTGAAGAGACCAGGACTTTACACGAACCACTAGGTAATTGTTGAAGTAACTATCCGTTTTTGCTACTTAAATCTTACGGCTGATTGAAGTGGAGATTTTCATTTGTATTCATTCACAGTGATGACTGTTCGATAGAGGTCAGCGCTCCTGTTTACAGTATCGGTCAAATATGTAGGTCAGCTTTGCGCTCGGGTGTTTGTTCAAGCGAAACCAGACAGCGTCCAACTATCGTCTGATGTGTGACTTGCTGAGGGTCAAGCACGTTCTAAATAAAGTGGGGGTGTTTACGTCTGATTTTTTTTAGACAGTAAATATTTTTTGTATTCTATGATGTCGTACATGATATGTTGTTATTTTTAGAATAACATGTAATTTCGTGGTGGTATTATGATGCATCATTTGATTGCCATAATCTTTTTTGTTTTATTGTTATTTATATGACTTGACTGTAATGTTTGATGAATGCTATAAGCAGGTTGTATTTATACATGCTAGTTACAAATTCATGCTGACTTGGATCATATTCATTTATCTTTATACTCCTATATTGTACTTTGAATTTTTGTAACTGTGATTGTTAGGTTAGTTTTTGTACATAATGAGTTTGCCAGCCCTATGCACAAACTCATTTACCGTGTTGATGTAGTGGTAACTTTTAGATAGTTCTGAGTGGTTGTTATTCACTTAATTTAATTTTTGTTGTTGTTGTTGTTGTTCTCATGTTTGATGCCATGTTTAAAACATACACAGAAAATATGAATTATCGGTTATGATGTGAAACGTAATTTTGGAAATAGCTCGTATGTATCTGAAATCATCTTCTTTTGGATTTGTTAACATATTGTGAAACTTTGATTTTTCCAGAGCTTGATTTTCTTGCCGGTCAGGCATGCAGCATTTTCTTAGCAGATTAGTTGATAAATAATTTATTTATTTTCAAAATTTTTTGCAGATAATTTTATAGTACATTTTTCATTTTTTCAGTAGCAACAGATGTTAGATTTATTTATAGAGTATGTCATACCAAGTTGAGTAAGACATAAAATTATAGCTATAGCACGTTTCACTAGCTTTGCCCAACTTCAAAATGCTATATCTCAGCGAATATATAACGCATATAAGTGAAATTTTGTGTGTGAATTTGAAATGGTATAGACCCTATGAATTAAATTTTTCATTAAAATGCGGCCATTGGTTTCAATTTTCGTTTCTTTGCGATATAATATAAAATCCTACTTGCCAACACACATCACACGCACACATATTGAAATGTCTACAGTAAATTATACGACCTCATTTGCACATTTTTGGTTTATCAAGCAATTGGCATGATTTTTGAGTGAAATTGCGTGAAATCGCACTTCTTGAACACAAAATAGTTTATATCCGGTGCTACTCACACATTGTCAATCAGTGGCGTGTCTACAAAAAGTATTGTGTGGTTAACTAGGAAAATGAGTGCGAGTACATTTTATGACATTACAGCTAATCACAAATAGGATTTTTAAGTATTTCTGCAATGAAGCTACT
Source organism: Oreohelix idahoensis (assembly GCA_024509875.1). Lineage (NCBI taxonomy): Eukaryota > Metazoa > Mollusca > Gastropoda > Stylommatophora > Oreohelicidae > Oreohelix > Oreohelix idahoensis. The sequence continues at coordinate 23,982 of JAMPIV010014241.1, forward strand.
CGTGGAAAACTATATCATTCTATTTCAAACCCACAAAAGAGGACTATTCATGCCTTGGGGATAATCAAACGATCATTGCACCGCTGGATAGCGACATCTAAAATTTCTAATTCTAGTGTTTTACACACGAAAATTAGACCAAGAGTGGTGGATATTTTGACAGAGAATTGATCCGGAGAGAAATTTGCAATATATTTCACAATAATGAGGCAGTGACTTTAAGGAAATTGAAAATTTGGTTAAGAAAGAATAATGACAATGATATTTCCAAATCTACGCCATGGAGGACTATTAGGAGTTTGGGATTCACTTTTAGAAAATATGTTGGTGGTAGAAACCTTATTTGTGAGAAGCCTCATATAGTTGCAATGAGAAGCAAATATTTACGCGAGATCAGAGAAATGAGAAGAGATTGTTATGATTTTTAGTATTTAGATGAAACTTGGATCAATTCTCACCACAGTAATGAACGAGAATGGCAATCATCTGATGGGACAACTAAGAGACTAGAACCAAGCAGCAAAGGACAGCGCCTAATAATTGCACATCCAGGAAGCAGCCATCATGGGCTTCTAAATAATACTGAACTCATATTTGTTTCAAAATCCACAGTTATTAGGGATTACCATACAGAGATGAATGGCAAGATATTTCAAGATTGGATTGTGAATCATGTACTTCCTTCCTTGGATAGACCGTCGTGTTTGATAATGGACAATGCTTCATATCACAACGTTGTGGCACCAGATGATAAAGTTCCTAATTCATCAAGTACTAGAGATGTAATAACGATTTGGCTGACCATAAACAACATTCCATTCAACGAAATGTCCCTGAAGCCTGAATTACTTGGAATTGTAAAAAAAGACACAGCGTACAAAGATATTTCACATAGACAAGGCAATCCATGAACATGGTCACAGATGTTTAAGATTGCCTCCTTACCATTCTCACTTAAACCCAATAGAATTAGTATGGGCTAAAATTAAGGAACAGGTAGCAACAGAAAATAGAACGTTCAAATTAAAAGATGTTGAAATACTTATAAAAGCCGCCATCTCCAATATAGCCAGGGATTATTGGAAGAAATGTGAGAGCCATGTGTTACAAGAGGAAGAGGAATATTGGAAGAATAATGGTTTGTCCTTCATTCAGCCGAGATTGATTATCAATTTCTCAAAGACATCTGATTATGATTCGGATGAAGTTTAATTTCTTTAAAGATGACCTTACCGTTATTTACAAGCACATTAGAGGAGCAACGTTCCAATATGATATTTATGAACCGCAAAAAGATGTGATACCCATTGAAATAATTAGATCAAGGAAGGTCCAGTTTGGTAGCGCATTAAATGTCAATGACAAACAATGTCACGAGTATCTCGCATGCAGATCATTTAAGAAATCATCTTCAACAGGTATTCATATGCAAACGTGATGGCCACATTATTGTAATAGTAGACACGCCTATGCCTAATCAATTCACAGAATCTGTGCATGAAGTGGTAAAATTTCTTTTCTCGATACACAATAATTAGTATGCCGACAAAGATCAAAGGATTTCATCCGTTTATGGGAACTAGACAAGATGCACAGATATAAAGTATATATTTGTTGGGTCTAACCCAATATAACATCGTATGCAAAAAATGGCATTAATACGTTGGACGGTTAATCAGATAATTACATTTGTTTGAGGGCAAAGCTAGTGAAACGTGCTATAATTAACACTGTAGCTGAGCTGAACGTAATTGTCAGCCGAAAGAATTTAAAGGTTAAATTAAACTTACATTTGTTGATGTGGGTCTGTTTTGAGATACATTGTTTATATGTCTTTCATTTTTCTTAAAGTTGATTTCATTGATTAGTTTATTAATTATAACTTTGAATTGTTTACATATGTAATACTATTTATTCTCTTTTTGGAATTTAGCGTTGTTAAACATTTTGGTATTCTATTTTTCTTGGAAAATGTATTATTTTTTTTGACATTGTGATATTCTTTTTGCACCAGCGCTAGACTTTATATTATAGTTAGTAATGTGTATTGACATTAGTTCTTTGAAATTGTTTTGATGTTTTGATATATTTTGTTTCTGTATTTAGCACGTGACTGTGCATCAGTGCGAAATGTTTGATAGCTTTGATATTTAGTATAATTTATTTTCAGTTATGTATAAGTTTTATAATTTGGTTAGATTACTTTTTATGCTCTGTTTTGTCATAAGTTTTCTTTTGTGATGTTAGTATATAGAGATACTTTGTCATTTTCTGTTGTACTTTTCGATTATGATTGTATTTTTTTTTTGACAATACGTCGTTTAGATAGTTATTGTAAGGGATTGTTACCAACTTTTACTACATTTACATCTTTTATTTCCATCTGTCTTTATTGACTATTGATCATTACTTTACATATTTTCTATTGTCTTTTCAGCATCGTTTCATACTTTCGTTATACTTCTGTGCTTCATCTACGTCTCACTTCATACTTCTTGTATACTTTTTCTCGTTACGTTTGTTATACTTTCATTCTTTGTATTGTTAGATTAATTATAACTTAAGATAATAATTGTATTTATTTACATTTAAGGAATTGTATAACTTGATTGTTATCTTGAGATTTTATTTGATTTTTCTCATATTTTGATTTCACATTTTCCTCCATTACGAATCATACTTCGTTTTTTGATCTTGTCTTTTCTTTTACTATTGGTTGTTTCCTGTTTAGTCTGTATTGAATATACTTAGCTTGGTTTTGTATTAGATTAATTTTAGTATACTTCTTTGATTTGGTAAGACACTTCATTTTTACATTTACTGCTGATATTTTTTGTAAATGTACTATTTTGGTTTATCATAAGATAAAGTTTTTGTAGGTATATGTTAGAGCTTTTTTATTTTCTAAATTTTTGGGAGTTTGATTTTCAAAAAAAAATGATAGAATCATTTTTTTTCCCCCGGGTGTGTGGGAAACTGTAGCGAGTTGATCCTATGGAAAGGGCAGTAATTCTGAATGTTTTTTGGACGGGTTAAATTATGGGTTGTGGCACTTGATGCCCGATTAAGCGGATGCTTGTTTAAAAGGGGATAGGAATAATATCTTCTCGTATGATCGAGAACAAAGCGATGATCGCTTCTCACAGCGTTGAGTCACGCCTGTGAGGAATTTATCCCTGAGTTGTAGTGAGCTGTGATTAAGCTCGTGGCTAGCCCACATGTGTTTTTGACTGAGTGGGGTTTCTAACAGTCGAGTCTCGTGACAGGGAGTTCACAGTGTGTGCCCTAGGTGTGTAGGAGAGAGCAGTGTGTCCTGGGAGTTGACTGAGGGAGTCAGCTATAAGTGTGTGTCTGCGCAGAGCACTAGGAATATGTCTAGCGATGGTTTTCGCTGTGTTTTTTTTTTTTGGATAAGTGTAGAGATTAGGACAGGCCATATTATATTAACTGCAGTGTGGAGATGTATGAAGCTGTTAAGCTATTATAAGTCCAGGATTAGGACAGGCCATATTATATATTAACTGCAGTGTGGAGATGTATGAAGCTGTTAAGCTATTATAAGTCCAGGATTAGGACATGCCATATTATATATTAACTGCAGTGTGGAGATGTATGAAGCTGTTAAGCTATTATAAGTCCAGGATTAGGACAGGCCATATTATATATTAACTGCAGTGTGGAGATGTATGAAGCTGTTAAGCTATTATAAGTCCAGGATTAGGACAGGCCATATTATATATTAACTGCAGTGTGGAGATGTATGAAGCTGTTAAGCTATTATAAGTCCAGGATTAGGACAGGCCATATTATATATTAACTGCAGTGTGGAGATGTATGAAGCTGTTAAGCTATTATAAGTCCAGGATTAGGACAGGCCATATTATATATTAACTGCAGTGTGGAGATGTATGAAGCTGTTAAGCTATTATAAGTCCAGGATTAGGACAGGCCATATATATATATATATATATTAACTGCAGTGTGGAGATGTATAAAGCTGTTAAGCTATTATAGGGCCAGGAGGTGTACAGGCCATATTATATATATTAACTGCAGTGTAGAGTGTATGAAGCTGTTAAGCTATTATAGGTTCAGGAGGTGTGCAGGCCATATTGTGTATTAACTGCAGTGTGGAGATTTATGATTCGTGTTTTGCTGTCGAATGTGTGTCATTGATGTCATCGTGTCTGTGTTGTAACGGAATAAACAGTATCAAACTGTTCCAGTCGTTTACAACCCTTTTTGACTCCTGCATGTACTCTTACGTACGTACTGTGGGGTGTAACTGAATCTACATACACCCATGTCAACATTGCAGACACAGGGACAGGACAACAGCATACATATAGATAGAATCAGCCTGTGTGGCGGATGTATTTAAGAATCTGTTACCTCTACAGAGGTGTGTTACTTCAACAGTAGGGTGTACTTGAAAGAATATCCAACAGGTGGAAGGATAAATAAAACAGATACTAACAGTGGCAGCATCTAAACAGTGAAATAGAATTGTAACACTCATAAACTGAAATATTTTGGCCACATTAAACGTCATAGTGGCTTAGAGACAGCAGTGATGGAGGGTATGGTACCTGGAAGGCGAGGCAGGGGCCGACCAAGACGACGATGGACACAGGACATTGAAGACACCTTGAACATGACAATGGAGGAGGCAGGAGGGCTGGCTAGAGATCGAGAGTCTTTCAGGCGGGCTGTGATGAGAGCGACGTTCTGCAAAGGACATGCTACATGATGAGAGGCATATCTGAGGGCCTGATAGCTAGTGACCGCAAGGTGAGGGTCCGCAATATCCCCCCGAGTGCTAGCTGGCGCACACTCAGAAGTGCGTTTAATGAGGTCGCGCCGGTTAGGTTTGTTGAGGTATTGTCATTGCGAGACAATACCAAGGTTGCACGAGTTGCTTTCGCGAATAGGTGGGATGCACGTGATGCAGTCAGGTGGAAGCACATGTCGTTGCTTCATAACCGCCTGCTGATAGTCCAGCAATAGCAAGGGAGAGGTATCGGGTTCGCGTTCAGTTAGGGTGTTTCGGTTAACCCGAACCGAACTGTAAAGTCTGACCCACGCCACGAGTACTGTTCTGATAAAATATAAGTTGTTCTATGCAGCTTTATAATTTAGTGAGGGTGACTGAGGAGGTGGATTTCAAATATAAATACCATGTTTGTGCTAAATGCTATGCTTATGAATTTCATGTATTTTGGCGCCATAAAGGCAATTTAGTATATGTTTAAACCTTGTTACGAAAGATTGTTTGTGCTATTTGGACATCAACTGTAATGTGTGCTTATGCAAGAGTTGCTATTAGTGTACAGCGCACTGTGTTATGATTGACCAGGGGAGGACGGTCGTTGTCATTTTTCACGACTGCCAGAACCTGGGGTAACCTACTTCATACTCATGTTGTGTTTCTGGTTGGTTGGAGAATGCAGTAAGGACAATGGTAGTGGAGAACTATGGCACTCTCCGTTCATAGGAGGATATGCTGTTAGTGGCATATGGTCGTCCAGACTCCTACGGGGGTCGGGCGAAGCTTCCTCCGGATGTCACAGCGTTTTTTCGCAGTACATCTTATGTATTGTGGTCGGCGATAGGGCACTCGGAAAGACCGAGGTTAGCCAAACTGGTGTCATGTGACTACCGGAAGTCGGGGGGAAAAGGCGCAAAATTGGGGAGTGAGAAACTAGCCTTCTTCCAGGGAGGACGTATATTTTCCCTTTTGTCAGCGAGATCGCTATGTGGTTGATATTGTCTACTGTATGCCATATTTTCGGACCTCGGAGATAATTACGTTGTAATTCTAGAGCAGTGTAGGGTCTAGTTCGAATTATCTACAGGCCGTAGTTTGAAAGAAGATTGATGATTTGTGAGTGTGTCATTTTCATAGTTTGCCGCTCAGGTGAGCGATATTCATTGCAGTGATTTTGTATAATTCGTACCATCATGTATGAAGGCGATAGTTTAAGCTGCTAAGGCATGTTTTCAGTGGTTTTCATATTATTGTAGCTGATGCGTTTGGTGGCCGTGTGAGGCCTTATTGTGTGTGTAAAGTAATAAAGGGAAGTACCTGTTGAAGCTATTTATTTCTTATGTCGGCCATTGTTGTGTTGTATACTCTTGGAAGAACGAGCCTTTATTTGTTATTATAAATCCACACTGCAGTGGTGTAACCAGTGGAGTGTTCTCCATGGTAAGTGGTTCATGACAGTCCCATATCAGATACTGTCGTAGGGGAGTGAAGTGTGAGACTTCACTATACCAGGTCCTTGCTTTTTATTGCGGTGGGGTGATCGGTTCCCTTCTTCACTACCTTTGCCTTCTCTAACTCGAGAACAGAATCAAGTTTCAATTTAAATCTGGGTAGACTGGAGCTTGACGCTTCCGGGTTTCGAACCCGGTAACTTTGCTTCGTGAAACAAGCGCTCTAACCATCATGCCACGTAAACACCCCCCCCCCCCCTTATAATAACACCATTAGAATAAAAGCATCCATTTATAGCAGGCCATGACTGTTACTGACGCACATTCTTGACTGGTAAGATCAATAAGGACGGAACACAAACACCAATCACGTGATTCTCCACACAGCTTACTTAGTCCACGTTTCTGTATCCTCACTGTTGGTTAAGTCGTTACAAGCAGCAACACTGAAACTAAATGTCATCGCATTTTTTATTCATCATGTCGGACTGACTACATTAATTCCTTTTTTCAATTATTAAACAGCCCCAAAGATGTGCGTTATTACCAGCGCCGTGGAGTCGGCCAAAATAATTTCCAACTTCCACTACTTTAGAAGCCCGACTCCGACTTCAGTTTTTTTTTATTTTTTAAACTAGTCAAATGGCATACAATTCGGAGTCCGGACAATTTTTACCAACTCCGACTCCCATCAAAAACGACCCACTCTACTGCCCTGGTAATTACTGTTAATATTCATCACCTTTACGGACGGCATCATCAAATATGAAAACCAAGAACCGTGTGACCTAAACTGTGACCAAAGATAGAGAAAACAGAAATATTAACTGAAGTGACCAATCAGCTCACTCCAGTTTTGAAGCATCGAAAGATTCCGATAACCAGTGTAGTTCCTGAAAAAAAAACAAAAAAAAAAAAAATACTGCTCTCTATTGCGTGTCGTAAGATGCGAGGAATATGAGACTGGTAACCTAACCATGTAAAACAACCTTATTACAGGAACCAGCACTGAACGAGAGCATGCATGCTTCGGAGCAGACTTCCTGCAAGGAGGCCAGATGCTGTGATGGCTAAACGCTCCATGGCGAGAGAGAGAAACGGGAAATGAATTAATCACACAACTGTAGGGAACAAAAGTTTCACAGGAGCAAAGGGAGATATAACATGAGAAGACTGAAAAGTTATGAACAAGCTCCATCTATTGGAATTCGTATAAAACAGAGGACTGTAACATTAGCTTTATGTAATACGATCACAAAGCAAACAATGCATCCACAAGACACTGACAAATCAGAAGGCGTGGACAGATATTATCGCACAATCCTTAATCAGAAACTCACAAGAAAAGATAAAGAGAAAGCAGAAATATTAACATACGGAGACCACATGAATGACTGGCATTAAAAAAAAAAAATCATCTACAGAGAGAGATGAAGACATACTCATGACACAATATTTTGGAAAGCTGCAAACGACAACACGGATTCAAGAAAGGACACGTACGCAACGAAAGACAAAGACATGTTACAGGGCATTAGAGAAAAACTTTACACCTGCTATCATGTGCCTGGTTGTAGCTGCGCCTTAACAGGTACTACTTGGGACAATCCTGTACAGCGAGCTTAAATATTCTAGGCTCCACGTCAAAAAGTTAATCTTCTGATGACAAATAGGCAGTCCATGAGCTAAATATAACAGGAGAGTAAATGACCCTTTTTGGCAAATCTAAATCAAGTACATATGCTGACAGTGACTAATTGTACTGGTATTTCAGCAGTTCCTCTTCCACAATTGTTTGTTCTCAAAAAAAAAAAAAAAAAAAAAACGGAGGTTAAAATAATGTAAACAGAACGACGAATTTGGGGCACAAAAAAGTCACCTAATGCAACAGGAAAACAAATTTATATATTTAAAATGTAACACAAATTTAGACGTTCTTTATAATCCAAGTTAAAGTAAACTGCTCACATTCTCCATATGTTACGACAATACATACTGATAACAAAGGAATCTGTCCTTGCAAAATCAGGGACATTTTATCCATAAGTGTCTAATGAAGTATAAAGCAGAAGTTAATTTCATGCAGAATCAGCGCCCCACACTTTTTGTCAATTTGATGTTACATTTTTTGACTGCAAGCTATAAACTCCTTGAAAAATTATTTTTGGGTTTTTAGTGCATTAAAAGCGTGTGTTTAAAATATTTTTTTAATATTTTTTATTTTCTTCTTTTTAGTGTTAGAAAAATTATGACATACTAAAACATAAACAATATTTTTACTTATTGTAAATAAGGTCTAAAATTTCTTAAGCGATCCATTTCTTTTACAGCGTCAATATTACATGGCTTTGTGCCTGTTAACGCTGGAGCTGGGTTGGTCATGTCCTCAGAAGAGACCCCGATGCCATCACAAGAACAGCTATGCTTTGGACCCCTGAAGGAAAGCGAAAGAGAGGCCGACCAAAAACAACTTGGCGGAGGACTGTGGAGGCTGAGATGCAAAGAATGAACCAGAGTTGGGGCACTGTACGAAGGATGGCCACCGACCGTGCAAAGTGGAATCAATTTGTTGTTGCCCTACAAGACGCCACTAGGCGTGATGGCCACTGACTGCTTTGACGGTCGGTGGTTAAGGATCGAAGAAGAAGTTGTGCCTGTTAATTTGGTGCTATCAATTTCTTCAATTTGAAGGCCATCTAGAGATCGAACTCGACTTTCCCTTGATTCATAATTTTATCATTTGGATTGTTTCCCATGATTTAGCTAGACACTTGTTTGAGTACTGCCCTGTTTTACGCATAGAAAAAAATAATGCACACCACGTACTCTTGAATTTTTAATTAACTTGATTATGGCCCTTGATTTGTTTACATTTCTTTACAAAAAACTTTAATTCCTCATAATTTCATAATTACAATATTAAATTATTAAATAATTGACTGATTATTGTATTGTCATCGGGAATACACAACTATGCCAAGTTTCAGAGCTATTCCTCATCTGGAAGTGATTGAAAAATCGATTGCAAGATTTGAAAGTGACATGAAAGTGACATACAAGTGAAGTTAAATAACAGCGTGTAAAAATGTTAACATATAATCATATATGAACTTTTTTTTTTTTGGCAAAAATATATTAATGGCTCTTTCCGATATGTCCTCCAGTATTGCGGCTTCCAGCGGTCGCCTGGTTGGCTACCACTGAAGTATAAAACTCTTCATAATACAATATTTCTGGCTTCATGTTTAACATTAATGTTCCTGCTCATTTCTCGCCCCTTATCTATACGTTGTTTGTTACAGAACGCGTAAAGTAACATTTTAAGCAGTAGACAGTAATCAACTACAAATAAAACGAAATAAAAATAATGAGAACAGAAACAAAATCAATACTCTCGCTGCCCAAAAACCAACCAATACTGTTCTATTAAAAAAAACAATTAATTAAACTGCAAAGCTAAAATAATAATTTAAGAAAAACATAACATTTTTGTATAGATTTTCCCCGGCCAACACACACAAATTAAAGTCAACTATGAGAATACAGTCCTATTGTATGGTTCTGAGACATGGAGAACAACAAAGACAACAACCAAAAAGCTACAGACTTTCATAAATGGGTGCTTGCGTAGAATATATGGATTAAAATGGTATGACAAGGTTACCAACGTGGAACTGATGACAAGAACTAGACAAGTGCCAGTGGAACAAGAGATGAGAAGAAGACGATGGCGATGGATAGGACACACACTGAGGAAAACTGTTGATAGCATTACAAGGCAGTCCTTGTTCTGGAACCCCCAGGGCAAGAGAGGCAGAGGTAGACCAAGAAGCACATGGAGAAGAGAGCTGGAAACGGAGGTGAAAATGATGAGGAGAACGTGGAAAGAACTTGAGATGATGGCACGTGACAGGAGGACTTGGCATGTGCTTGTTGAAGGCCTATGCTCCTTTGGGAGTGGAGGGTTATGATGATGATGATGAGAATACAATTAGCATGAAAGACACTAAGTATTGGTTACAAAGATGTATAAGGTAGTCCCATGGCAGATTAAGCCGCATGGGAGTGAAGTGTTAGAGATACTAGGTCCAGCTTTATGATGTGGGTGACCAGTTCCCTTCCTCGCTGCCTTTGCCTTCCCTAACTCAAGAGCAGTCAGTTACCCATTTACAGCTGGGTTAGACTGGGGTGTGACGATACAAGATTTCGATCCCTTAACCCGGTACCACTGGTGTGAGAGACAAGCGCTCTAACCAACAGAGTATATATAACCTTAGCAACGCTGCCGCACAAGATGAACGATACCGCACAAGATAGAGAACGATACCCCACAAGATAGAGAACGATACCCCACAAGATAGAGAACGATACCACACAAGATAGATAACGATACCACACAAGATAGAGAACGATACCACACAAGATGAACGATACCGAACAAGACAGAGAACGATACTGCACAGGATAAGCGCGATACCACAAAGATAAAGGGCGATATCGCACAGGATAAAGGGCGATATCGCACAGGATAAAGGGTGATATCGCACAGGATAAAGGGCGATATCGCACCGGATAAAGAACTATATCGCACAATATACAGAACGATACCGCACATTTTTAGTTTTCGTGCAGCAGAAACTCTCAGGTCGGGGGAGTGGTGGTGGGTGTAAGAGGGGACCTCTGATCTGAACGTCAGTCTGGGTCAAGCAGATCTTTTCTTTTCTAGGCGGAAGAGCTCAGTCATCGATTGCTTGAAACTGGCGTAGGCGATTAGGTCCCTCTATTTCTTACGGTACCTATGTCATGAATCTGCAGTTATATTTTAATTTCTTTTCATGCCATATAGTTCTTTAATGACGGTTTTATTCTTAATTTTTTTTTCAGCCGTATTTCTTCTCCTCCTTCTTCTATTGGAGCATGGCCTTTCGAAAATATTCGTGGCATCCTTCGTAAAAGCCACATCTTTAATGCCCAAATTTCCTTTGTATGTCTTTACTGCCTTAGTCTCAAAGTGGTTACCGTAATAAAGGTTGTATATAGCAAGCAACGTAATACCCCCTTCCTCACTGCGAAAGACAGATGGCCCACAAGTATTCATGTGCACTACATTGTTCTGAAAAAGGCTATCTGAATTTCAAACAAGACCAAATAAAAAGTTAGTTGCATATATCCTTTACAGGACGTGGCAATCAACCCCAGCTTTTATTGGCTGTTTTGTGATTTTTCTAGGCAATTTTTTCATTCAATAGTTTGCCATTGCTTTCTGAACGGTACGGCGCTTATACCATTGTTAAAAATCCACACAAAGCGATCTGCTACCAAACAGCCTGCAGCGGTTTTCGAACCTGGTATATCTGGATTATGAAACTGCGTTCATATCCATTAGGCCACAGACGCCGACACATATTTCAAAATGCTTATATATTAATCACATTGCATCGTTTTAAACAAAATTTGTAAAATCAAATTGACTGATAGAATAAGAATTCCCGCTGGCATTTACGACAGCGAACGTCGGATACTTCCATTTACATGTCGTATAATTTTTATGTATCATAAGATATATACATATCTAACATAGTTCTTGCTTTTTCTTTCTTCTATTTTTGCCTGTATGCCACTAACGAAGGTCCTGCGGCCGCAATGTAAGCAATTTTCTTTTGTTTCAGCAAGACGCATTAGAGTCCGATTGGCCAAGCGGTTACCAAGTTCCTGGATCGAAATCAGGTAGCGTCACGCTCCAGTCTTTCTTGATGTAAATACTCGTAGGTACCTGACTTTTCTTTTGCGTTAGGGAACACAAAGGCAGCGTTAATGGGAACTGGTCACCATGCCTCATAAAAAAATCTGGACCTAGTTTGGGTCTCTAACACTTCACTCCCTTACGGCAGCATCTGCTTTGAGACTACCTTTAAATGTACGAGGGGCGTTCAGAAAGTAATGCACCACATCGTTTTTCTCAGCTAATAATGAAGTTAGAAGCATGAAATTTTGCACACTTCAAATATGGCATGTGCCAATTGTGTGCACCAAATTGCACCGCAACCGGCCAAATAATACGGCTGCCCTAAACCGTTGAAATGGAGCGTGTTAGCAACTTGCGTTATAAGCAGCGAATTGTAATAGAATTTCTCGTTGCAGAGAAGGAAACTGTTGTGAACATTCACAAGCGTCTATGTGATGTGTATGGAAGTTTTGCAGTCGCTGGGTTCAGAGAATCAAAGAATCAGGAAGTGGAGATATGGAGCTGCTTGATCGGCCGCGCTGTGGACGTCCTGCCACAGCCACCAACGCAGAAATGTTGAAATGCGCTGAGGGCATTATTCTTACTGATAGGCGAATCACTACTCAACAATTGGCCTTACAGCTGTCAGTCAGCATTGGTAGTGCAAATGCAGTTATAAAAACTCTCGGATTTTCTAAGGTTTGCGCAAGATGGGTTCCTCGAAGTCTCACAAATGACCACCGATTGCAAAGGAAAGCAATTTCTTCTGAATCGTTGGAGCGTTTCAATGCTGATGGAGAGAACTTTTTGGCTAAGATCGTTACAGGTGACGAAACCTGGGCACATCATTTTGAACCTGAGACAAAAAGACAGTCAATGGAGTGGCATCATCCGCAATCACCACGAAGAAAGAAATTCAAGACAATTCCTTCAGCTGGAAAGGTCATGATCACTGTCTTTTGGGACATTGAAGGTGTGATTCTTGTGGACGATATGCCAAGAGGAGAGACAATCAATTCGCAAGCTTACATTAAGACATTGAAAAAAACTCAATCAACGTTTTCGCAGAGTTCGGCCGCACAAGAATCCAGCAGACCTGCTTCTCCTTCACGACAATGCGCGACCTCACACAAGTCTGGAAACACGGGAAGCAATCACCAAATTGGGTTGGACTGTATTACCCCATCCACCCTATAGTCCCGATTTGGCACCCTCCGATTTTCATCTATTTGGTCCACTTAAAGATGCACTCCGTGGGACAAGGTTTGAAGATGATGAAGGAGTGATTCATGCAGCGAAGAAATGGCTACATGATCAAGACAAAATCTGGTACGGGCTAGGAATACATGCACTTGTTTCGCGCTGGCATAAAGCCGTACAAGTTGATGGGGATTATGTCGAATAATACCGATGTTTACATGACATATCCATGTATATTGTGTATAACAGTATAAGTCATGAATATGGACTTGACATTAATATTGAGAAAATGTCACGTAGGGTTTATATTCATTTAATTTCCTACATTTTCTTCCTATTTGTTCACCCAAATTCTCTCTTTTATTATCTCTGTATTTCATTTTTCCTGTATATTTTTCATCCATTCGTTTTGCGAATATTATTCTCATATATTCGCAAACTTTACCTTTTTCCTTTCTCTTAAACTGAGAATCGCGCTAGGACGATATTACGTAGATGTCAGGGCGTCAGAAGGCGTGATAAGTCGGTTCGCTGAACATAGGACGTAGCAAATCGTCTACATTCTCACCGAGCGCGCGAGCTTCTTCTCGGCATTAGTCCCGGTGAGGTGTGATACTTTACATCTGCACCGGTCAGTATCCAGACATCTGTCTGGAAAATCCCAAACTGACACGGCGCTCACTTGGGCAATGGAGTCAGGCTGTCTGGGATTTGAAACTGACACGCGTACATCGTGGTCAGTAGGTGACAGTTACGACACGCGTTAAGCGGACGTAAATGTTGGGAGTAGGGGAGATAATTTCGCTTGGCGAAATAAGTTTGGGCCCTTTGTCTGATTTTAAGATATTGGCCAAGTTTGAAACTTTAATTTCTTTCTCGCTCATAGACTCCACAGTAGATAGGTCGCTCGAAAAACAGAATAGCTGTTAGCGAAGATCTCAGTTTGTTTCGGCAAATTTGTCGAACTTCTAGACTTCCAGAAATATTTTCAGCATTTTTATTCTTAAGTTGTGCGACTACCTGTAATTCTGTGGTTGAGGTAATTAATATGATAGATATATAGATTTTGTGAGTGTTAAAGTGTTAAATCGCTAAATTCATTTAAATCTATTTCTTTAGCGCAGAAGAGAAATAAAGTGGTAGGCTATTATATTTTCTAGGGAAGCATTCAGTGGAAAGCAGACTAATTTAATTTCTAGCTTAAAACGGCAAGTGTAGCTATTTAGGAATTTAATTTAACTGCTAATACTCAGTCGAGTGTAATTTTCTAAACTAACGTATAAACTCTAGAATCTAGCCTCATGAATGATGACGGGATACGCACGTGTTCCTAAATTCATGAGGATTGCTGATTTTTAAATATAACTTACGTCACGGGAAGTTTAAATGATAAGCAAAGCTCTCTGCTTGCAAGTTTAAATGAAAGTTATAACCAGTACAGATCCTGTTTATTATATTATATGTGTTATTTTTCCTCCACACAGTGAAAGTTTTGGGGTGACCCTAACTTTACCAGCACCTAGTAGTAGTTTCCATACTTGTGAAGAAATAGACAGTCCTTATTTTGAACCACGTGGGTTTTCTCAAGTAACACTGATCTGACGGTGCAAGTTAGACAGAAATACTAATATCCCTATAACGGGTTTTCAAAGACTGTAATGATAAATACTGGACCTTGGAGCCAGCACTTAATTTCTTCTAGAAACTCTATATAATTTGCTGCCTGGCGGCGTGAATATTAACAATCATTTCCCGACTAGATTATATCTTGTGGACAAATCTGTGGTGTGACTAAAGTGAATCCTATACTGAGGGAAGGCACCGACCTGACATTCATCATTTTTTTAGAAACCTACGCTATTGACACTGTGCTCTGTTAACTCCCGCGCCTGGAATAATTGTTAGGTGACTTAATCAGACATTTGAACAAATTTGCATACCCAAGTAGTCGTTCCCGGAGACTCCAAGTTAAACAGGTCTTTTGGAACTGGGGACTTCTTGGCAGTAGACTGCATTTTTTGAGTCTGTGTGAAAATCTAAAAATCAATGTGTTCCAAGAGGCAGCAAGCAAAGTCGTGAGTACTAGTGTGAGAAGCCATGGCGGAATGAATGAGTGTACGCTGGTTTGAGTGATATTTTTCACTATTATATCTTTGACACCCTGTTGCTGTCCTATTTGTTTTTTTTCAATCTGCATAATTTGTTGCTAAGGCTAGAGTTCTTGTGTTTTTTGTCTTAGGTTAAATCAGATTTTTTTTTCAAACTCTGTGCATATAATTACGAGATAAAACAAAGAAAAACTCTTAGACTCAAACCCTATGTATCTGTGACTCTGGCGCCATCATCTGTTCTCTTAACGGGGCCGGGCTAAACCTAGAGTTAACACTATAACGGGGCTATCATCCTTGCAACATTTCCTTGATTTTTTTATGACTATGTGTATATGTATTTTCCTTGATGTACTTTCTTTGATGTTGTGAGCCGATTTTTTCCTGATATTAAAATCGCTCTTGAACTAAACAATCGTGTTTGGTCAGCTCGTTCTAGATAATATATATATCATTGTTATAGTTTTCCCACGTCTGTGTGTTTACCTGTCGTCACGTGTATGTGCGTGCCTGTGAGTGATAGAAATATACGTAATATGTATATTGGTGTAGTCTGTCTGACGCTGTAACAACTGTTGTAGAAGATAGGTGAGAGAGAGAAGAATTCTTTTCGCTTTCAGAGACAGCCACTATATCAAATCTATCATCTCACGTGTGTGGAAATTCTATTACCTTTCACTAACTCTCACTGAGTCTATCACCTATTCAAACCTATTCAGAAGGGACCAAACCTAGTCTTAATTCTCCTATCGGAAATCTACGACAGAAAACAAAAACTATGATAATTAGCAAAACAGACGATAAACCCACATTAAAGATAAGCGTAAATGGGAAAATCCTGGAACAAGTCAAGAGCTACGTATCTCTTGGTCATATAATAACAGAAGATGGCAGATGTGAAACAGAAATCAAGAAGAGAATAGGAATGGCCAAAGCTACATTCAACAACATGAAACATATACTGACATCCAAACAGTTATCTCACAAAATTAAAACTGAGAATCATAAAGTGTTATATATATTCTGCATTTCTGTATGGTGCAGAAACATGGACGATGAATAAGCATTTGGAAGAAAGAATTGAGGCTCTTGAAATGTGGATATATAGAAGAATGGGGCGTATCTCATGAAAAGAGATGAAAACAAATAAGGAGGTGCTAGAAAATCTAGGTATGAAAAGAGAACTAATGAGGGAGGTCAAAGTTCGGCAGCTAAAATACTTTGGCCACATAAAAAGGCATAACACCTTTCAGAAGACCATAACAGAAGGGAGAGTTGAAGGCAAACGTGCAAGGGGAAGACAGCGCTATAAGTGGGAAGATAACATCAAAAGATGGACAGGAAAGAGTCTATCAGAGTGCACCACCAAGACAAGAGACAGAAGACGTTGGAGATCTATTACAGCCAACCTTCGTTGTGGAGATGGCAACTGATGATGATGATGATGAGAAAAACGATGTGGTGCATTACTTTCTGAACGCCCCTCGTACATTACCTATTTTCGTTTCTTAAACCCCCCTTTCCCCAGCAGCATACCAGCATCTCAGTAAGTGGAAATGCTTTCCAGGAATTCTACAAATAACCAGACCCCCCCCCCCCCTTTTTTTTAAAAATGAACACGGTTAAATTCAGTATTCCTTTGTTATTGTAGAATACACATTTTTTAAAAATCTATTACTACTTTATTTATGAAAATGGTCGTAAAATAATTTCCTAATATATACCAGGTTTACCCAGACGGGTTAATTAAATCAGGCAAGATTGTACAGTATTCATTCCTTTTTTTATTTTTATCTTCGAACGCAGAGGGCTGCACGTGATGCTCGTGCTACATGTATACTATAGTGTAAATTGTTAGGGCGATCACTTGCATAGGGCACGTGCCAGCCACACAAGTAACTTGACAGCAGGGAATTGTTCTAGGAAGTAGCAGGGGAAGCAGCAGCTGGTTACAGGGCGTTGTAGAGAAATGATTTCCTTTGTCAGCTGAAAGCGTTCCCATTGTGTGCAACTGGAGAAGTGAGTAAATATTCTGCCAGTATGAGATAATGGAGCAGAGGAAATCTGTCAACACAAGATTTATCTCAGCTGAGAGCAGACAAAGCATGCTACCCGCCCGATCTCATCAAGCAAAATTCAGACATGCCCTTGACTGAAATCCACAGGGGAAACTTGGAAAGGCCAAAGCAACGAGAAACAGGATAAAAACACTATAAGAGGAAGCTATGGCAGCAGGGTTATCATGGACAGAGTTTAAAAAAAAAAAGAAGACGATGAAAAGAGAAATATGTTGCAGTTGGCAGTTCTGTAGGTTCCACATGGAACGATACTGAGTGAGAGTGGGAACAATGTTGCACCAGTCAGTGCTGTTAAACATTTTAGGAAGTTCAGACCCTCTTATAGTGCCAGGGATTCCTTTAAAACATATGCACTAGTTAAATTACAGATGCGGAGATGCACGTGACTAAACAGTCACATATGGTATCATGTATTACAATTAGCTACGGTCTCTGTCGGGATTCTTGGGCAGAGTTTCTGAACCCCCTAGGGGGTTAGGGGATTACCAACTGAGCAACACTGCGTTAAGACAAACTAGGAATTACTGACTGTCCTTATCGGCACTGTTGTCTCATGTGGCAAATATATCCACAGTGCAAATCACTGGGTGTTGAGTTTCATCAGACTTCAGGCACTGTCACGTGATGCTTGACTTAATTTCTATTGGCTCAAGCGTTTTGTCTTCTGTGTTGTTATCCAAGTCGTTTCATGATTTTGGTCTTTCCAGTCCTTTCATCGCGCCTTCTGTTGATCGTCTCTATATATTGTTTAGACGCCCTAATCGCCCATTACTGCTTAATCCGTTCTAACGGCTGCCGGGCTGTATTGTATTTTCTTGAAATCAGACAGTAAAGCTTGTGCATTTCCACTTCTTTATGCTGTACATACTTGAACGGGTTACTGGCGTATTCTGCTTCATGCTCTGTTACTTATTCTATTGGGGGGGGGGGGGGGGGGTGGGGGGGGGGGGGGGTGTGTGTTAAAAATATAAACGTTTCGTCAAAATAACACTAATAATAAATTAATAAAAAGCTGCGTCGTCTGCTCATACATGGGATAATGTGAATTCTGCACAAAATGAATGTTACCCCTTATTGACAGACTGTTTAAACAAGCTTCCTAACAACTAATTTAAACAAAAACAAAACCAAAATAAAAGTTAGCACAACTTTCAACGAAAGAAAAGTAAGCTCAAAACCAAACTATGCACTTAATAATGGATACAAACCAGCGGGGAGACATTCTGTATACAAGAGAAAATGTAAATCAAGGATACAAATTAGTGCAATTAGTGCAAGTTCAAATAACAGTGAGGGAGAAGAAACACTCCTATTGTATAAATAACCAAGGTTATCAATCTTAAACTTATATTAAACAGAAAATGTTGTGGTATCAATTAAACCCATTAAAAATGTGCTGGTACTTCCCCAATGAAACCATGCAATATTCATTAGGATTTATTTTATAAGACCTAAGAAATTCATCCAAGCAACTTTTTAATACAGCAATGCTGCAGAGTAGTGACTAATTTTAAGCATGTTACAGTCTATAAGGTTAAGATAAGGAACTGTTTTTACAGTTTGTCGACATTTTTGTCATTGTGTTTAAATCCCTGTGGGGGGCAGGTCAGGGCACATAACCAGTGGAACAATGAAAGACTTGCCAGCAAAGTTTGTCTTGATTTTTATTTTAATCTCTTGCCTTCACTGTTTAAAAATTGTTTTATTGTCTGCCCCAGATTATGTTTGTTCATGAAAACACGAACAATACGCGTGTACATGGGCGTGATTCAAATACACGAATAAGCAAGAATGTTTTTGTGCACATGTGTGTTAAGTGGATAAGTCCTGTCATAAACATGGTTGGAAGAATAACCCACTGAGAATGTCTTCATAGCAGTTTTCAGAATCGGATATGAAGTAAACATGGGTAAATAATCGGGAAATGTCTCGGTATACAGTGAGAATTAGTTTGTATACCACCATGGTATGTTATGGACGTGCTCACTGAGTAATAACTATCAAGTGAATTCAGTGTTAGAATTGCAATGGAGGGGGGAGTGTGTATAAGAAATGCTCCTGAATATATAACTAGAAAAATAAGTGAATTCACGTGTAACAATAGGCAAGGTGTGTTTAAGAAGTATGGTTGGATCCCGTTTAACGGCTAATTGAGGCATATTGGGAATATGGTGTTTGGACCATATTTTCTTGATCCACTAGGGGGTGAAGCATCAGGGACGGCCGCCTTAACTCCCATCACTTACCCCACCTGGTTGTCTGGTACCTAGTGGGGCTTACAGGATTGGACTAAAAAATCCACTGATATGGGGTCGAACCTTTGACCAATGTTCTAGGAAGCCAGTGCACTAAACTAGGCTATTGCGGCTCTTGTATAAGAGTGCTCAGAATAATAAGGAAAAGTCTCCTGTGCATAATATGTGAAAGCATATCTTTGAAATACACAGAGAATAGAACTGCGGTATGCTCACATTGCAATGTCACTGATTGGAAATAACTTAGGTTTTAAAAAATGACGTTTAATTCAAAGTATCAACATTTAAGTTCAAAGATAAATCCATTTAGATGTGGTGGTTTGCTCCTGATAAGATATCAACTCTACGACTAGAAGCTTATCTGTATGCTAAATTCCAGATGTAATCCTCGCCATCAGCCTCATATCTCAACTAGGAGACCTAATATAGGAAGTATCCTATCACTTCAACTTTTAGATGCTCCCCTATCATTTTAAGGGAAATAAGGGAATTGGTCACTGCATCTCATAAAACTGAGACCTAATATAGGGAAGTCTCCTATCACTTCACTCCCCTACAGGAAGGGAATTGGTCACTGCATCTCATAAAACTGAGACCTAATATAGGGAAGTCTCCTATCACTTCACTCCCCTACAGGAAGGGAATTGGTCCTGCATCTCATAAAACTGAGACCTAATATAGGGAAGTCTCCTATCACTTCACTCCCCTACAGGAAGGGAATTGGTCACTGCATCTCATAAAACTGAGACCTAATATAGGGAAGTCTCCTATCACTTCACTCCCCTACAGGAAGGGAATTGGTCACTGCATCTCATAAAGCTGAGACCTAATATAGGGAAGTCTCCTATCACTTCACTCCCCTACAGGAAGGGAATTGGTCCTGCATCTCATAAAACTGAGACCTAATATAGGGAAGTCTCCTATCACTTCACTCCCCTACAGGAAGGGAATTGGTCACTGCATCTCATAAAGCTGAGACATAGTATAGTAAAATAACACCACTCCCATACAGCGATATCCGCTACGGGATTACCTATACATTTTAATCTTGTGATACAATTATAATCCTCCTATTCTGCATGCATAAGCACACCATTATGAAAATCTCTATTATTTATTTACTGCTGTTCGCCATGATTTCAGAACCATATAATACATAGCCTTTATATTTGAGCAGATGATTCTTATTTCTTTAACTGAACTTGACTTTTTATTTTCATATATTTCTCAATGCAATAGAAATTTCTCTGCCTTTTAAATTCTTAATTTTACATCATTGTTGCTTCCTTCAATAATGCCTTGAGTTGCTGTCAAGATACATTATGAGTATTGAGTCAACATACTGTAGAGGTACTTCTCCATATTTTGTCTGCATTTATCTGTTGTATTTATTCTCATAATATATGTTTTCTCTTTCCTTTTAGACATAATTTATTCTCATAATATATGTTTTCTCTTGCCTTTTAGGCATTATTTATTCATAATATGTTTTCTCTTTCCTTTTAGACATAATTTATTCTCATAATATATGTTTTCTCTTTCCCTTTAGGCATAATTTATTCTCATAATATATGTTTTCTCTTTCTTTTTAGACATAATTTATTCTCATATGTTTTCTCTTTCCTTTTAAACATAATTTATTCACATAATATATCTTTTCTCTTTTTTTTTTAGACATAACTGCTGTGACCTCTCCTCAAGAATTCTAATTCTGTCTTCCATCTGGTTATGGGATAGAAGATGTAGTCATCTGCAAAATTCAGATTGTCAAGCTGTTTTGTTAAGTGTTCACCAAATTCCATTTCATTTTGAATGCTGTGTGCATAATCCAGTCTAGATTGTAGAGCCTGTAAGTGAAGAAATGGTGACAAAAGACTTATCTTAAAGGGTTCTGTAATTAAACTGCCTGTGTAAAAAATGTACACAAAAGCATAATTTAAAATGTTTTATTTTAATTTTTAGGTTATGTACATGGGCCCCATAGAACCCATTCACAGACTCCCAAGGGGTCCCATGCACCATGGGTTGTGAAACCCTAGTCTAAACTGTTAAAGGCTTTTTCAGAGTCCACAAATCCAATGTAAAATAAGGAATTCAGTTCCCAGCTCTGTTCTACTATTATGTGCAGTGTGTGACTGGCTTTTAAAGAATCAGTTTAGTCAAAAACATGACACTTCTCTTGACTCTCTCGATGACCTCTTTTAATCTGCCTAGTATGATAATGTTTAATACTTTTTCATGACACTGAAAATAACATTCTTCTCTTCTTCCATCCTTAGCCACCGACCGTCAAAGCAGTCAGTGGCCATTACGCCTAGTGGCGTCTTAGGGCAACAGCAGATAGGTTTTCTTTGCCATTGTTTCCCATCACGCCTAATGGCGTCTTTAGGGCAACGGCAAATCAATCCATCTGCCGTTGTTTCCGTAATCGAAGTGACTGGCAAACGGGTGATCAGCCCGTTGGTGAAAATAACATTAATTCTCTGTAATTTGTGCTGTATTGCAAATCTCCCTTCTTTGGCAACTTACCCAGATATATTTTATTCTAGTCTGCTGGTATTTCTTCTCTCTTCTAGAAATAATTTGTATATCTCAGCAAGTTGTCACTATCTGTTTTCCTGGCCTCTGCTGGAATGCCATAATGGCCTGTATCTTTTCCATTCCTTACAAGCTTTATGGCCTAATAAAGCCATAAACATCTGTCTTTTTAAAAATAACATTACCAACAATACCTTTTCCAGATTTTGTTCTGTATTTTATATTGTGTTTTCTTGTGATACTCTAAATGTCTGACTGGCAGAGTATTCAGATTGCTTGCTTCGTGTGGCAAAGGGACAAGGGTTTTTAAACCAGGCTGTGACACTCTCCATTGTACCCAGTCGTAAAAATGGGTGCTGGACTCTGCTCTTGAGTTAGAGAAGACAAAGGCAGTGAGCTGGTCACTGCACCTCATAAAGCTGAGATCTAGTATAGATGAAGTCTCTAACACTTTAATCCAATAAGGTAGTGTCGTGTGTGGGATTACCTTAACCTTTTATTGATACTGTGACATCACTCTCCATGTGCACTTCTAGTTACATCTGTTTGAGCTTATCACAGTTCATGCGAGTTTTCTAGTTACATTTTTTAAGCCTGTCATGGTTCATGTGCACTCCCAGTTACATTTGTTGGTAGAATATGTGAAACCTTTGCAGCACATCACTATTTTTGTGTACTTCTAGTTACCTTTGTTTGTAGTGTATCACTTTTTATGTATACTTCAGTCTTCTAGTTACCTTTGTTTGTAGCGTATCACTTATTATGTGCACTTCTAGTTACCTTTGTAGCATATCACTTTTCATGTGCACTTCTAGTTACCTTTGTTTGTAGCATTTCATTTTGTATGTGCACTTCTAGTTACTTCTGATCATTGCATTCACTGCTTACTACAGAATTCATTTGAGTTACTTGCAGCAAAAGCACAACACTTATTTACTGTATATATGAGCATCCGACTGGCTAACAGGTTACAGAGCTTCCTCTCATAGAACAGTTACCAGGTTCTGTGATCTAAACCTGGTATCGCCACTCTCCAGTCTACTAAGCTGTAAATGGATACCTGACGCTGCTTGTGAGTTGGGGAAGGCAACTGGTTTCCCCCCCCCCCTCCCCCAATGAAAAATTGGACCTAGTAAGTCTCTAGCACTTCACTCCCATGAGGCAATTTCTGCTATAGGTTTATTTTTACCATTACCTTTATGTCATTATGTCCAGTGTTTCTCTGAGAAGTGGTTTACTGGATATTATCATGACAACAGCAATTACCATTGTAGCTTATGAGGAAGTATCTATCAATACAGGTTGGTAACCCAGAATCTGAAATGCTTGGGCGCGGCCATGTTTCGGTTTTCAGATTTTTTCAGTTTTAGGATTTTGCCCAAAGTAGCCCAAAAATCCGACCAAAATAACCCAAGTCGTCCAAAAAGTAGCCCAAAAATCGCCCAAAAGTTGACCAAAAAAACTTCTGATTTTTGGAATACTTCAGTTTTCAGATTCTGGGTTACCCCTGTACTAGTACTGCCACCAACCAGCCTGTTCTGGTAAACTTTATGTGGCTTTATTTTATTGCAGTATAGTTCATCACTGTATTCTTTACTCAATATTTCATTTTATCAATGATTATTATTAATTGCATAGAATATTTATCATTTGTAAAATGTAGATTTTGTGCCTTATACTAGAATAGGCCAACATTAATTTGTTTTTAAATAATTGCACAGAATATTTCTCATTTTGTAAAGTATAGATTTTGTGCCTCATACTAGAATAGGCCTACATTACTTTTTTTATTACATATTCAAAATGGCAGTTTCCTTCATGTCCCTGGAAGATGACACAGAAATAATTAGGTTAAATATATTTTTTGGAACTTCATAGGTCGAAACTGGGAAAATAGATGCAAGGTCATTAACACACCGAAACTAGGAAAATAGCTTCATGGTTGTTAACACATTTCAGATTTTGTTTCTATATTCTCTCGACACTTTGACAGAGTATGATTGGTAGTTTTGAGAAAACAGCACAAGGACCTGGCAGCTGTGGACAGACATTTCAGAACAGCTCTTTATATACACAAAATCTTCTTCTTAGCTGAACAGTTCAAGAAGATTTTTTTAAATATGCATCTCAGAGGACAACTTTTAAAAAAAATGCATCCAGATAACTCATCATATTGACAAGATGTCACAAAATATACTGAGTAATCAGTTATCTTTAAGTCTTAAGGCATCAATATCACATGAGAGTGGTTTAAAGGGTCAGTGCAACAGTAAAAAGAAAACTAAAGCCTAACAGTGTGGAAAATGGCTGCGTGTGTTTTTTTTTTTTTTTCAAACAGGTGCGTCTAGATTATCAAGAACTTTTGTCTATTGCATTTTTTTTTCACGGCATAAGAAACACCCAGACTCTGATACCGGATAAACGTACCATACATTACCAAGAAGAGACCAAGTGATAATTTTCAGAACCATCTGTTCAACAAATTGAAAATCGAACAGACATATGTGCCCATGTGGGCAGGACAAACTGTAGACTTACTTACTTAGTCGTTCCCCTTCTACCGTGAGGTGTAGAGGTACAAACTGTCGAACACGAACACCAAAACTGCCAACTTCATAAGAGAAGCAGTGTGGCAGCATGACCTTCTCTAACCCAGTTGAGGGAGAAACTGTATGGTGACAAGAGAAGCCTGAGACAGACTGCCAGCTTTATATGAGGGATAGATGTTATTTGATGGTGAACGACCAAGAAGAAGTATTTTGTTCTTCATGAATTCCTCATCATTTTCCTTTACACTTCCCTTGGGGCATGGAGCCATCACTGCAGCTGGCCCCTTGCAGGGGGCCTGCACAAAGCATTCACATACTCTTGCAGCAGTGGTTTCACTAGTTATGTTTTACATGATGAGGTTGCAATCCCCATGCATACCACTGCTTTCTACTACAGGTCTGCAGGAGTAGTCCTATTTTTTTCCCCAGGAACTATATGGGGCTTCATTAATTGCCTCATCAAAACAGTTTATTTGTCTATATTTCCATGCAACAGGAAAGTTTGTGACTCTTTTCAGTTTTTAATAATTAAAGCCACCAGAATATCAAAATCAACATTTTCGTTGTCAAGCCACAAGTAAACAGAAGCAATGAAGAAGTCTTACTTAAAACTGACAAATATTAATAAAAGGTCTAAAAACTGAAGAAAAAAATCAGTATTCCACCCCCTCCCCTCACCCAAATGCTGCGTAAAGTTCAACGGCAGAGAATGAAAAACAGGTGATAGACGGCTGGCCTACATAATGGAAATGTAAAGGGGGAAAACACAGATGCGAGCAACTAATTCTTAAACTCACACCGTAAAATATCTCCACCAGTGCATTACTATTACATAATACCAGCGAGCACTCAAGCTGCTTTCATCGTATCTGTTATTCTTCACTTAATAGAACGTCTCCCAAGCGCAGGCTACGCATCGCTGAGCAGATAAAACTACGCGCTTTTGATGTCTGTAGACGCGTTCATAAATGCAAATTAATAAAACAACAACGGAGTATTGTATAGTTTGTTTTCCTCTCACCACTGCACCCTGAAATTGAGGTTACGAGGATGTTTGGAAAACTAGTAGGCCTAACAACAAAAAACAATCTGAAAGACGGGAGCAGGTTAAGGCCTACTTCCTTAACTGCGGTTAACACTTATATCAAAGACTTGAACAAACGTCAAGAAGAAAAAGCATAGACTGACAGATTTTGGAGCAATGCTTTATTCGTTACGTTGCGTGAGGCATTCTGTGGAACTAAAACCGAATTGTCTTACCATTTTCCGCCGGGTCCCCTTTTTTTGCCGTTGCTGCATTGCCCATATCCCTTTACTGACTGCTATAGCACCTCCAATCTGTACGTTTTTGGCTAAAACTAATAGGTGCTGAGCAGAATATGTATCCTTGAATAACTCCTAGTATGAATATTTTTTTTTCCCCTTATACAGTCAGAAATCACACTTCACAGTAATATAACACACTTTCCGCCACAACAGACTATCACAGAGTGAATCCGGTGTTCATTTTAAAACTCAGTCAAGTCAAATATCAATAAAACTAATAATTGATAGTACGAGCAGGGCTATTTTAAAAGACAAAAACGTACATAGACACTAGTCACGTTTTTATTATTTTTGTTAAATATCTCCCGATAGCAGACCACAAATTCTGAATTATTTCCACACGCGCAAGCTCTCGAATACTGAGTAGAACAGCGCAAAGCACTGTGGGTAAAATTGTCGTACGCAGTCACTGACACGCGGAGCGATAAACTGAATGGCAAGCAGACGAGAGGCCCACCATTGGCTCATTCCTTTTTTTTTTTTTTTCTCTGATGCAAAACATTACAGGATGTCCTACACAAGCCGTGCCAGCTACACCAGAGCACCACGCACCAGTTACAATGCATTTAGTTGTGGCGTTACACAACGAAGTCTATACCGAACTTAACTTGAGAGAGTAATGCGCAAGTGAGGCTATTGTTTAACTAGAACTTCATCACAAAAAACAATGCATTTCCAGCTCTCTCTCTCTGACCATAACTTTCTGTTTCCGCTTACTTCAGAACATTTTCACAGTTGAGGTCATCACCAATCTCCTCTATGGGCACTGCCTTATTCTGTACACTGGAATTATCTGTTCCTATATCCTAGCCTTCCTCGTGTGTTTATGTGGATCTCTAGGAAGAAAAAGAAATAATAGACCTACTGCTCTTTCAAGCATGCCGTTCAAGGTTGTATATGGGGATGGCAACTTCGTGTAATGCAAAACTCGCTCCTACAAGTGTACATGGGTGCTTTGGTGCAGGTTTCCTGTAAGGGGACCAGTTGCAGTGGTGGTTCCGTGCGGGGAGAAAAGAAAAATGATGATATGATATCCTAACACATTTAATTATCATGCTAATATTTTCCGTAGGTACCTTGAGAGTTGTTATCATTCTGCATTTGTTCTGATGTTCCATAAGCCATAATCAACACTTTCGGTCGGGGCATATATATTTCCCGCCCCCCCCCCCCCCCCCCCCGCCTTGAGAGCTCAGACGAGAACTTGACCACTTCACATTGTGAGGCCCCCTTTTTGTTTGGGAAGAGTTGTAAAATCGTTTCATTATGCACCCTTGGCAGATTAAAACACCGAGAGAAAAAGTGCTTTCTTTACAGGCGCAATGTCAGAAGTTGCAGTGCTGAGGAACCAGAATAATGCTCCACAAACTATGCCAGACTAGTCAAAAATGTTGTGATACAATGGGTCCCATCTCAATGAAGCATTCCTTGAAAATGAAAAGGCTGTCAGGTTGGCCAAGGAAGGTGGAAAGCTACCTGAACCTGATACAAGCATAACTTTTAAAGAGGCAAAGAGTTTTATCAAATAAGATACAGAAAAAAATGGTATGCAAAGCATCCAGGACACACACAAAATGATACATTTTACCAGCTCAGTAGAAGAGAACGAGTGATAATCTTCAGACTCAGCACGGGCCACAACAGATTGGGATTTCATCTATTCAACAAGATAAAGATAGGAACTACGGATGAGGGTAAATGTGGCGCTGATAAAATGATTGCTCAACATTTGCTTCAAAGATACGCAACATACGAGGAACAGAGAAAGCACTTGTGGCCGTCACCAGTGCCATTCGTGGATAGCTCTACGGAGATGCAAATAGCCTCAAGCTGACTGCTGCTTTCTTTGAAAATATTCAAGTAGACGTCAGACAGTGTACGAAGTAATCTTCGGAATCTGGGGGGAGAGAAAGAACTTCTCATGTGTGTGTCATGATGATGATGATTGTGGCAACAATGAAATCAAACAATCAGAACTAATGCTGTATAACCTTATCATATTGTACTTACTCCATGCTTCGTAATCGGGGGTTAGGTAGGGTGACGGTACTGAATTTTCGACCATCCCTTCAGTCTTACTGTAAGATGGTTTTGGTTTATCTCCTCCACCAATGCCACAGCACAGTAAGGACATATGTGACCGTGACGACGGTAGGCATCAAACTGCCACAGAAACTTTAAAAATAAGAAACGCTCAGTGTATTTCTTGTCGTTTTGCAAGAGATACAAAACGTAGTTTTGCCTAGCAAAGACCTACCAATGCTAACGTTGTTTCACAAGAGGCCGAAACAGTACGATTTTAGTGCAGGTGAAATTCCCGATACCAAGAAGTTACAGACTTCAGAAGTTGCCAACATCATGCACAATCTTATATTAGTCGTCTTCGTAATATACGCGCGAGGATAAAGTAGTCCTATTATGTTTTGACTCTTCAGATAACCCCGAAAACAACGAAAAGTGTTCGCATAAAGAGTTATGCAAGATAAGTAAAGTGCTCATATAAACAGTTATGCAAGATAAGTAAAGTGCTCACATAAACAGTTATGTAAGATAAGTAATATAAGTATATAAACCAATAAAACGGTATTGAATCAGTTCTACAAATTAACGGTTCACATGAAACAAGGGACGTTTCGGGTTTTACCCTTCGTCAGCCACAGTTACGAACAGGTGACGAGGACAAGAATAACATTTAGGTACTACAAAAACATACGATGATGAGAAACATACACCAAATGAGCGATACAAGCAGATGGAAAAAGTAAACAACCACAGTGATGAGCGAAAAAAAGAACAATAATAATATAAGAAAATCATAAAACCTGAAAGAAATACCGAAACAAGAAAGGAAATAATCAACGAAACGAAAAAAAGAGAATGAACAAAACTTCGGAACAAGTTGTTCATCTTAGCTTGTATCCGTAGATTTGTGAATGTTGTCACCTTGTCCAAGAAATCGTACCACTTTTTTAGTATAAATGGTTTCTTGTCCTATGTCACCTATAAAGTAGACTGTGGCTGACATAAACAGTTATGCAAGCTAAGAAAAGTGCTCTCAGAAGCACTTTTGCACTTGTAAAAAGCTGATTTTCATTACCATTTTATTTTTTAACGCAATTTGTTTTTTACAGTTTTAAAGTAGCCTCACAAATTCAATCTACCATTCAATATGCATTTAAATTGTAGGCCATATAAAACATTACCCCCAAGCCGTCTCGTCTCTGTCCAGATCCTCCAAATATTTAAAAGATGTATCCTTTAATCTAAAATTTATGCTATACAATTCTACAATACAAGAAACTTACCATAATTTTGAATAACTTCTGTAACAACCCATGAGATCGGACTTGGGTTAATCAAGTTTTACTCAACTGGGGATGAAACTGAACCCGTGCCACCCAACCTTTCTACCTTTTAATCATCATCATTCATAATTTTTCTAGTGTGTTAAAATTACGGGGCAATGGGGCACAAAATAGAGCTGGAACTCCCTTGTGAGCACAGTGTTTGTACCACGTCCCTGTATATAGGAGTGACGACAACTAAGGTTCGACCGAAAATTGGCGTTTCAGGTGTATCGCCTCTATGGCGTGTCGGGATCATATATTCTGTCGTGTCTCTGATTCTGAAATCAAGGAGACACATTCTCCTATGTTCCAAGCCCCTTTATTCTCCTATGTTCCAAGCTACTTTAGTCTCCTATGTTCCAAGCCCCTTTTATCTCATGTGTTCCAAGACCCTTTATTATTATGTGTTCCAAGCCCCTTTATTCTCCTTTGTTCCATGCCACCTTATTTTCTCTTATGTTCCAAGCCCCTTTTTTCTCCTATGTTCCAAGCCCATTTATTCTCCTATGTTCCAAACCCCTTTATTCTCCTCTGCTCCAAGCCCATTTTTTCTACGTTCCAAGCCCCTTTATTCTCCTATGTTGTTGTTCTTCTTCTTCAGGAGAAGAAGAAGATTCTCCTATGTTCCAAGCCCCTGTTTTCTCCAATATTCCAAGCCCCTCTTTTCTCCTATGTTCCAAACCCCTTTATTCTCCTATATTCCAAGCCCCTTATACAATCTTCTTCAAGGAAAACTATGACCACAACAAGCACCGCCCTACAGGACAGCAGCTTCAACATCCCCCTAAAGAGGATGAAAAGTGCGGCACCAGTAGAAGTTATTGTAAACTCCTTATTAAAAACATTAGTTATGTTATACAATTTTCTATCAATTCCACCCCCTCCGGTTATTTCGTAATGCTATTAGCGAGGTTAGTTTCACGAGTTGAAAATAAGGCAGATAAAACATCATCGTAATGCTAGCTAATTCTTATTGTAACAATGGTTTCAAGGTGTTTTGATCGCTTCATGTCACATTCCATATTTTCTAACTCATAATTAAAACATTTCTCGAGGATACGGTAATCACACTGCGACCAGGAAGCGCCAAAAAAGAATTATATTCTCAATGTGTATAACTAACCAAATTTCATCACGCCTCATACACGCTCATCCGCTTGAACATATAGTACGAGGATGATTAAACAAAAAAACTTGAGTCTAACAATGTGTAATGCTGCTGGCATCCTCATCGTATAAAACAAGCTGCAACAGAAGCCATTGCTGCAAGAGCATGTGAATGCTTGACGCAAACTTCCTGCAAGGGGACCAGCTGTAGAGGTGCTTTCATGCTCCGTATGGAGCGAAAAGGAAAATAATCGTGATGACATTGGGTAGAAGCTTTTAGACAAAAAAAAAAAAAATACGCCAATATACGCCGAAAGAAAAGGCAATGAACGCATACAATGCTTCAGGAAAGAGCGATAAGTACTCACTTTCTTTGTAGTAAAATTCGGGTATTTCCCACCTTGGTGGTTCTTCTATGCCTGTGAGATGCAGGGGACTGGGTATCCGTAAAGATGTTCTGAAGAAAGATTTCAGCCCTCTGTAGAAGGAAAACAGTGTCGTCCCTGACCCTGTTCTGACGAACATTTCCTGGAAGCCACTGTCTCGGTTCGACTTCCGTCTGGCCTTTCTCACAAAACTGTCACTGATATTTTCTGTACCGCTAGCCTCAACATTACTGGATGTCTTACCAACTGTACCATCACCAAAAATACCAGCACAACTCCTCCATTCTGGGATAAAAACTGTTCTGAGTACTAATTTCCCACCTCCGTCAAAGGGAGTGTGTATGGGAAAATGTCTACGTCTACTGTTGATAACTCCTTTGATGTTGTCGCCACCTTTTGTGTTACGTGATTGTGTTACGCCATCTGTCATGTACCCGTCAGTGTTGTAGTCCAAACCCCCACTTTCGTTGAGACTGTTGGAGCCAAGATGGTCGGACTTCTTTCCAAATGTCGTGACTGCATCTTCAGCTTGAGTACTGATTTTTGCTTGAGTCTGAAGCGATGGTTTCTGAAAACGTTCTCTCTGTGCATTTCCCCAGCGAAGTCTCTCTGTGTAGAGAAATGAATTCACGGCGTCGAAAACGTACCAGACTACCCTTCTCCATTCTACGTCTGCCATCTTCTGTAGTCGTTATCCAAAACCGGAAGTAATAACACATACAGCCAGACATTAGAATGACAAGCTTTTGAAACTTCTGCAGTTTTAATATGGAGTCAATGTGTAATCTTATAGTGTCAAAATTTTGACTCAGGTGGTCTACACAAAGAAATGCCATTTATTAGAATTATACGGCATTAAATATGATATTGCATTCTTACAAATCGTTCGTAATAAAATAATGTCGAATATATGTTAGTCTGAAAGTTTATAATAAAAACATCGCCAACGTTTTCCTAATCAGAGACACGAATTAAAAAAAGAAATAAATAACAAGAAAAACCGTAGTGCTGCAGGTAGAAATGTAAATGATGAAGACACGGAAGACCCTTAAGCTGATGGCACGTGACACAAGGACTTGGCTTCCGTTTGTTTAAGGTATGTGCTCCGTGGGAAGCTGGACCTTGAGGTTCATTTATGAGGTTCTCAATCTTCTTTTCTTTGTTGGGGTAAGGGTGGAACTTCATTGAGCTAGCGATTCTGACTTTGCTCAGTGTCATCATCACCTGGTTTTTTTTCACTCTATATGAAGCATGGAGTCACAAATACAACTGCGCCCCCCCTCCCTCTGCAGGAATCCTGTGTCCAACGGACATGCTCCTGCTGTAGTGGCTTCTGTAACAATTGTTGTACATAATGTGGTTGCCAGTCCCATGCCCAACCTTACATTAGTGACCCCCCTACGACATGCCTGAAGGAACAGAAGTCCTATTTTTTCTTTGAATCTTCAGAACCCCTTTCGCCCCCACCCCTTTTTGTGATAAACTATACGTGTATCAAATGTTTTTGTGCAGTATAAGTTCCTGACAAACAAATACACAAACTAACAACCAATATTGTAGGAGACAAAGTTGAAACAGTTAACCTATACGTCCTGATGCTGTTATCTCGTTAGTAGTTATCATGCCGTGGCCTACACAGGATGTAGTTATCTCAATCCGCTGGAGGTGTATACTAATTAAAGTTAAACATACATATGTAGGTTAGGCAACTCATAAACTGGTGTCACATTATTGTTTTATCAGTGGTCTAATTATAAATATTATCATATTCGATACATTCAAATACGTCAAAAATAGATATGCCCGACGTTTAAAGGATGCGTCTAGTCTATCTCATGTATCGCCTTGTTTCGTCCTTTTTGTTACTTTATTTTTGTCTTTAAACTGATTGACCCCAGTTCCATCTCACCTCATTCATTCATTCATGTCCATTATCTCCTTACAGAGCATGGGGCCATCACTACAACTGATCCCCTTGCAGGAAGCCAGCAACGGACTTCGTCACCTCTTGCTCTTTTCTCTGTGGTTTATGTAGCAATTTGTTGTACATGATGAGGTTGCCAACTTCATGCACAACGTCGTATTAGTCATGTTAGTCCTATTAGTCATGTATTAGTCATGTATTAGTCATGTATTAGTTATGTATTAGTCATGTATTAGTTATGTATTAGTCATGTATTAGTTATGTATTAGTCATGTTTTAGTCATGTATTAGTCATGTATTAGTCATGTATTAGTCATGTATTAGTCATTTATTCGTCATGTATTAGTCATGTATAAGTCATTACAACATGTCCGAGGAAGCAGTTTCATATTTTTTCTTTGTCTCCTCAGAGATCTCCGGGAACTACACATATTTTTAGTAATCTTTTAATTTCCAGAAGAAATTTTTTTGTCGCTACCTTCGATTAGTTCAATGTCCGTTTATACATTCTCCATATTCGTTTGTCGTTTTATCCACATTAACCTCGTTTTATACACAGTGTCCAAAGTATCAAGTACGCCTTTTCGGTTTCTTAAAAACGTTTGCCTTCTTGTGGCGAGACACGTGTCGTTCAACCCCATAAAGAAGTCGTTTGGTTATATAAGATTGCATCTGCCAGTCCAAAACGAAGAACTCTCATCTGAACTCTAGCGCAATGTTGATAAATAAATACTAAGCCATGAAAAAGACAACTAAGATCAAGTTAGCATTACGCAGTCCTGATAAAGCCTAGTCCTGAAAAAGGTACTGCCAGCTACGCCGTATCAGGTACGCTGAGATTGCGAGACCTTAAACTGTGCATATCTACAAGCTCATCTTTGTGAAAGTAAGCCGGCCACTAGTCCTTAAATAAATAAATACACATAAACAAGTAATAGGAAGCACTCGTAGGAACAAAGAAGTAGAAAACTAGTCAATAGAAAAACATCAGACGTGATAGGTTTACCGGGGACTTGAACCCAGGCCATCCGAACGGTAACATCGCCTTGATACTGAAGTTAATCGTGACTATCCACCCTGCCAACTAGTTACCGCCAAAATAGTGGACAGGGGTCATTAGCCCGAATCTACCACGTAAGTCACGAAGGGCCGAGGAACAACCATGACTAATTATAGACACAATCACTTTTATAGCTTTCCTACACCGTATCAAGTAAGCTGAGACTGTAAGAACTTACATAGTGTATTTAATCACGCTCATGTTTTGAGAAAGTAAACTAGCCAACAGTCCAGGATGTCAATGTCAGCACTACGTTTAACTGGCAGGATTGTTAACAAATAGACTAAAACAGCAACATGGAAAAGAAAAACAGAATAAACGTGATGACCACCTCTAGAGAACCAGCCAAGACAAATAAAACAGAAAATCTTAAATAAGTTTGTCTGTCGATCTATTTGTTGATCTATTGTTTGCCTCTGTGCTGCAAGAATGTATGTTTTTCTTTTGTAAAACAATATACTGTAAAGTAAGTTGTGTTTCCCCCCCCCCCACGCACTTTTGATGACAGTTCCATAACATACAACCGTATCGCGCAGTGGAAGGTTACTGGCTACTTGTAAACCTAGTGCTCCGAGCTAGTTTGTTTTATTTCTTTATATTTTGTCATGGCAGTGATTTTCAAATTTTCAAATAATTTTCATTGTTATGTTGTTACATATAGCTCCCGGGGGTTCATAAGAGACAAAGAAAAAAAAAAAGAGGGATACTGCACCCATAGACTTGTACGGAAAGGGAGACTTACAAGAAGTTGTGTGTGGAACTGGCAACCTACTCATGTAAAATACATTGCTACAGAAGCAACATCTGTACGAGTGTATAAGCTGCTTTGTTACCAGTGTTTCCACCATGAATTTTGAAAAAAAAAAACGAGAAAAAAAAAACGTAGGGTATACTGGAGACACAGAGAGAGGGATAGAGACAGAGAGAGACAAAGAGATAGAGATATTCAAACAGAGAGAGAGAGAGAGAGACAAAGGGCACAGAGAGACGAACGGACATGCAGAGCCAGAGAGACAAATATATATATATATATATATATATATATATATATATATATATATATATATATATATATATATATATATATATATATATATATATATATATATATATATATATATATATACCTATGCTCCTCTGGGAGCTAAAGGGTATTGATATATAAATTTGACCTGACCTTGATTTGGTCAATTTATATAATTTAAATAGGAAATTGGATGAAGATATGCGTCGATATCTTTAAAAACCACATCGATAGCATAAATATAGGAAACAAATGTGTTGAAAACTTATCTTTTAGCAAAATATCCAATTTTCACGGTAATTCGTTATCGGATGAAATTTTTTATACCGGCATGCAAGTACATCAGGAAAGTTTCAACTGCAAAATGGCGGTTACAGTCTGCGTCGCATGGGTGCCCGACGGACATCTAGTGAAAAAACTTGTTTATTTCGTAATCGAAAATTATGTAATCGGTTATGAATCCAAAAATTGAAATGAGGGAAAGCATTTCTCTTGTCTTTAAAATAATAAAAATATGACAAAATCTTTAATGGACCCCTCACCCCACACCCAAAAGTTTAGTCCACGAAAAGTATATGTCAAAAGGTGGTTTTAGTGCACGGACACTAAGTGTTAAGTAGCCGAGGGCCAAGAGCCGCACGAGATGGCTCAAAGAGCCGCATGAGGCTCGCGAGCCGCAGGTTGCCGACCCCTGCTCTAACAGGACTCTATAATGTAGGTATATATTCGAACATAGACATACAAGCTCTGGTAACAATGCTTTCAGAACAGAATATTTTATTAGAGAAAAGGCCTGCACTTGTCAATGATAAAATCATTAGACTAGATGTTAACCAAATCGTATAGACATCATCTTTCCACTAAGTTCGTGGTTCTCAACCGGATGTTACGCGTATCCTTGGGAAGGAAGGGGGGGGGGGGGCTTAAGTCGAGAGGTATCTCTGAGGTCTCATATTTAATGGCAGATTTTCAAGTGCTTATTTTTAAGTACATTTAATTTCCAAATGATGTATAAATATTTACGACGTTCTTATTTTATATTTTCTCTGGTGGGTGTGGGGTAGTAGAAGCTTGGGTAGTAGACATATCGGATGCTGCAGCGTGTTTGTCTTTTTTCTTTTAATTAAAATTTTGCCTCGTTTTGGCGAGGCGCGTCCCGTTCAATCCAGTCGGTTATATCAGGGCGCATGTCCAAACACAAAAGACCTTCAGGTCTGGAGAATTTTAGTAGCATGTTTGTAGAGCGTGTTCTCAGCTAAAATATGCATGCAGCTGGGGCGGTGGGGAGAACAGATGGGCTTGTATTAACCGTTGGTGTGTCAAATATGGTGATAACCCCCTCACCTTTTTCCCCCCAGAGAAACAGATTTGACGCTTCAGCAGACATTCGCTGTCAATTATCAGCTTTGACACTAAAAGGTAAAGGTTCCCGTTACACGCCCATTGAGGCAAATTGGGAATATGGTGTTAGGCCCATATTTTCTTGACCATTGGCACTCTAGGGGTGATGTAGTCAACATCTCGTTGGCCGCCTTAACCTTCTGTGACAGACGAACTCAGCCGACCCTGAATGACCCTGAAGTGTTGGATGATATAGTACGACCTTCGTAGCGACCCCTTGGATAACATCAGTGCCCCCGAATTTTGTAACCTTTCGTCAAACGGGTTTTATTTTTCACCTGGACTCATTAGCTATGCAACCGTTCCACACGTTTGCTGATTAATATGTGGACAGTTTACCTATCGTTCATTCTGGTCATCGCATTGATTTAAGGAGAGATTAAATCACGCTCATGGACATCTCTTGAGCAATCATATGCAGTATTTTCATTAACTTGGCCCAGAGGGGGCGGCGCCAGAATCAAACAGATAGTAGCGACCACGATCAAAGATACAGACGGGGGGATTTCAGGAAAGACTAGCGCCACGATCAAAGACAGTAGTGGTCCCTGAAACGAGCGACGCAAGTTCCTGCAGGTATTTCGCATTTCGGTGTTAAACACAGAACCGACCGCAGCAGCTAGCGGAGATACGAAGACCAGGGGCGGCATCTCTCTTTAGTCTGGCGGTCAGATCCCCAAAAGTGTCCTGAGATTTAAAAAGGTGTCAATTTTCTCATGTCACACTCATCTTACAATTAAGTTAGATATATACAGACCACGTAGAAATACACTTTATCACTCGTTGGCCAGACCTTTACAGAAGCACTAGCTATATTTGAAATCCTGCTAGATTATGCCCTGGATTTTTATATATATTTGCAGTGAATTCTATTTCTGTGCAAAACGGTAATATATATTGTGTAAAGTGATCAGTGGTCTAGTTCATTCATTCTAATTCACTGGATTTTGTGTTAATTTAAATCTATTAAATTAAACCATCTCAATAGTTCCAGTTGTAAATGTAATGATATATCTGCTATATTATTTCCAAAAAAGATAATAGAGGCTGAAATGCTTTAATTAACTTTTAAAGTCGCGAAGGAATTTATAATTAATAAATTTAGTTAAGTCCTATAGTTATAGATGTGTGTTTTAACCATTAGAACTCGCGCAGTGTTTATTAAATACATAATTAAATACGCGAATATATATATATTTATAAATAGTCTTAACGGGAAATTCATCGCGCTTTTGAATGTTATTTGATTTTTCGGTATATTACATGTCTTTTTCTTTCACACAGAGTGATCGTAACCTTTGCGATCCCAGCAATAAAGAAATCATCTTAAAAACTTCCAGACATATTGATGAAACATTTTTAAATTTAATCTTTTGGCGGTTCAATGCGACCTAGCTATCATAATTACATGAAAGAAAGCCTACCCAAGACTATTTAAAGAACAATCATCATATTAAAATTACAAATCTGTAAGATAAACTGGAAGTTGAACAGTGCCAGTAGCGATACTATTTACTGCCCTACTGTGAGAGCGTACATATTTTCCTGAACTGTGACGGCTTAAGTTTTTCCTCACTGGATTAATAAACTTACCGGTCAGTTACTATCATCACGCATTGAAGGAATTTTACCACTAGCGGAAGATTAAAGAGACCACTTTATTTTCACCCCGTGTCGAACTGTGTCAGTGCCATCCCATAGACTCCTTTTTATATAATAAGACACAATAACTCTTAGGCTTCAAGTCCGGCGATAAGTGAGAATAGTTGCTATCAGCAAACCTCGCAACATCTGGGGCGGGACACGGAAGTACCAGACCTTTTCATAAATCAAGAGTGTAATTGCTGTTTATATAATTCTATTGGATTGTCTGATGCTGTAATCGGTAAGTGTGTGAATATATGAGTGTGGATCCTCACGCGCGTGTATGAATGACAGGAAATTTAATCTTTTTTTTGTAACCATTTTGTTAACTTGCTTACCTGGTAATATAATTTTCTGTATACCCTGCATTGTTCCTTTAAGTAGGATAATTTGTTAACTCTGTGTAAAACCCCCTCCTTTTCATTTGCTTAGTAAAGGGAAGAACAATTGGGAAGAACAGGATTCTTTCTACCACCCATACGTAATTTTGAAACACCTCTTTCAGAGTAATTAACTTCACTGTTAGGTTAACGTACCTATGTTCCTGATAACTGTCTATCTTTGGACTGTGTTTATCTTTGTCTAATAAGCGGGACGGGCTTAGTCGATACCAATCTTCTTCACCCTCTCCCTACCTTGTTATTTGCATTTTCTGTAATTTTGATAATTTTTGCTGTAAACACATGATTATTGTAGTGATTGGTTTTTTTAACTTTAATAAACCACATAAACTTAATTGTTACTGTGTTGGAATACCCAAAGCCCAAAATTTCCCCTATTTGTTTAAGATAGTTGTATCCACGTCGTCTGTGTGTTTGAAGCACCAAATCGGTGTGAGAGCAGATGTGTGTCTGGAAACTGGCAAATAATTGTTTGACCAGGAGAGCCTGAAGAGTAGATTGAGAGAAACGATTTGTCGTAAATAAGTCTGTCTTTACTCTCCTCCAGCACTCTGTGAAGCAACTATTTACTCTCTACATTTCTATCACTGAGCTGTTCACCATCATTCTACACTCGAAACCGGACCACTATTTCTAAGACTCTTTCTCTCTAAATAAATTTACGACACCTTCCCAGAGCTGCTCTGGTACCCAATTCATGAGGCTGGGTCGGCCTTGTAGCCGTTTGCTGTCTAAAATATCCCACCTCAACTGAGGATCGAACCATAGACCACTGAGCACTTTGACACAAAACTTCACCAACATTTCTGAAAATCTTTCGCAGCAGGTCGATCATTAGATTCACTTACTAAATGTTGTTTTTATTATTTTTAAGTTAATTAATTATTAAAATTTTTTAATTTGGTGAATAGTACTTACA
Source organism: Oreohelix idahoensis (assembly GCA_024509875.1). Taxonomy (NCBI): domain Eukaryota; kingdom Metazoa; phylum Mollusca; class Gastropoda; order Stylommatophora; family Oreohelicidae; genus Oreohelix; species Oreohelix idahoensis. The sequence goes on from JAMPIV010014241.1 coordinate 63,193, forward strand.
TTTATAAAATTTTAAAGTTTAAGAGTAGCGACTATTTACTGGTTCCGCTCTAATACAATACATATATACATGCAAAAAAAAAAAAAAAGCCCCCGAGAAAAACACCTGTTTCTTAGCTTTATATGCCTACGATAATTTTAGTGGTCACTCGAGGACCTGTCGGACCTTGCAGGGGTACCTCCGCCTTAAAAGGTTGAGAAACATGCCATTATTCATATGGGCTAATTGAACAAATATTGTTTACAGTGCCTCTTATCACTAATACTTAGCAGCAAAACAGAATAACTTGAATATTTAGATTCCATCAACCTACTTATACTTAGAAGCAGACATAATAATAACAAGCAGTATTTACATCCGATCTAAACACACAAAAACCTAGAAGTAATGAATATTAAATATTATTTACGCTTCACGTTAATACTAACTCCGAAAAGCAAATATAATTAATAATAAATATTATTTGGATCACAGATAAGTTCTGAAAACTAGCAGCATAATAAAGAATTAGAAATTTTTTTCGACCCCCTTTTAATCAATTATCATCATCATCAACTGCCATCTCCAGCCACTTCTATCTCTTGTCTTGATGGCACATATTGATAAATTCTTTGCTGCCCATCTCTTGTTGTTATCATCTCATAACGCTGTCTTCCTATGGCATGTTTACCTTCAGCTCTCCCCTCCGTTATGGTATTCGGCTAGGAGTTATTTTCTTTGTTTTTGATATGGCCAAAATATCTTAGCTAACTCTGATCTATGTTTATTCTCTTTTTATTCAGAGATTTTCAAGGACCTATTTATTTGGGTAATGTTTATCATTACCCTTAGCGACTTCTCGCGGAACTCTATAGAGTACCGTGAAACCCCGGCTGTGAAACCCTGGTGTATACTGTTGCTGCATCACTGCAGTCTGGCTGAGAGAATAATGATCGAAGAGGGAAGGTTAACCCGGTTCCAAAAATTCCATGCAGAAACCGGATGGATCGGGCCGAAAGGCGCAAATATCGTAGCTTTGCTGTAAACGGCGACACAACGTAACAAAGGTCCTTTTCAGGACGAACGCAGCAGAAGAAGAAGAAGCTGTCCTTTGTTATTTATTGTATATATACTTCATGACTAAGCTTTTGTTAATTTCTACGTCATAACTACGTATTACGTTTTTAAAAAAATACTATGTAGTAGTCAGTGTTTCGTTTAATGAGTTCCTACGATGGAATAGGACCCTTGTTGTTCCCGGGGGTATCATATGAGAAGATGAAAGAATAGTGCTTCTCCCTCAAGCATGTCGTGCAATGCGACCAAGATGATGATGAACATGAAATAGCTGGTATATACTCACTTCTGCTATTAAGTCATTTATTTACACCTTCCTGATACGATAGCTCCTCAATACAATTCCACACCACAATGCTAAGCAAGAGCAGACGGGCAAATAATTGGAGGAGGAACAAAAGTGAAGCAAGAAATGAAAAGCCATCCACATCACCAATACTTTAAGCGCCCCCCCCCCTTTTTTTCCTGGGGCGCAGGTGGTCGACAAACCCAAGCCAAGCTCTCATTCCCTGTGTCATCCGCTTAAGGTCTTTGCATGCATTCTTTGTCCCTTCCATATCTACCGTCATTTCTCTTCTTCATTTTGTTTTTGGTGTGTGTTTCGTTTCGTGTCCCCTTAATTTTCCTTACCATGGGGAATCCAGAACAGAGACTCACTTGTCATGTTGTCAACTCATCCCTTCCCCCCCCCCCCCCCCCCCCCCCAATTTTATTTTTACAGTGTGTCCTATCCAACGCCGGTGTGTTCTCACCCCTTAACAACTGAAAAGTGCGCACTGTTTATATCCTGTCTATGTAAGAAGTCGACGACCTGAACTAACAGCTGACATTGTCAAGTGTCATTGTTTTTGACTTGTCCTCTCAGCTGTGTCTTGAGTTTGTGAACAAAGGCCATATCCGCACGGCTATAAACATTAGTGTGTCATTATGTAACAGATGCACTGAACCATTATTATCATTAACGGAAACTGTGCTATATGATGAAACAAAGTCGTTGTCACAATCATCTGGTTTGTGTTACAGTAAGGTAGCACTACCAACGGGCTGATCACCCGTTTGCCAGTCACTTCGATTACGGAAACAACAGCAAATGGATTGATTTGCCGTTGCCCTAAAGACGCCAATAGGCGTGATGGGAAACAATGGCAAAGAAAACCTATCTGCTGTTGCCCTAAGACGCCACTAGGCGTAATGGCCACTGACTGCTTTGACGGTCGGTGGCTAAGGACGGAAGAAGAAGAAGAAGAAGAAGGTAGCACTGAAAACAGACGGACATACAAACAGGTAGGCATGAAGGTAGGTTGACAGACAGGTAGGCCGGTAGGCAGAGACACTGACAAACTGATAGACAGACAGGAGCGACACACAGGAGCAACAGACAGAATAGACAGACAGATAGAAGAGACAGACATACATAACTGACAGACCGAAGAGACAGAAGGACAGACGAGACAGATGAGACAGACAGAAGAGGCAGAAGAAACAGATGAGACATATAGACGAGACAGACGGATGAGACAGACAGACGAGACAGACAGACAGAGGAGACAAACAGACAGACGAGGCAGGCAGACAGAAGAGACAGGTAGACAAACAGAAGAGACATACAGATGAGACAGAAGGGAAAGACGGGCGGACAGAGAGACAGACAGACAGAGAGACAGACATAGATAGATAGATAGATAGATAGATAGATAGATAGATAGATAGATAGATAGATAGATAGATAGATAGATAGATAGATAGATAGATAGATAGATAGATAGGTTAAAGTAGATCTGTTTGCATCTTTTTATTAATGGAACATCAGTCCTAGTTTTGGTTTCTAAAGTCACCCTGCTGTGTGCTTAGTCAATAAAGTAAAAGAACCTGAATAACTGAGCTAATAAACAAAGAAAAAAGGACACTCCTTCCTCAATTTAAAAAAAAAAAGAATCAGATATTTCATGTACATGACATACCACCATTAGTTCCCTTATGTTCAAACAGCTACACGTATATGACATACCACCATTAGTTCCCTTATGTTCAAACAGCTACACGTATATGATATACCATCATCAGTTCCCTTTTAGTTCCTTTAGGAGCACATAGCCACTACCACAGCTGGTCCTCTGGCAGGAAGCCTGGACGAAAGCATTTATGCACTCTTGCAATTGTGGTTTCTTTGGCAATTTGTTTGAAACGATGAGGTTGCCCGCCCTACACACAACCTTTTGTTAGTCCCTTCTAACGTCATGCGTGAGGAAAAAGCAGTATTAGTCTTTGTCTAATCAGTTAGCCTCGGGATCTGCATGCAGCTCTTCATCCAACACTTACAAGTGTAGGTCACCCTAACTTTGAAGGTGCCAATGTACGTGAAGTAAACAAAACGATCAATCTTTTAAATTATATACTACATGTCGTATTTGGATTGGCTAGGCGCAATCAGTCTGGCTTCTTGTAGTAGATTGAAACGGAAAAAGCCCCTTGGTATTTGAATTAAATACAGAAGAACTCTTGGATATAATGTATCATTTATGGGACACAGGACCAGTCTGCAAAACTGTCAAGTGGGACACGATGTTCCATAATTAACGTCCGCATTCTGTTTGCACACGAAGTGTCGACAAAAGCATTATTTTTCAACTTCAAAATATCAGCTTTTTCCTGCTCTCGCTTTGAGCTAATCCTTGAAAAGACTAACAAATCTTCTTGCACTTGCTAAACAAAGACGTCCCCAGCGTCCAGCACACGTCAGACTGTGGTCCCTGTGGCGGAACTAGTCCTTTCGGTTTAATTATAGCAACAGCCATTACCAAAATAGCATCAGAGGTTTTGCTGCCTTCAACATTGTTGACATTTCTTTCTTTGACTTGCTGCGCCAGTCTCCCAACAAGCACACAAAAGGTCTAATATGGTATGTTCAAACAATGAAATTCCCTCCATTTGAGCTCTTTGGTAGGTTTGAATAACTGTAATCTCAGACTTTTAAGCAATGTGACTGTTGAAGTGTTCATAAGTTCGATAAGGTAATGAGGGTGAGAAGTTAACTAGTTTTACAGTAATAATTGTAGTGTGCGTGTTAAGAAGAACGGATATTTAAAAAGCCGCAAGGAATAGAGGTAGATGTTAGTGACTGTGACAAAAGGGATTAACCAAGACATAATAGTAATGTTCCCCCATGTAGTTCGCGGGGGACTCTGAGAAGACAAGGACAAAAACTGGACTACTGCACCCGCAAGTAAGTTGTACAAGGCAACTAATGAGGTTGGCAACCTCATCATGTAAAACTAATAGCCACAGAAACGACAGAAAGAGTCGTGGTGGGGGTAGGGGGTAAGAGGGAACAGTAAATTGACTAATTGATTTTTCCTACACATTTAGACAACTTTAATATGGTTAAAGAAAGCAGTGGTCTGTCTGAGGTTGTTGTCATCTCCATAGAATTCCGGTGCAGTTGATCTATTCTTCCTTTGTCATTTCAGAGACAACCGGAAACTAAAGGGGCGGAGACTTGGCACAATTCACTCAACGCACTAGGGTTGCCAATTTGGCTTTTTTGACGCCAAATTCCACAAATCTGGCTTTTTTTTTTTAAAAACTATTTGGCTTTACTTTTTAGCTTTTTTTGTGACGGTGTTTGGCTTTTTTTCACAGTTTTCATCTGGCAACCCTGACGCATAGCAGTAGACGGATACACACATGTGAAGCCTGACCACATAATTCAAACTACACACATCACAGCAGCTCACAGTATACACACATCACAGCAGTACACAATATACGCGCTAAGCCTTACCACTTAATTAACTCAGTAACATAACTGAAGTAGACAAGATACACGCGAAGACTTACAAGAGGCGACAAATGTCCTTTATAAGTGCATTCCGTAAGATACAATACAACATGTCGCAATATAGGTTGGAGAAAATTCATCTTACAACAAGCAGTAAGTTTTGCACGGCTCAAGCGTTAAATTCTAAAAGCGTTTTTATGGACATCTGTGTCGATATATATATATATATATATATATATATATATATATATATATATATATATATATATATATATATATATATATATATAATATATATATATATATATATTTAAGAAGAATTTAATTCAGTAAAAAAATAAAATTCAGCAGAAGGACAAAATTAAAGTTTCTCTACCTTTAACATTCTTTTTCTTTTTTTCTCACCATCAACTGGAGATCTACCAAATCATCCGGTGCTTTTGTCCTATGGTCTTGTAGCGAACTAGCTGCCTCTTCAATCTCTTGTGGTCAATTAAACTAGGCATTTCTCTCTTTCTCTGTCTTCACTCGATACTCTGAGCTGAGCTTATAGGCTGTAACTAGATCTCTCAACCTCTCTCTGCTCGTGATGAATACAAGAAATCGGATTGCCTGAGCCTTTTCGAATTTATTAAATTTGATAAATTTCTGCTTCTTTTGAGGCTGTGTAAGGTATCCGTTGCATCTCTCTTAGAAACCACACCTCTAAAATACCTTCAATTTTCTTTCTATTTCTCGTGGAAAGAATATGTATACGAAACAGCAAGAGCATTCCAGAACACCCACCATTACCGGTACTTGAATTCTTGTGACTACCTGGCCAAGAGGAAGACCACTGATAGGACAGTATGGCGTTCTCTCTGGAAAATCTCTACACCCAAAAGTAGAAGAGAAAAGAATAAGCGATTAAGTGAGTAAGAATTCTTGTTAGGTCGAGGCCAAAAGTGTTTATTATTGCTGTCTCCCGAGTTAGGAGCGCTGTCTGTATTTTACGCTACAAATTTTCTCATGCTGTCTGAGTTAATGTTGTGTTTTCTCAATTTTAGTAATCTGATATGAACATTGTTTGTCTCCACGCGAAATCTCCGAGCTGACATTGTCCTTCCTTCAAGGTTGCCAGTTAGGCGTTTTCCTTTCCAGTTGAGGCAAATCTACAAGTCGAACAGTGGTTTTTTTTAATGCAGTCCAGGGTTAACACAACAGTGATAATGAAAATGTTACTGAATGTAGGTATTTCTTAAAAGTCATTGAGCTATGAACTTGCTAGTTTTTGCTGTCACATGAGCGGTATGAAAGTCACAAATGTGGAACTGATGACAAGAACCAGACAAGTGCCAGTGGAACAAGAACTGAGAAGAAGACGCTGGCGGTGGATAGGACACACATTGAGGAAACATGTTGAGAGCATTACAAGGCAGTCTTTGTTCTGGAATCCACAGAGAAATAGAGGCAGAGGTAGACCAAAAAAACACACGGAGAAGAGAACTAGATACAGAGATGAAAACGATGAGGAAAACATGGAAAGAACTTGAGCGGATGGCACGTGACAGGTGAACTTGGCATGTGTTTGCTGAAGGCGTTTTGATTCTGGGGGAGCCAAAGGGTATTGATTGATGATTAATGGGGCAGTATCACAGTTTGTATTCGCATTTGATAACCCATTGAGATCCAGACAGAGTTGCAGTAGTTAGCAGTACTTTTCATAACTAATCCTTTTTAGGGCTTCATCATGGTGGCAGATAGCTACTATTACTTCTTTTCTCAGTTTAGTATTTATCAGCGCTGTACGCCGTAGAAGCCCTTTTCAGTACGACATCGTGCTTGCCGATAAAAGCTAGTAGTCCTCTTTTTATGACTTAGTTCTTATCAACACTATATTTCAGTGTAGTTCCGGTGGGGTGGGGTCCGAACAGACACAGAAAGAATAGGACAGCTTTACCCCCAAGCATGTCGTACAAGACACTTATGTGACTTTGTGAAGCGGGCTGGAAATTTCATTATGTAAAATGAATTGTTGTAGAAACCAGCGCCGCACGAGCATGTGACTGCTTGATGCAGGCTTCCTGCGATGGGGCCAGCTGTAGTGGTGGTTCTATGCTCCACAAGGAGTGTCACGGATTGCCTCCCCTGCTTTGCAGTAGTGGTCCAACAGTGGCTAAAACTCAAGAGTATCTAATATAGGCCTTCAAAGGGGTCGGCTTTCAATGGTGTCTACCTTCGCACAAGATTACTGTTGGCAGAGTAGTAGATAGAAGGACAATGATGCTTCGATGTCAAGGGAATATTCACAAGATATTCAGAAAAGTGAGAACAATGCTGCATTGGCTGAGCACGTTAACTCTAGGATCTGCCGATAACTTTTGTGAAGAATTAAGCAATTATTCATTTTCGCACGCCAAGTCCCCACCCTGATTTACTCAGTGGAATTCTTATTATTATGGTATAGCTCTGTTTAGAGTGTATTTAGTAAACTGAATGAGACAAACATGCAGTATATTTAAAATGATTAAATCGATGTTAAATTTGCATTATTACAAATAACAAATTTAATAATCATTTAGTTTTAACAAGGATTATTTAACAAGGATTTTTTAACAAAGGTTTAAAAGAATGAATTATGTTTTTTCAGAAAAGTATCATCACTGTTGTAATGGGATAAAAGTAAATAAAGGAGTTCACTTGGCAGCTTATAGGTTTCCCTTATCTACCACTGGTAGGTTCTGCTCCCGCTGATGGTTTGGTTCTGTGCAGATAGGTCATTGATAACGCTCGTCGCTGGTCAAGGATGTAAGGCGTAGCACGTACCCAGAAGTGTCAGACAGTGTCTACAAAGTTGGTCTTTCGTCTTAAAGCTCAGGCCACTATTCCCTTCTGGTTCCAGAGAGAGTATACCCAACTGGGACCACCAACAACAGCGGTGGTAAAAGAATAGAAACGAAAAGCTCTCCTGAGTATTGCAGTCCCCTTTCTCTTATTTGACAATCCAATCTACTCAGACTTTACCCTCGATGAGAATTAAACTTAATCCCTCGAGAAAAAACTTTCTTTACATTTAAATTGAACAGCTTTATCTTTATTTTACATTTAAATGAAAAGGTTAATAGTACAGATAGTATATGTTTACATTTACATCTCCACTGACTGAAAAGTGTTCACAATATAAATTGAATATGTTTTCATTTATATCTACACTTGTTGAAAAGTTTGAAACTTTAATTAATTTTAAAGTGAATATGTTTACATAGACATTTACACTGGTTTGAAAATGTAAATATTAAACTTAGAATGTACATCATTTCTTTCATCTGGGACCAAAGACGCAGCAAGAGAGATGAATGTAGTCAGCGACCCATAGCTTGACTGCTTGCGCCAGGGTCAGCGAACCAGAGCTGACCAAGACCCTACTCCACCTCCAAGTGGTGATCTTGGAAACAGGCTGCATCACTGCAGTCTGGCTGAGAGAGTAGGGATCGAAGTGGGAAGGCAAACCAGGTCCCAATAAATGCCGTGCTGAAGTCGGATGTGTCGGCCAAAAGGCGAAAATATCGCAGCGTCTCTGTAAACGGACACAAAGCAACCAACGTCCTTTTCAGGACGAACGAGGAAGAAGAAGAAGATTTCTTTCCTCTTTCCCTCCCTGCTCCATATGGAACGGGACTACTTAGGTTTTAGTTCTCTTTAAGAAACTAGCGATAAAGCAGTCACCGGCCCTTGCAGTAGTGAGTCATGAAATCATCATTCTATACGCTGATGTTGCCAGCCTCAAATGACTTGGACGTCCACTAGCGATTTTCACATATTAATATTCTCACATGGCAATATATACATATTAGTTCACATGTTAGTAATGAAAAATATAGAATTTAAAATGACAACTTACGCCAATCCTGCCTCACAGACTTTTTGCTCAGATGAATAAAGGCACTTGACTTTGCCTCTTACACGTGTTCTTTGGGGTTGTTAATTTAATAATTGATTCCCTCTATGACTCCATGTATTTCAGTTTCCTCAGATTCTGGTTCCTTATTAAAATGGTTTTTATGGGCTCTTTAAGTCCGTCAAGATTTCCACAAAGTCTGGCCTGATAAATGGAATTCTGAATTCTAACATCTGGCAAGAGGGGCGGGCCTTCGTACAAGTGGAGGGATTACCTTCAGCGTCTCATTAAATCTGAAGTGCACGCATTGATTACCTCGGGGTTTTATCTGAGATCTACAGCACCTTTTCTGGGTAGAGGCCTAGCCTTGGGCCCATTATTTCGTTCCAGTGGTGGAGTTAGGGTGGAGTTGGTTCTACGGATTTGCAGCAGTTTAGGGAAAGGAGAGGGTAATCATCGTCCCTGTTAGCAATCCGCCAATTTCAAGCGGAATTTATAACAAGAGTGCTAAAGGAGAAATATTATTAATTTTGTCGGGGAATTGTGCGCAGAGAATTGGCACATTTTAAGAACTGAGGGACACTAGTGCATAGGCTGGCTCTATCGCTGACAAGAATAAGTCAGCAGGATCATTTGGTGGTGTAGAAATTTGTTTATTTCAGGGTTCCCGCTGAAGGATTAGCTAAAACTTCTTCCCAATAACAGCTGGAGTTAAATCAGGGTGGATTAAGCCTAATATTATGTTTGCTAGCATTGTGGTCACTTGATTCATTTGTTTGTAATTCATGTGTTTGGGTGTATTTGCTTGTGATTTTATATTTCTCGTTCTTTACACGAGTGTCTTTTTTTTGAGTTGTGAAATAAAAATTGACAATTTATTAGCGGATCAGATCCTCTTTCTATTCTGTCTTAAACTTAGTTGTTTGTGGATTCGTTAATGTGTACTAAACCGTATCTCCAAGAAGAGAGAGAGAGGCAGTGTGACAGTAGTTAAAAATAGTCATTGCGTGGCAGGAGGGAGAGCCAGTATCTGTTTTTAACTCATAATAACTATAAGTCACACTATCCACATTCAACACCATAACTCATCTATCTTCTCAGACTTCACTCCGACTTTTGTCATGTCTCAGACTTCATACAGACTTTTGTCTTGTCTAGGCAGACACTTGAAAACCACGCGTGACAGTCACCTCTCCCATATATGGCAACACAACATCCGATGCCTGGTGCACAAACTCACCAGCACATCTGTAAACTCATACGACAATGTATTTCAGATGTAACAACATATTACTTTCAGATAAAGTAATGTCTACGTGAAAGTCGGACAGAAAACGATTATGTCATTCGCGTCTGTCCAAAATGTGTTGCACAGACGAGTAATCTTGTTATCTGTCGCTTGAGCACACAAATTTACGCGAAAACTAAGCAGACCAATATGGGTTTTACCTGCGATAATCTCAGCAAATCTGTACCGTGCCAGCAAATGGGATGCATTATCACCAACAAGGAGTGTCAAATGTTTTGACAATATCAAATATCTGCTACATAACAGAGAAAGAAAAAAGTGCTGACCATGGAAAAGCACGCAATTAGCCAGTACAACAATTTAAAATGAGAACTGCCGGAGTGAAAGAGAGATCAAGGATGGGTCGCACCAAATCCATCCTGTCACAAGGAGCGCAATGTAAATGATACGTCAGTTGACAGAGTTCACTTATTTTTGAACGGCATTTGCGCTCTGATATAACTGACGAACTTAGGTCTAGGTTGAAAGGTGCCTCGGCCCAAAAGCCTCAAGGGGAAAATTTTATCTGGGCTGGGCTTTGATATAGGACACTCTATACATAGCTTTACAACATGAGACAATTTGGTCATCATAAGTAGTCCTCCGTCAAACACGTGTTTCAGCCCTTTTATCTCCATTACATTCTGAGAGGGTCGGGTCCACTTGTACCATTGTCGTACCGATAGGTTTGGAAGTTATTTATGGTCCCGTCTGAGTAGAGTGGATGGTGATAAGTACGTGAGAAGAAGGTGTGAGAAATAGAAGTTTTTAAACAACTTCGTTTGATTATGTTCAAAGAAAAGAGGCGTGAATGAAAAAGAAGCTTGTGTGAGTAAGACAGGCAGAAAAATGCGTGGTTTTGCTAGCAAATCATAGAACGCTAGCGGGATTACAAAGGCTGTCAGATTACTGTAGGCTATATTTCCATTATACGTCACAGCCATGACTCCCAAATGTCAGCCTCCTGTTGTCTTTTCCCGCCCGCGCTGGGAATTGAACCCACTCCACTTTGATTGCGACTTTGAACTTCACTCCTGGTATTATCCATGCTGCCAGTTTGAGGCAATAGTGAAAATAACCATTATCTTGTATATAAATTACTGTTGTGAATGTCATAGCTTGTTGCGGCTGCTCCTCAGTCAACACGTTGAAAAACTATCTGGCAAACCTACTGCTGTGTGGAAACAGTTTTTCCGACTATCATCCAATTACCCGAGCATTCATCCTTCAGTTCTAGGCTACGGCGCCATTTCACAACAAGGAGAGCTGTTAAGATCCAGGTGACCCAGATAAGTCGATTTCTCAGCCTGGATATCATGTCACATTAGCATAATCAGATACCACTTTGTAAACAAATATCAATGACAAGCGCCCTTGCCAGGCAGGATTCATTTTTGAGTTGTATTTTTGTTTATCAGATAAGGTCCGAGATGTCCGCAATATCTGCGCGCATCGCAAATCAGTGTGATCATATTACTTCGTCATTATTTTGTGATTTCGTAAATTGTGTCATTGTTATCAAATAGGTTGAGGAAATGTGCAGATTTGATCCTTGGCTTTTATCCTCACTTGTACAAAAATAAAATAATAATCACTTATGGAAATAGTGAGCATATACACGAAAACATATATAAATATACGCACTTGCATACCTACATGCACACACTCACACACATACGGTAACGCGCATGAATACATCTTGCGCTCAGAAGCAGAAGACCTTTTATTATTAGTTTATCTAATTCATCACCATAAGGCCGCTGCCCTGGCAAAATTTACAAAATTAGGAAAAACCTTCCCGCCACAAAAATATTTATAGAATGTGTGATTTCTATTTACGCACATTGGGATCTTTGCCGGTGCTACAGAGTTCGTGCACTGTGCCGAGATCCTTCTTGTGGGATCTTAGGGAGGAGATCGGAGCAATGATGGAGTTGTCCGTGTGCAATGAAGATAGTCTTTAAAACCAAAGCCAAACTAATTCATCACCATGAATCATCATGTCCAAACTCTGTTGTCGTTCACTGGGTTCGAATCTCTGGACAGCTGCTGTTGTTTTTATCCACGCGTAGTTGTTCTGTATCTTCCTAGTACTCTTCATTCTCCTCCTCATCATCATAATTATCATCATCGTTTCCCTCTTCGTTCTATAAGGAGCACAAAACCACCCCTGTAGCTGACGACCCTCTTGCAGGATGCTTGCACCAAGATATTCATGTACTCTTGCATCGCTTGTTTCAGTATCACTGTTTCTTTATGATGGCGTTGCCAGTCCCATGCACAACCAACCTCACATTACTCGCCTCTTACGACCTGCATGAGAGAGAGCATAGTCCTATTCTGGCTTTGCCTACTTCAGATACGCCCGAGGACTTTAATATGAAATTAATATGAAACAAATATAAAGGTATGTTATCAGGCACTCGCAGGAAACAAAGAAGTAGTGATAACATACCTTTATATTTGTTTCATATTAATTTCATATTAATTTACTGTTTACAGGCCTCAGGTTTCCCTCCCTTATTTGTAATAAACGCCCGAGGACTGCACGGAGCTCACTATATTTAGTTACTAGTTTTTTAGACCCAACGGTACCTACAGATTTGGGCACCGCCTGAAATTGTTGGACGATACGCCTACTGACTAAGACAAGTAAACATAAGTAAATAAATTAAGGGGCTGCTGTAAAACTGGTAAGGAATATAAGTTTATAAACTAATAAAACGGTATTGACGAAGGGTAAAACCCGAAATGTCCCTTGTCTCATGTGAACTGTTATTTGTAAAACTGATTCAATACCGTTTTATTAGTTTATAAACTTATAAGACAAGTAAACAGCAGATGTACGGTGCACATGAAAATTTTACACCCGGTGTCAGAATTCCGGTCACCGAAACTAAAAGAGCGCTCTGGTATAGGGTACAAACAGCCGTGATGTCACTTTCATAAGAAGAGCAGATCGACGTTATGACCTTCACCTAGTCCGTTGAGAGAAACAAAATCACAAAAAATGATGAGCAGTGGCGGTTTTAAGTTGTGCGACGCCCTAGGCAAGCGTGAGGTTGCGAGTCCCTTTTTAAATAAATTCTTTTTGTATCGGCAAGCATATATTTGTGCGCGAGGTTCATAAAAGCGAGAGGCTCTAGGCAAAGCTTAGGGTGTCGTTTACTGTAACCGCCACTGAGGATGACAGAAGCCTGAGGTAGACCGCCAAATTTAATGTTAAGAGCTAGATGTGGTCACATGAAAGCGAACAAAGAAGTATTCACTAACTGTTGCAGACATTTTACTTACTTACTTAGTCGTTCCCCTTCTACCGTGAGGTGTAGAGGTGCAGATATCAATGATGTTAAATAATATTACGAGGGGCGTTCAGAAAGTAATGCACCACATCGTTTTTCTCAGCTAATAATGAAGAAAGAAGCATGAAATCTTGTACACTTCAAATATGACATGTGCCAATTGTGTGCACCAAATTGCACTGCAACCGGCCAAATAATACGGCTGCCCTAAACCGTTGAAATGGAGCGTGTTAGCAACTTGCGTTATAAACAGCGAATTGTGATAGAATTTCTCGTTGCAGAGAAGGAAACTGTTGTGAATATTCACAAGCGTCTATGTGTATGGAAGTTTTGCAGTCGACAGGAGTACAGTCAGTCGCTGGGTTCAGAGAATCAAAGAATCAGGAAATAGAGATACGGAGCTGCTTGATCAGCCGCGCTGTGGACGTCCTGCCACAGCCACCAACGCAGAAATGTTGAAATGCGCTGAGGGCATTATTCTTACTGATAGGCGAATCACTACTCAACAATTGGCCTTACAGCTGTCAGTCAGCATTGGTAGTGCAAATGCAGTTATAAAAACTCTCGGATTTTCAAAGATTTGCGCAAGATGGGTTCCTCGAAGCCTCACAAATGACCACCGATTGCAAAGGAAAGCAATTTCTTCTGAATCGTTGGAGCGTTTCAATGCTGATGGAGAGAACTTTTTTGCTAAGATCGTTACAGGTGACGAAACCTGGGCACATAATTTTGAACCTGAGACAAAAAGACAGTCAATGGAGTGGCATCATCCGCAATCACCAAGAAGAACGAAATTCAAGACAATTTCTTCAGCTAGAAAGGTCATGATCACTGTCTTTTGGGACATTGAAGGTGTGATTCTTGTGGACGTTATGCCAAGAGGAGAGACAATCAATTCGCAAGCTTACATTAAGACATTGCAAAAACTCAATCAACGTTTTCGCAGAGTTCGGCCGCACAAGAATCATGCAGACCTGCTTCTCCTTCACGACAATGCGCGCCCTCACAGAAGTCTGGCAACACGGGAAGCAATCACCAAATTGGGTTGGACTGTACTACCCCATCCACCCTGTAGTCCCGATTTGGCACCCTCTGATTTTCATCTATTTGGTCCACTTAAAGATGCACTCCATGGGACAAGGTTTGAAGATGATGGAGTGATTCATGCAGCAAAGAAATGGCTACATGATCAAGACAAAATCTGGTACGGGCTAGGAACACATGCACTTGTTTCGCGCTGGCAAAAAGCCGTACAAGTTGATGGGGATTATGTTGAATAATACCGATGTTTACATGACATATCCATGTATATTGTGTATAAATTTCATGCTTTTTGAATAAACAGCTCCTGAGAAAAACGATGTGGTGCATTACTTTCTGAACGCCCCTCGTACGTATAAATAATAAATCAGTGAAAATACAACTCAATGAATCAGTAGAAGAATGATCAATTAATGGAATCACCAGACAGCGAATAGATGAATCATTAAATGGATAAATTGATCATTTAAATGTAAAAATAAACAAGCCAGCCAATTAAAGGGCAAGTTAATGAATCGTTAAATGGATAAATGGAAGGATCAGATGTATTGATCAGTAAAAATACGAAGTAATGAAACAATAAAGATCAAATAGGCAAAGTAATGCATTAAACATTATTGTCTTCACATGCACGATGAGTTTTTCTTAATTTCGATCATGGAGCGTGCATCGAAATAGCGCTGTATTTGACTTCACGTGAAATGTTTGCGAATGACCAACTAGATAAATAGATTGACAAATCAGAAATAAGTGAGAATCAGAGAGAGGGAGAAAGAAAAAAAGGAAAACGAGAGAAAGAGAGGGGGAGGGGAGAGAGAGAATATTACGTCATCTAGTTACACACATTCTCTTCATCAACTTCTACAAGAAAAATAACTAGGGTATCGATCCCTTGAAAGCATTCTCGGTCGCGCGGGAATACACTAACAAATCGATACGGAACATAACGTACTCAACACGGGACTACTTTACCTACGCTTTTTCAATCTGTTCCCCAGCCAAACCCTGCAACCCTTAGTAAGGGCGTTACCGTGGCCAATAAAGCTGGATAAGTAAACAAAAATAATGTTCACTGAAATATGTAAACATTATACAAAACGCTTGAGCTGGAAATTTAACCCTGACAGTTGGGGGGGGGGGGGGGGGGGGGGCAAGGGGCGGTGAAAAACGTCATAAAGAAGGTTAAATTCAGAAAGAAAGGTCAAGGTGGTCCCATGGCAGATACTGCTGTAGGGGAGTGAAGTGTTTATATTTCCCTATACGAGGTCCAACTTTATGATCGGTTCCCTTTCTTGTTGCCTTTGCCGTCCCCAACTCAAGAGCAGAGTCAGGTACCCTTTACAGCCGGGTAAACTAGAGCGTGAAGCTACCAGGCTTTGAATTCGGAACCCCGGTAGCTCTGCCGCGAGAGGCAAACGCTCTAACCACTCTGCTAATCGGACCCTAATCAAAACTTATATCAAACAGGAGACCGCATCAGGAGACCGGATCAGCACCCCGTCAGGAACCAAGCTGAGACATGGTCTGACAAATCGTCGAGGCTAATCGTGTACTTCACTGTTTTTAGCGGCAAAATGTGGACGATTCGTTTATATTATTTTATTTGTTGTTAAAACTGATGTTGATTTAGCCAAAACGCTGAACGACTGTGGAATGTTATACCGCATAACGAAGCAGCTCCTGCATCAAATACTGTCCGAAATTGACAGATACATCATCTCTTTTTAATCACCAACGGATGAAAGAAAAGGCGTGCACATGACACAGAAGGCTGAACACTGTCATGCCACCATATAAACTCTGTGGAGTGTAATATCGTACAGGCACGTCAAACACGCGGCAAGCGGGCGGCATTTGGACCTCTGCACTCCTTAATGTGGCCCCAACCATTTTATAATGCACTCCAAATATAGAGAAACGCAATGATCGGCAACTAAAGACAAATTGCGGGAGAGTCTACAGTTTTCTGGGGTTTAATAGCAAATATAATAATATAAAACTACCTTGGTTTTCCTTAGGGCCCCCCTCCCCTTTCCCCATCAACATATCAAGTAGTTTATCTAGCCCGGGGTAAGGAACGAACGAACGAACGAACTTTATTTTCGAAGGGTAAAGAATTGGGCGCGCAGGCCCGTCTAACATTCTGCCCTTCCACTCTCATTAATCTTGCATACTATATCCTTTCATTCCCACATGATGCTTTAAGCATTAATTTAAAGGCATGCAACATTATAAAGTTACCATAACAGCATTCATTTACAGTATGCAATCATAATAAAAAAAAATGAGTAGGGTTTTTTTTTTTGAAACAAACAAGCTAGTAAATGGGGGAAAAAAGTAATAATAAAATAAAATAAATAAAACAATAAATAAAAATAAATAAATTCTGTATACCGACACTCACTCATGCGGTCAATCCGTCTACAATAAATCTGTATTTTTGGTATGCGGGTACATTCTCACGACTCACATTTCTAAAGTACAGTATTATGTGGGTACATTCACACATACATTACATTATATAATAATATTTAAAAGTGAATATAATAATGATATTACATGGATATAAAACAAATTATTCACACAAAAAAATGAGCGGAAGAGGAAAAGAAATGTTGACCTATGGATGAGATGTTGACAGGCAAATACTGTTTCTATGGGGGTAGATAATCAGTGTTGAGGAAGTGTTTGAAAAGTGCTTTGTTAAAAGAATATTGTGTAGGTAGGCTTTTTAGGTGGTGTGGAAGGCTGTTCCATAAGTAGGCACCAGAGTAGGCTAGACTCTTTTTGAACAGGTCGATCCTAGGACGATGCATCAAGCTTTTGACACGAGGTGTGGTCAAACTTAGATGTCAACTATTGGTATAACGATTATCCAGGAATCATTCTTCTTCTATGGTACTAGACCATCGACTGTCAAAGCGATCAGTGAACATCACGTCTGATGGTGTGCTGTAGGGCAGCAACAAATTGTCTTCACTTTGCTCGGTCGGTGACCATCCTTCGTGGGGTGACTCAACTCTGGTTCATGCTTTGCAGCTCTGCTTTCGTAGTTCATGCAAGTATCACACCAACTGATAAAGGCAGTGGTGTCTCCCCACAACGCTAACTTCCTAGCGCTGTTTGTGAACTCTATTCCCCCCCCCCCCATCCTCACCCACTCCCCAATAACCTGATAGTAAGCTGTTCATTTGCAGTGTCACTACAAAAAACATTTTTCCTCCATGTTGAATAGTCCACAATTTTTAGGCTCCGAACAGGACACTTGCAGACTACAAGCCGACCTCCACAAAATGAAAGCTGCCCAAACTGACCAGTGCACATGCCAAAATGGCCCCCAGACTCCGGAACACATTCTACAAACGTGCCATCTCTTTGGTGACTTGAGAGCTCAAACCTGGCCCCAGGAGACGAAAGTGGAAGAGAAACTGTGGGGCACCCGCGAGGGCCTCCTGCTGACGACTGGATTCATAGAGGCAACTCATCTCCTTGTTTAGACGGCCGAGCATAGGAAACTGATCGAAGAAGAGGAATACTCATGTGAAAGCTGCTAGTCATCGCATACTGTGGCCATTAGTTTTGTCATATTCCTTTAAGTATTCACATCTGACGTTTGGTATAAACATATGTAGGTTAACTTGTGTGAATCGGTTGCTACAGTAGGAACATCCCATTGATCAGGGAACATTGTAAATTTCTAACACATCATTCGACCTTAGTTTATTTTGCATCATAAGCGACCTTGGTTAAGCTGTTGTTTCGATAGCGTGGTTAAAACAAACTTTTTATACTTTATTCTTTTATACTGTTGAAAAGTATTAATTTAAAAAAAATTAATTAATTTTCCTTACTCTTTGTTCTTTCTTTTTTCTCTTACTCATAGAATGCCATTACCGCTGTCTCGTCTATCAGTTCCTGTCGTGAAACGAAGTGTAACCCACTACTTTGTTAATCACTATGTCGAGATACAGATTTGCTTCAACCAATCAACGATCAACGTTCACCAGTCTCTGAGACAGAATAAATTAACGGCCATCTTGTTCACGCAAGATGGCCGATGAAAACTGAATAAAATTAGGCTGTATGAGACCAGGTACAAAACCGGAGGAAACCAATCAACTTGCTCCGCCAGGAACCAACCGAAAGCTTTCCTCAAGTAGTTACTTGACTATATAATCGGGCGGATTTTATGCTAACCACGCAACCCCGAACTTGACGCCAGAGATACAGACTGAAGAGGGAAAAGCTGTCACCTTGATTTATGGTAACTTACCTGAGGGCATCGACCTGCAACCTACTTCACTAAGTCGCGTCAAAACCTGGCCAGTTTAAAATCTTAGGAGGGTAAATATTTTTACGATAACCGATGGTATTTGTTGTGTGTCATTTATACTACCTATAAGGTTACTGATTGTATCTTGGGGGGAATTAAGTATAATGATTGTATTTCCTATTATGATTGAATAGACGAAGACTAATAGGACTCATACTTCAACCTATTGTCTCCTATACTTCAATCTATTGTCAGTCTATAACTTCAGTCTATTGTCTCTGATAATTCCAAACTGTAAATATAACCAAAACTGCCTTGTTAGGACTCAATATATTGTCTCCTATAACCTGCAATATAACCAAAACAGTCCTTGTTAGGACTCAATCTATTGTCTCCTATAAACTGCAATATAACCAAAACAGTCCTTGTCAGGACTCAATCTATTGTCGCATCTAACTCCAATCTATTGTCTCCTATAACTCCAACCTGATATATCACCAACCAGTCCTCGTCTCATATACTCCTATCATAAGAACATAACAATATTGTTAGGATATATGTTACCAGCTATTGTCAGAGAGGGCGTGATATAGTATAGGGGGAAGGACATTGTTGTATCACACCTAGGTGTACATATTATTGGATTTATTCATGTATTGATTTATATTATGGGATGTATTCATGTATAAAATGTATTCATGTATTGAATCTATATTATTGAATGTATCCATGTATTAGTTTATCAGAAAGAATGTTTTGCAAGTAGACACCTGTCTTGTCTCGCTATTGCTAAATCATACTGAGCCATGTTGTCATTCATCCCACATGCATACATCGGAGACACGCTCATTTCACTCACACTAGAAATAGGTGGGCTTGAGGACAGAAATTAGCCCCTATTTTTGCTTTGTTACAGGTTTAATTGTGTCCTAAAAACCTGAGGTCGTATGTTCGAGTCAATCCCGCTGCCTGGAACTCCGCAGGAGCATAGAGGTTGACCAGACTCTACATCTTTGGTCCCCCTCAGTCTTGGGTGGGCTAAAGGAACGATACTCTGCCGGTGGTGTGAACCAAACAAAGAAGAACAGACTTAAGAGAGATGAGTACACATTAGTACCATTTCTGTCGGCATTGTGAGCATAGAACTGTCAATGAAGAAAACGTGAATTAGCGTAGCAAGAGACAATAATAAGATCATAGTGGATAAATTATACGTAAATAACAGCATAGCTGATAAACGTTATATCCTTAATTAACAGCACAGCTGATATAATTTTTGTTCCTATAATTGGAAAACGTGTTGTAATATTTATAAATATAAATATTTGTAAATCATATGTAAACTTACCAATTCATTTCATTCACCTTTCAGCACAAGAGTAGATAGTGTATATATACTAAATAAAATATAAGGAAATTGTATTTTGAACGACTTGTCAATTTTATCATTGTTAAGTAAAAATCTGTTTCCTTGCTTTGTTTAATATCACAATTAGTTACACAGCAGAGGTGGCGCTTTATGTCGGTCTCCTCTATACTATTGTTTCGAGATCAGATCATTCACAGCCGTAACTAATTTGTGATACCAGTAGTCCTCTCAGACACTGGGACTTCACCATTTTCTGCAGAAATTCTATTTCTGTAATTGTCAGTACTATACTGATCCAAGAGCCAAATAAAACCTCTCGCCACACTGGGGGCTCGTTCCTGGGATATTTCTGTATATCTTGAGCCATACTTAGTCTATTCATCTATCTACACTCTATCTTGTGCCACCCATAGGTAACATAAGAAAATAAATTTTTATTTTTTGAAAAAAAATTCTATTTTAGGATTTTTAAAACAATATTTTCTTAGGAGGAGTACCATTTAGTACTCATTAAATAGTTGATGCTCACAAAGTTGCACGGAAATTTTTTGTTCATTTAAAGTAATTAATTTTAATTACAATAATTTGGTTATAGTAAATTTACATACCCTCTCTAAGTAACGCCATGGCTGATCTAGTGAAGTTCAGGACTGCGGTCATGCAGATGGGTAAGGAATTAAATATGACAGGTGATGCTCTTACTCAGTATGTCACAACAGAAGTGGACAAACACATGGATAGGGAAGAAAGAAAGTTGCAATTAGAGACTGAAGCAAAGAAATTTGAGGCTGAGGAAAGGCGGTTGCAAGCAGAAGCTGAGAGAGAAGACAAAAGATTAGAAATGGAAGCCAAGAAATGGGAGGCTGAAAATGAGGCAAAGAAAATTGAAGCTGAGGAAAGGAAATTACAAGCAGAGAGAGACCATCAGTTGAGATTAAAAGAGCTTGAAATTCAGGCAAATACTGGCAATAATGGTGGGAGCTCACCTCACTCTGAGAGTAGCTCCAGCCAGAGCACCTCAAGTGGGGCCATGAATTTTCATCTGGACCCATTTGTTGAGAAAGAAGACGCCATTGAGTCGTACCTGGATAGATACGAAAGACTTGCCACTACCTATGGCTTAGTGAAAGAAAAGTGGAGTCTTAAACTATCTCAGGGATTGAGAGGTGTTGCCTACGATGTATATTTGAAGCTCTCAAGAGATGACCAGGAAGATTATGAAATCCTGAAACAGGCACTGCTTGTGAGATATGAAAAGAACTCAGAATCATATAGAAAGAAATTCCGAACAGCTAAACTTCTTCCAGGAGAAAACTATCACCAGTTCTCTGCTAGATTGGAAACCTATTTGGAAAAATGGAGTAGTTTAGGAAAGTGCCAGGACCTGAAAGAAATGATAATGATGGAGCAAGTGAAAGAGTCCATGCCTCAAGAAATGAGGAAGTTTATCATGGAACAAAGAGCAGAGAGATTGGGAGATATTGTAACTGTTGCTGAGAGATATCAAGCAGCTCAGGCAGAATTATTAGGAAATAAGAAGAAGCAGGGTGAAAACTTCAAATCATCACAAAACTATACCAAATATGAACAAAAGGACCATGCCACAAGGAACAAACAAAGATTTGACCAAAAGGACAAAAACCCTCTAAGATCGGATAAGACACCTTACCGGAAGGAAGGAAAGTGGTGTAAAACTTGTCTAATGAGTAACCACAATACTGCGGACTGCAGAAGGAAGAATCCTCCTCATCATGCTGCATGTCTTACAACAGGGAATCAGGGAAGGAAGGAAATGGCAGTAAGTCAGAAAGACTTCCATCATCCCCCTGTCTGTGAGGAAGTGACCGTGAATGGCACTCAAGTACTGTGTTTATATGACACAGGATTGGACTTTGATTCAGTTGTGTGCTCTTCTTTAGTGAGTCCTGACCAGATAACCACAGAAACAGTGGAAATCAGAGGACCGATCAAGGGAGCAAGAACCATGACACTACCCATAGCTCGAATCAACATAAGTTCTCGCTATGTGGAAGGAGAAATCAAAGCAGCAGTGATGGACGACCCTATTTACCCTTTGATTTTGGGGTGTAGGTATGTTTTCCTTGGAGAACCTATAAAACCTGTAGTTATGGCAACAGTCCAGACCAGGGAAAGCTCCAGGAAAATGGAGGAGAATCCTATCAATACTCATCCAGAAGAGATGAAAAAGGCTCAAGCAGCAGACAGCACATTGAAGCCTTGTTTTGGCAAATTGCCTAAAGCCCATAACCCTCCAGAGAAAGGAGACTTGTATATGAAGAATGGCCTACTATACAGAAAAGCTGGAACAGGACCTAAAGGGCATGGACAGCTTGTAGTGCCAAAATCTTACAGGGAGAAGGTTATGACGCTAGGACATGCTATACCCTTCAGTGGACATATGGGAATAGGGGCCACTGGACAAAGGATAGCCTGTCACTACTTCTGGCCAGGAATTACAGAGGACATAAAAAGATATGTAAGATCTTGTCCAGAATGCCAAAGAGTAGCTCCTAAGCATAGGACTGCACCAGCAACACTGGGAGAAATGCCTATTATGGGAACCCCTTTTGAACGTGTTGCAGTAGATATTGTTGGACCCCTCACTAGGACCAAGAAGAGAAATGCTTACATCTTAACCTTGGTTGATACTTGCTCTATGTGGGGAGAAGCAGTGGCCATGTCAGCTATAGATTCAAAGCACGTGGCAGAGGCCCTGTTGACAATATTTACCCGATTAGGTTTCCCGCATCAGATATTGACTGACAATGGGTCTCAGTTTAAGGGAAAGCTAACACAAGAAGTATTCAGGATATTTCAAGCCAGGCACTATCATTGTAGTCCCTACCATGCCCAAGGGAACGGTCAAGTAGAGCGGTTCAATGGTACGCTAATTTCAATCCTTAGAAAGCTGGCGAGTGAAAAACCTGATACTTGGGATACATACTTACCCGCTGCACTATTTGCATATAGGGAAGTACCCCACAACTCAACTGGATTGGCTCCAGCTACATTGTTGTTTGGAAGACCAATAAAAGGTCCACTGGAAGCATTGCTGCGGACATGGACTGATGAAAAGGCAGAGGAAACAGTGACTTCCGCATACCAGTACGTCAACGAGTTGACATCTCGATTGAAAGCAGGTTGGAAACTGGCCAATGATAACTTAAGACAGGCCAGGAGGAAGCATGCTGCGTACTACAACAAAAAAGCAAAGGATAGGGAACTGGAGGTGGGTGAAAAGGTGTTATTACTGTTGCCAAGCAGCAATAATAAATTGCAGATTGGATGGCAGGGACCCTATGTCATACTGGAGAAACTTTCCAGGACCAATTATAAGATTGACAAGAAAGGAAAGGAGAAGGTATATCATGTCAATCTTCTTAAAAAATACTATGACAAGGAATCATCAGAAGTTGCACATATTATGACCCTAGCCATTGCAACAGAAATGCACGGTGAACCACTTCACTCTATGGAGTATCCACTCACAACTACAGAGGATTATGTTCAAGTAAATATTAGTGAACATTTAACTCCAGAGCAGAAGAAGAGGGTTCAGAAAGTGTTGGAAACCCATGCTGATGTGCTCACAGATAAGCCAGGTCGGACGAATCTGTTAGAGTACGACATGAAGGTTACCGACCCTACCCCAGTATGCATGAGAACATACCCTATACCCTATGCGAAAGCCCAAGCACTAAGGGAGGAAGTTGATTATCTGTTGAAGGAGAAAATTATCTCGAAGTCAGACTCTCCCTATAGCTCAAGTGTGGTGCTATTGAGAAAACCGAGTGGTGAACACAGGTTATGTATTGACTACCGGAAGCTTAATGCGATCACAGAATCTCAGGTGGACCCATTACCTGACACCAACCAGCTGTTCTCTACACTGAGTAAGGCTAGGTATTTATCGAAGGTAGATCTAAGCAAGGGATACTACCAAATACCAGTGAAACCAGAAGTTAGGAAAATGCTGGCATTCAGTACATCAGACGGACACTACGAGTTTAATGTACTACTCTTTGGGCTGAAAAATGCTCCAAGTATCTCTTCAAGAATGATGAGGAAATTATTGGAACCTCTACAAAATCCCCATATCACTAACTTTATGGATGACATTCTTGTTGCTACAAACACATTTGAAGAGCATATAGTAGCGCTCTCCATGTTGTTTGACAGACTGAGAGAAACTGGATTGACTGCACGTCCAACCAAGTGCTATATCGGTTGTAAGGAGTTGGAATTCTTAGGTCACACTATTTCTACAGGTCATATGTCTCCTGACCCAAAGAATATAGAGAAGCTAAAGAAGGCACCCAGACCTCAAACGAAGAAAGATGTGAGATCATTCGTGTCTTTATGTGGGTTCTATCAGAAGTACATACCCCATTTTAACTCTCTGTGTGCACCATTAACTAACTTAACGAAGAAAGGACAGCCTGACAAAATCCAATGGAATGCTGATTGTGAAAAAGCTTACACAGAGCTAAAAGCAAAACTCACCAGCAAACCCATCCTTACACTACCCGATATCACACAGGAATTTGTATTAAGAACGGACGCTAGCAGTATAGGTATTGGTGCAACTCTCTTGCAGAAATAAAAAGCCCAGCCGGAGAAACTTTTACCAGTCGCCTACGCCAGTAGGAAGCTGAATGCAGCTGAGTTGAACTACTCGACCATAGAGAAGGAATATTTAGCTCTAATTTGGTCCATCAACAAATTTTCACCTTATCTGTATGGGACACACTTCATTGTCCAAAGCGATCAGCAACCTTTAACATTCTTGGCTGCATCTAAAAAGCTAAATTCGAGATTGTTAAGGTGGAGTCTGCTTCTTGCGCCTTATTCCTTTACCGTGAATTACATTCCGGGAAGAGACAATGTAGGAGCTGATTTTTTAAGTCGACACCCTAGTACTCTGGAAGGACAGACGCAAAAGGATTAACCACAGCATGGGTTTACACGTCAGCTATGACAAGTCACAGCTAGGAAAGGAGGGGGCTATGTCGTGAAACGAAGTGTAACCCACTACTTTGTTAATCACTATGTCGAGATACAGATTTGCTTCAACCAGTCAACGATCAACGTTCACCAGTCTCTGAGACAGAATAAATTAACGGCCATCTTGTTCACGCAAGATGGCCGATGAAAACTGAATAAAATTAGGCTGTATGAGACCAGGTACAAAACCGGAGGAAACCAATCAACTTGCTCCGCCAGGAACCAACCGAAAGCTTTCCTCAAGTAGTTACTTGACTATATAATCGGGCGGATTTTATGCTAACCACGCAACCCCGAACTTGACGCCAGAGATACAGACTGAAGAGGGAAAAGCTGTCACCTTGATTTATGGTAACTTACCTGAGGGCATCGACCTGCAACCTACTTCACTAAGTCGCGTCAAAACCTGGCCAGTTTAAAATCTTAGGAGGGTAAATATTTTTACGATAACCGATGGTATTTGTTGTGTGTCATTTATACTACCTATCAGGTTACTGATTGTATCTTGGGGGGAATTAAGTATAATGATTGTATTTCCTATTATGATTGAATAGACGAAGACTAATAGGACTCATACTTCAACCTATTGTCTCCTATACTTCAATCTATTGTCAGTCTATAACTTCAGTCTATTGTCTCTGATAATTCCAAACTGTAAATATAACCAAAACAGTCCTTGTTAGGACTCAATCTATTGTCTCCTATAACCTGCAATATAACCAAAACAGTCCTTGTTAGGACTCAATCTATTGTCTCCTATAAACTGCAATATAACCAAAACAGTCCTTGTCAGGACTCAATCTATTGTCGCATCTAACTCCAATCTATTATCTCCTATAACTCCAACCTGATATATCACCAACCAGTCCTCGTCTCATATACTCCTATCATAAGAACATAACAATATTGTTAGGATATATGTTACCAGCTATTGTCAGAGAGGGCGTGATATAGTATAGGGGGAAGGACATTGTTGTATCACACCTAGGTGTACATATTATTGGATTTATTCATGTATTGATTTATATTATGGGATGTATTCATGTATTAGTTTATCAGAAAGAATGTTTTGCAAGTAGACACCTGTCTTGTCTCGCTATTGCTAAATCATACTGAGCCATGTTGTCATTCATCCCACATGCATACATCGGAGACACGCTCATTTCACTCACACTAGAAATAGGTGGGCTTGAGGACAGAAATTAGCCCCTATTTTTGCTTTGTTACAGGTTTAATTGTGTCCTAAAAACCTGAGGTCGTATGTTCGAGTCAATCCCGCTGCCTGGAACTCCGCAGGAGCATAGAGGTTGACCAGACTCTACATCTTTGGTCCCCCTCAGTCTTGGGTGGGCTAAAGGAACGATACTCTGCCGGTGGTGTGAACCAAACAAAGAAGAACAGACTTAAGAGAGATGAGTACACATTAGTACCATTTCTGTCGGCATTGTGAGCATAGAACTGTCAATGAAGAAAACGTGAATTAGCGTAGCAAGAGACAATAATAAGATCATAGTGGATAAATTATACGTAAATAACAGCATAGCTGATAAACGTTATATCCTTAATTAAACAGCACAGCTGATATAATTTTTGTTCCTATAATTGGAAAACGTGTTGTAATATTTATAAATATAAATATTTGTAAATCATATGTAAACTTACCAATTCATTTCATTCCATTTTTTGCAACATTCACCTTTCAGCACAAGAGTAGATAGTGTATATATACTAAATAAAATATAAGGAAATTGTATTTTGAACGACTTGTCAATTTTATCATTGTTAAGTAAAAATCTGTTTCCTTGCTTTGTTTAATATCACAATTAGTTACACAGCAGAGGTGGCGCTTTATGTCGGTCTCCTCTATACTATTGTTTCGAGATCAGATCATTCACAGCCGTAACTAATTTGTGATACCAGTAGTCCTCTCAGACACTGGGACTTCACCATTTTCTGCAGAAATTCTATTTCTGTAATTGTCAGTACTATACTGATCCAAGAGCCAAATAAAACCTCTCGCCACAGTTCCACTATTGCCCAGTTATCTACTTTGCTTTACCATTTCTAAAAAAAGCTACCATGTCTACAATTCCTCCTTGCACTGTGGTCCCTTAATTCTTTTTTCAACAATTTTGCCTCATTCACACTGCACATTTCCATGAAAAACAAACAAACACGCACGCACGCACGCACGCGCACACACACACATACACACACAGAAATTAGTACCTATGATGTCATGATACACTGTCCTCCCGTGTGATACTAACGGGAATTAATTGCATGTTGAATTGTGGCAACCTCACAGCTTTATTGTGTTTGATAGTAACTATTTGAAAATGATCGAATAAATGTTTGTTGTTGCGATTAAAGACCTGTTGTTCTTTAGAAAAAGGGCAGATCACTTTCTAAAGTCTGCAGCAGAAGGATAAGAATTGTCTTCTTTGTTGTTTGCTCTCAAATAACCCCATCTATCACTCGCTTATAAAGCTGGCTGGTCCGTCTCAGGCTTCACTCATCACCATACAGTTTTTCCTTCAAGCTGCCACTCTGCTCCTCTCGTGGAGCCGACAGTTTAGAAGTACGTTTTCTAATGTTTGTTTGTCTTCCCCACATGGGCCCATATCTTGTCTGTCAGATTTTCAACTTGTTGTACAGATAGTACAGCATTTGAATTTGCAATGGCTAGTTCTTAGTCCGAAAATGATCACTTAATCTCTTCTTGGTAATGTATATAATTATTCTGCTGTAAAAGACTCTGCCTGTTCCTTGTGCCATTTTTTGTCTCTACAGTTTTTTTAAGATCATTGCTTTTATAGCTTCACATGTAGCCCCGTCTTCTGTTTGGATTTTCCTTTCTCCTTCTTTGGCAAGTTTATCTGCCTTCTCATTTCCACATACAGTGTATATTGCAGTGGCCAGGAATCCAATGTTCTTTTACTTGTTAGAATTCATAGCTGGTTTTCACTAGAAGAAGAGCACATATTTTTTAAAGAGAAGTTGGAAATTGCTTACAATGTTGTGAATTAAGATGCAAGACTGTCTACTTAATCTGCAGTCAAAATATGCAGGTTTCTATGGATTATAATTTAAGATTCGGTTAGGAAATCCAAAACTCTAAATATGATCAATACAAGGGGTGATAAGAAAGGTTAACTCTTTGACTCCGGAACAACGCTCAGAACGTTGGTCAGATTTGACACCCATACCAAAACAACTCCCTGAGCGTTGATTTTAGTCTATCCCGAATTAAAATTACGGCACAGGGTGGAAAATAATTGCGGAGTCAAAGAGTTAAGTGGATGGCTGTTAATTCAGTATTTAAGTAGCAATAAAGCACTGTTGCAAACATTGGTACAGTCAGCGAGGCTGTCGTCAAGGTTGATTATGTGGTTGCCCGAGAACTTTAAGCTTTACCGGCTTGGAAATCTAGTATCGACACGCACCAGTTTACCAAGCTGTAAATGGATCTCTGACTCTGCTCTTTCGTTAGGAAGAGCAAAGACACCGAGGAAGAGAACTGGTTAGCCCTACCTCATAAGGCTGAGAGTAATACTAGGTCCCGCATTGAGAGGTAGGGTGACCCAGTTCCCTTTCTTGCTGCCTTTTCCTTCCCTAACCTAACAGCTTGGTAGATTGCAGCGTGTCGATACCGTAAATCGAACACTGACACCTTTGCCGCGAGAGGCCACCGCTCTGTCTATCTAATCGGACGCTCTAAAGCCCGGGTTCCCAACCTGTGGGTCGCGACCCCCAAGGGGGTCGCAAAGTGTTTTCTGGGGAATCGTCGCGGTTATTTTTAGTTGCAATTATTTTTATAGCACATTTCACCACGAAGGTTTTCAACACTTATTTATTTCAATATGGCTACACTGCAGTATTCTAATAGTGGTTGTAACACTGATTTTTGATAAATGAAAGGAAGTGACTTAAGGTCCACCGCGGCGTATACTTAAAAAATATTAAAAGCCCGCCGTGTTCATACATATTAAACATTTTATATTATTTTAATAATTTGCTATGGCGTACCTTTTATATTTTTTTTCAAATTTCCGCCGCGGCGGACCTTGATTCACTCCCTAAAAATAGAATATACAAATGCAGTTTTATCATTAGAATAAAATTCTATGTTACAAATAGTAAACTGAAAAAAATATTCACTATGATGCAAAATTCAATATCAAAATTCATTTTTAATCGGTGTCTCGATGTTTGAATTACAGACTGTCGAATACGGACCGTCGAATACGGACCGTCGAATAAAGGTGAGTTACTCTCCGCAGTTGACGATCACCCCGTATGTTTTGCTGACGCCGCCATCTTTGCAATGATGTAATTCAATACTGTCCGAGATGGGCTGTCTGATGCAAACTGGCGCGAATTTTGAAGCTGGTTGCCCAGATGCAAGTACAACCATCGCGTTAAATATTAGGTTAATTAAATATTAGGTTAGAATTATATTCTGAAAAAATCTATGTTTAATGTGTTTTCTTTACCCTATTAAAAATTCCTTTTTATGCAAATGTGGCGGACGGTCGCAGGTTACTTGGCTATTATAAAAGGGGGTCGCAGGTTACTTGGCTATTATAAAAGGGGGTCACAGGTTACTTGGCTATTATAAACGGGGGTCGCAGGCTACTTGGCTATTATAAAAGGGGGTCACAGGTTACTTGGCTATTATAAAAGGGGGTCGCAACTCGAAAGAGGTTGGGAAACACTGCTCTAAAGTATAGGTATAGGCTATATTAATTACTGCCGAAAGGAAGTGAAGCGTTAGAGATTTCTCTATACAAGGTCAGCATAGAGAGGTGGGGTGAACAGTTCGCTTCTTCGCTGCCTTTTCCTTCCCTAACTCAAGAGCAAAGTCAGGTACCCATTTATAGCTGGGTATACTGGAACGTATCGGTACTATGAATCGAACCCGGCAGCTACGCCGCGACAGACTAACGCACTAACCACTCTGTCAATAGGACACTCGTGACTACCTTGACCTTTCATTAAAAGTGAGCTGATACAGCATGGCTGGTTAAAACAGCCAAAACTGTTTCCCTGATGAATTAAAAAAAATTTTAATGACATATCTTCGACATCGATACTGTCAGCGAAAAGACTGAGATGGCATCTAGATAAAAACCTGACTGAAAAAAGCATGATTTCCTGCCATCACCACGACAGTCGAACACAAGAGATCCTTACATTATTTATGACTGTGCACGTGTCTCACGAGTGTAGTCCTCCCGGGGGGTGTCTAATGAGACAAAGGAAAAAAAAATAGGACTACTTGCTCCCTCAGGCATGTCGTACCAGGCCACTAGTATGAGGCTATGCATGGGGGTGGCAAGCTGGTGTAATACACGTTGCTTCAGAAACCACAGCAGCAAGAACATGTGGACGCTTGGTACAGCTTTCTTTGAATGGTGGCTGGATGCTACGTAAAGATTATAATGGAAAATGTACGAACGAATGAATGGGTCTTTAAAATAAAGCTCAATATTGGGACAGACGAATTAGCTTATTTTCTTGTATATCAGTAATATCAAAAGTCTTACAGCATCTGCCAATATGTCTCCGACGTAAATGGGTACATTTTTAATCTGGACAGCTGCTGTAAATACTTCACTGCACGAGAAGAAGATTTATCTCTATCCAATTTCCTCTGACACTGACAGGCAAGTTGTAACATTCACACAGAATTTATTGAAATCCAGTGTGATTCGGTAAAGAAAGAAAGAAAAAAACTTTAATGAAACCAGCATCCCTAATTTGTTTTTCTCTCAGTAACTTGCCAGGCCACTGGGCTGAAATTTGCACGTTTGCTGTGAGAATCTTAACAACTATTTGATACTACATTTCTTAGCGCTTCAAATGTTACTTATAAACAGGGCGGCAAATGATTAAAGAAATTGTGAGTAATTTAGTTTTAAAAATAGTTCATTACTGAGTTAATTTCGAATAATTTGATGAACTGTCAAAAATCTCTCTCTCTCTCTCTCTCTCTCTCTCTCTCTCTCTCTCTCTCTCTCTCTCTCTCTCTCTCTCTCTCTCTCTCTCTCTCTCTCCCCTTCCCCCCCTCCCCCCCCTTCCCCCCGGGACCTATTTCAAATTGTTTCCTAACTTGCATTTTGATAATACTATATAGGAGTCCCAAAGCAAATACTGCCGCAGGGGTTGTGAGGTGTTAAGAAATTTCACTATACTAAGTTCCCTTCTTCGCTGTCCACCCTTTCCCTAACTCAAGAAAAGACTTAGAAACCCATTTACAGCTGGGTAGACTGGCGCGTTACGCTACCATGTTTCGATCCTGTTCACCCCCACCCCAAGAAGCTGGACATAGTACACTGACGTCTCTAACACTTTACTCCCTTGCGGCTGTAACTGATTAAGGGACTCGCCTATGGCAATATTTGCTATGTAAAAACAAAGGTTAAGGTAGTCACAAAGCACATACTGCTTTAGGGGAGTGAAGTGTTAGAGACTTCACTATACTAGGTCCAGCATCGAGAGATGGGATGACCACTTCCCGTCCTCGCTGTCTTTCCCTTCCCTAACTCAAGAGCAAAGTCAGGTACCCATTTACAGCTGGATAGACTGGAGCTTGAATCGAACCCAGCACCTTTGCCGCGAGAGATCAGCGCACTAACCACTCTGTCAATCGGACGCTCAATTTACTATGAGACTACCTTCGCCTTTTCTTTTTTTTTAACCTTTACATTTAACTGAAACGCACAGTTAACTTCTTGATAACAGATCCACGTGCTTGTTTCTCGCGCTTTGAACACCGGAAATCTGTTTTGCAAACAAAACAAAAAAACTAAATTCAGTAAAACAAACATTTTATGGACAAATATTAATCATTATTATTGTAGCGTGAGGTTTTTATTGTAAATGGGGTCAGTATAGTATTGACAATACAAAAATAGAATTTCTGCAGGAAAATGGTGAAGTCCCAGTGTATGAGAGAACTACTGGTATCACAAATTAGTTACGGCTGTGAATGATCTGATCTCGAAAAATTAGTAGAGAGGAGACAGTCATAAAATGCCACCCCTCTGTGTAACTAACTGTGATATTAAAACAAGGAAACAGATTTCACTTAACAATTATAAACTTGACAAGTCGTTCAAATACAATTTCCTTATTTATTAAGCATATACACTATCTACTCTTGTGCTAAAAGGTGGATGTTGGAAGATGGAATGCAATGGATTTGTAAGTTTACATATGGTTTACATATGATATATATATATATGCTGTTAATCTTGTCTCTCACTACGCTAAATCACTTTTTCTTCCTTGACAGTTAATTGCTCACAATTGCCGACGGAAATGGTACTAATGTGTACTCATCTCTTAGAACAGTTCTGTCCTTCCTAATTTGTTGAACACAACACCCGCTGATGATCTTTCCTTTAGCCCACCCAAGACTGAGGGGGACTAAGGATGTAGCTCCGGTACAATCACTGTGCTCCTGCAAAGTTCCAGGCAGCTGGATTGACTCGAACATACGACCTCAGGTTGGATGACACGAATAAAACTTGTAACAAGGAAAAATAGGGGCTAATGTCTGTCATCAAGCCCATCTATTTCTAGTGTATATGAGATGAGCGTGTCTCAGGTGTCTGCATGCAGGATGAGTGACAACATGGCTTAGTATGATTTAGCAATAGCGAGACAAGACAGGTGTCTACTTGCAAAACGTTATTTCTAATAATTCAATACATGAATACATCCAATAATTTGTGCACCGTATGATACAACCGAACCTCTACACCTCACGGTAGAAGGGGAACGAGTAAGTAAGTAAGTAAGTAAGTAAGTAAGTAAGTATGATACAACCGTTTCCTTCCACCTATAATATACCAGGCCATTTCTGATAAGTGCTATACTGGCTGGTGAAATATATCCTAACAATAATGTTGTAGTTATATGAGTCCTAACAAGGACTGTTAGGTTATATTTCGGGTTGGTTTTCTTCTTCAACAATCATACCAGGAAATACAATCATTATACCTAATTCCCCAAGATACAATCAGTATACCTGATACATTCATAGTAAAACAAAATATATTAAATATATACAGGTGTAGGTAGTATAAATGACACACACGAAATACAATCATTATATATCTGATGTAGGCCTATTCTCCTACCAGTTTATAGTAAGTTTACCTACCCTCTAAAATTAATACAAGCCAGATTTGGACTCGACTTTAGTGAAGCAAGAGTGCCCGGTCACGCAGGTAAGCAATAAATCAATGTTGACAGCTTTCTCTTTCCCCAGTCGGTCGTGCTGGCCTTCGTGTTTGTGTGTGTGTGTGTTTTTTTAAAAATAAAATGCGCCCGTTTATATAGGTAGATGCAAGGAATCTGCCAGTGCGTAAGGAACTCTTTTGATTGGTTCTCTGCGGTTTCGTACATTCCGTGACCGAGTCCCGAAATACAGGGCTTATGCCTAATTTTATTCTGTCTGCCGCCATCTTGGGGGAACAAGATGGCGTATACTTCGCGTAATTTAATCTGTCTCAGTCCGTTGAACGTGGATTGGCTGTGCATATGTATTAACAAAGAAGTGGGTTTACACATACGTTTCACGACAATTATTAATAATTGATCGATTAATTAATATTAACTTTCTCTGCCTTACTTTTGAAGACAAATAAAACTGCGTACACACCATGATTGACAGCCAAACATGTTTAATTAACCGTTTTGAAAACTGCATCCCAAACGAAGTAAAAAAAAAAACCTTAATGTTTATGAAAAAAATTTTCACAGATAAGATGCCAACCCTTTAGCAAGTTAAACTAAAGTTTATGAAACTGTTTTCGCGAACTATTCATTAAAAAAAAAAAAAAAAAAAAAAATTAAATTTCATGAGAATGATTTCTTCACGAAAAAACACGAGACTTCTTAAATATTCAACAACTGTACTCGAACTAGCGAATTATTTAATTAAAATATATGTCCGGATTATTTAATTAAAGTACAGTATTTGCCTTTTGTAATAGTTTATTGTTTTCCATCCCCGTTCTGTGATTGCAGAATCGTTTTCCATAAATTGCAACTGACATAAATAACTCAGACTTCTCAGTGTTTTCCGACTATACTATAATATATAACTCAGTATGAATTTTGAAAATGAACGAAAGAACTAAAAAGACAGAATTTCACAACCCATTAAATGCTGTCTATGAGGTAAGAAAACACCATACAACCTCAGTGGCGAATCTACATTTTGGGGGCCTAGAAGCTTGACTTTTGAAAGGGCCCTTTTATTTTTAAAAAAATTGCTCGGGGATGGGACAGAAACGTATTATTAAAAAAAACTGGACTTGGGCCATGAAGCTCAAGCTCCATTAGCTTCATAATAGATCCGCTTCTGTACAACCTACAAAGCCAAGGTAAAGTCGGAAGACCAGCCCACCAGCAGAGCAAGGAAAAATAATGATTTTCAATAATGCACTCTACGGAATAAGAAAGCACCACAATGACCAATGTGCCGTCACAAATTACATGAATACTAAAGAACACTTGGTAAAGAGGTGTGTACCTTGGGGAAACAGAACAGATATATAAATTTTTTTTAAACACAATAGTAACATAGTGTTGGAACGATATATATGACAAAATATACAGCAAGAAAATAAAAGCAAATGGCTTGAATATTTCAGCAGAGTGGAAACAGGCCAACCTATTTGCTGGCAAGGCTAGAGGAAGACCAAGAAAAAGAGGGATTGATGAACTGTCGATACTTGTGTAGTGCAGATATGCATATAACACCACTAGACCTCGTGACTTAACCGCACCAATCAAACACCACTAGACCTCGTAAAGGTAAAGGATCCCGTTACACGCCCATTGAGGCATATTGGGAATATGGTGTTAGGCCTATATTTTCTTGACCGTCGGCACACTAGGGGTGATGTGGTCAGCATCACGCCGGCCGCCTTAACCTTCCCAGAGTTGCGCTGGTACCCATTTGGGGCTGGGTCGACCCAGGAGCCGTTTGTGGCCTAAAAAATTCCCACCTCATCTGGGGATCGAACCATAGACCACTGCGCTAGGAAGCCAGTGCACTAACCACTATGCTACCGCGGCTCCACTAGACCTCGTGACTTAACCGTATCAATCAAATGACAATATTTAGTGATGTAGACACCGAAAGATACTTGATGAGAACAATTTAAAAGTATAATTTGTCCCATAGCAGAAATTACGGTAGCGGGGCGTGAAGTGTTAGAGATTTCACTGTAGTAGGTCTCAGGTTTATGAGGCGGAATAACCGGTTGCAGTAAGATAAATATGGGAAACCCAGAGCCAGGGATCCAGACCTCCAGGACGACCCAGATTTCTCTGGGAGGACACCATTAGACAATCCTTGAAGGACCGAGGACTGGAATGGCAGGCCAAAAGAAAGACAGCTGATAGGACAGTATGGCGCTCTTTCTGGGTTATCTCTACACCTCAAGGTAGAAGAGGAACGACCAAGTAAGTAAGTATGACCGGTTTCTTCAATGACGTTGCCTTCTTTAACTCAAGAGCAGAATCAGGAACCCTTTTACATCTGGAAATACTAGAGCTTGACACTATCAGGTTTCGGACCCGGTAAATGTGCCCCGAGAAGCGAGGGCTGTAGCCACTCTACCACTGAAGGTTTTGAGAATACATTACACTTATTTTAAAATCTTGCTATAAGAAGCCCATTTGTAATAAGAATGGGGAAACTATCACGAAACTGTTCAAGGAAAAAAGCAGCAACGCAACTCTAAAAGACCTGGGAAGATAGAGAAAATTACGGTGAATAGAAATTACTTTAAATAAATTACTATTGTTCAATAATGTCTCGGTAAAGATAACAAAGAACAACTTCAGGGTAATCAGGGTACTGTAGTCGTAGTTAAATACTACGCAAATCAAGAAAAACACAAGAAAAAAAATTATCAAACAGTTCACTTCGGAGTTGAAGTTTATTAGAATCCCATTTTTAAAATCTCTATTCTTTTTTCTTTTTTTTTTTAAAGAGGGGCGGGGTGGAAGGGATAAGGTCGCAGTTTCAACGACATAAACATGTTTTTGCATCGATTAAAAAAAAAAATCAAAGTAATGCCAAGAGTCGCATTCTACGAGTCTGGTATTGATGTAGTCATGAAAGTGTATCGATTAATTTGCAGCTCCATCAAAGATATCCGCTGCATTACGTCAAAAAATGACTGGACATGTTCGACCCGGTTTTACAAATGACAGTCACGAGTTCAGTAGTTGGTGAGAAGATTGACTTGCTGGCACATAAGCAAGTGACAGAGATTTCTACAGTGTGAATTAAAAGGCATTTCCTATTTTTTAATTGTTATACCCTCACACGTATCTTCTAGATATACACGAAACAAATATTTAATCAATGACTGCAATCTGACTAATAAGTTTTAATTATCATGCCCTCTTAAAGTAATTTAATGACAAGATGAGGCGCAGAAACCGATGTCTAGTGATGCTAATAGTCTGGAGACAGCAACGTTAGGTGGACACAGTGTTTAGCTAGAAGATGCACATGACATCAATGGTCGCTAAACACCAGTGTTAAGTGTTCAATATTTGGTAAGAGATTCATCATGACATCAAATGTCACTAGTGATGCTAATAGTCTGGAGACAGCAACGTTAGGTGGACACAGTGTTTAGCTAGAAGATGCACATGACATCAATGGTCGCTAAACACCAGTGTTAAGTGTTCAATATTTGGTAAGAGATTCATCATGACATCAAATGTCACTAGTGATGCTAATAGTCTGGAGACAGCAACGTTAGGTGGACACAGTGTTTAGCTAGAAGATGCACATGACATCAATGGTCGCTAAACACCAGTGTTAAGTGTTCAATATTTGGTAAGAGATTCATCATGACATCAAATGTTACTAAACACTAATGCCAGGTATTCAATACTTGGTAAGAGAATCAATGTGACATCAAGGGTCGCCAAACACCAGTGATAAGTTTTCAATATTTGATGACAAAAATGTTCCCTCCACATGAGAATATCGGTGCACGCGCACAAGTAACGTGCCTTTAATACAGTGGAACGGTAATTTTAATCTGTAGAGCTGCTGGGTCAATCTAAGATAAACAGGTGCTTAAGGAGTCGACCGAGTTATTATCGATTAGTTTTTGTTACGATAATTGATTTAATTATGATGATCATACAAGTGGTTTTTCAAGATAATGAAATGTGTACACCTCATGAATGCCTTTTCTTTATTGCTCTTTCTTAACCATGGCTGCTGTACCGGATTAGTTGCTTAACAGTACGCCGAAGTTTCCTCGGCATATTAAGTCTTCTTCTATCTGAATGGGGCATAGGACGAGATATGTGCCAATGAAACAAGAGATGAGAAGAATACGCAGAGGACAGATAGGACACACATTGAGGAAACCTGCTCACAGCATTACCTGGCAGTCCTTGTTCTGAAATCCCATGCTAATAGAAGCAGAAGTAGAATCAAAAACACAAGAAGAAGAGAACGAGAGACAGACGTGAAAAAGATGAGGAAGTGTGACGAGTCATATATTCAGTCGTTACACTTTCCTGTGACCTTCCTTGCTTCGTTCTACTGTGCGATTCTGTTTTTTTTTTCTTCCATCCGTTCATTATCTTTCTTTTCACCTTCATCTAGCGATATTATCTTTTACCTTGCAGGGTTGACTTTAAATGTGTCGTTCCTTATATCTTGTTCGCATACTAAAACGTACCTGACGAAACGCGTGCTAATTTCTTGTTTTGTCACAGTGAAACAGACTATTCTAGGTTAACAAGTGCTTATTCTCTTAGTTTGGATCTATTCAATAAAACAAACACAATGGGACCACTCAGTTGCGCAGTATTAGCTTCTTAAGCGGGGTTTTCCGTTTACCGGATATCAAATCCTGAAAGTTGTGTTGTCATTAGTACGTTATGCTGTACATAGAATACTTAGTAGACACACGTTTAGCCGCTGTCAGGTTGTTATAAATCCAGCAGCGATTGAGCTTTCTTCGGCCCCATGTCATGCAGTCATCGTTTTGACGTTGTATTGCTAGGGTGCCTGTGGATATTCTACGCACTCCGGGTAGAAAAAAATGCACACTGTCCTATCGTTAGGGAAAAAGGAAAGGGGCGTTTCTGGGTCTCCTCAATGTTCTTAGCCAGCAGTAGTCAGGACATTTGAACATTCACACATA
This sequence comes from Oreohelix idahoensis, assembly GCA_024509875.1. Classification (NCBI taxonomy): domain Eukaryota; kingdom Metazoa; phylum Mollusca; class Gastropoda; order Stylommatophora; family Oreohelicidae; genus Oreohelix; species Oreohelix idahoensis. The sequence goes on from JAMPIV010014241.1 coordinate 101,413, forward strand.
CCCCCACAGCATCATCTTCCCTCTACTCGGCTTGTTTAGATGAAAGAAAAGATGGATAAGCAAAAGTAAATGAAGGATAAATGAATATATAAAAGGATGGATTAGGTGGAATCTGGTTAACTTTTTGATTTATTGCTTCTGGTTTTTTTTTTTTTTTTTTTTTTTTTTTTTGTGATAATTTTCGTTTGTTTTTACCACCCAGTAAATGATATATATATGTATATATATTTATATATATGTTCGGAGAGCTTTTTTTACGCTCGGTTCTCTTTTGGAAATGTACATGATAAATGTAGCAAAACTATGGAACAAAGATAAAATAAAATATAGAATTAGTAGCAGTTGTTTCTTGAAGTTTCAATGTCATTTTTAAAATTTATTTACTTCTTTTTAACCTACGAAGACATTGCCCAGTGCATTAAAAAGTTGATCGATTGAGCAATTACGTCAGCTATCACGTGACTTATAGAACCTGCGTTTTAATTATTTTATCAAATACTCGGAATCTGTCAAAAAAATCAATTTGTGACTTCGATCAAAGTGGAGAATACAAGTATAAAACCTCACATGAATGGTTAGCCTGACTTCGAGAAAATAATACGACATTACAAAGTATCGAGACATATTTGAAATTCGGCAGCAAGCGCCTGAAATCAGGGACTTGGCGGGGGGAGGGGGGAGAGGAGTAACATCACTAAGCTTATTGAATTCATCTAGGAAAAGAGGAAAAAGTCAGCCAAACGTGTATAGATAATTCATAAATTTCGCTCAAGACCTGAACGTAGGAAATAAATTTAGGATAAGGGAACTAATCAAAGTTAATCACACATACATTTAAATGGGAGAGCAGTGAGGACTAACTAAAATCAGGAAATAAAACTGAAAGCAATGGAAGATTCGAAAGCAAGCGAAGAAAACAATTGTCACTTAAAACAATGCTAGAAGACAAATAGGACTAATCTGATCATCAGGAGTGGGGGAATCCATTGGACAATAGTTTCGTCTATCTTCTTTACACTTTTGTTATTGAGATTATTGTTGATCAGAATCGACATCACTGCACTCCGGACAAACCCATAGGTGCTCAGTTTCCCTCAGTAAATGACGAAGAGTAAGAATGCTAATTGTTCCTGTTGCGCGTTGGTTGCATACATGCCGTGTGCATCCTCTGTTTCCTCCATTCCTGCTGGTCTTACGTTTGATGCCAAATTCCCGCAATCTTAGCCTTGATGATTCATCGATTGCAGTGTCAATCTCTAATATTAACTACCCTCAGTATCTCTCCCTTATCCATATCCAATGTACCTTCTATGGGTGCTCTTGAAGCTAGTCTATCAGCTCTTTCATTACCGCGTACCCCTGCATGACCAGGACAGTAGATCCACACCAATTCCTGAAGATTCGAGCCTTCTATGGAGATTTTCCATTCATGCCGGAGCCATCCACTTTGGGCCTTCCAAAGCATGGATTTGTCTTTACAGTATAAGAAGGGGAAGGAGGGGGACGGGGATCATAACTCCAAAGTGTGTGAATCATGTCTTTTGCCCGCATGGGTTGGGAATTGAACCCACTCCAACTTGCCTGCGACTGAACTTCACTCCACGTTGCGAGCTTGAGGCAACTGTAGAAGCAACCAATAGGTTGTGTATAAATTACTGTCCTGTATTCCAGAGCCCGTTGAGGTTGTTCCACAGCCAACACGATGTCTCTTTCCGCAGCTTCACTTTTAATCATAGTACAGTGAAATCACAGTGAAGTAGACATACACGCACTTACACTTACACATACACACAAACACCCACATAAACGCACACAAAATACAAACAAAAATGTACGCACACAACCACACACACACACCTACCACACACACAGCTACCACACACAGACTCATACAAAAACGCATTACAAAAACGCACACACAAAACACACACAAAACACACATACAAAACACACACACACGCCAACACACACAACACAATTACACAAAACACGCAAACGTAAACAGTCAACACACACACACAAACGCACCCAAAAACGCACACATACAAAAACAAACACACATCAGCACAAAACAGATGCACCAACAACAACAAAAAAGTACAAACAAAACAAAAACAACCACACAAACAAACACACACACACACACAAACATCCAGTTGTTGTTGTTGTTGTTTTCTTCTACTATGTTGCTGTGATACCCTGTTCAACCTGAAATTTGGTTATAATTGGGGTATATAGGGTGTTATCGTCTTCACTGGTATCTCGTTCGTAGTCCTGGAGGTGACTGGTCCTGAAAAGGGCCACTTGCTGGCTGTCTGGATTCCTCTTTGTCCGTTTGTGGTGCCGTGTCGCTCTCATGGTGTTTTTTATGTCCTGCCTCAACTATCTGGCTCGTTTAGTTTTGTGTGTTTCTACGCTACTAGTTTCTGTTGCTTTTGTCTTCTTGCTCTCCTGTATCTGTGACAGTGCTTTTTCAATTATCGTTGGTAGTAGCTGTTCTAGCGTTTCTGGCTGCTAATGCTCTTTCTTGATTGAGTAACATTTGCTGTACGATGTCGATTTTCATTTTGTCTTTCGTTTCTTTGTTTTGTTCTCTAGTTTTTGTAAGGATATCCTCAACTCTAGTTTTTGTAAGGATATCCTCAACGATCCTTCTCTCTGATTCAATTCTTTTGAGTATTTGTTCGTTCTCTGCCTTTAGCTCTGTGAGTTTGGCGATGTCAACTTCTATCTCGTGTTTGATGGTTGTTTCAATTCTTTTGAGTATTTGTTCGTTCTCTGCCTTTAGCTCTGTGAGTTTGGCGATGTCAACTTCTATCTCGTGTTTCGCAAACATCCATATAATGTACCTGCTATTTGACACAAATCTTCCTCCCTTGCTGTTCTTGCTTTCATGTTAGGTCTGGTATCAACCCACGCCAACTCCCCACCTCCCCCGCCCCTTTTCCCCACCACCACACCCTAGGAGCTGATATCTTTATTTTTGAGTCCCAATTCTGTCTTTGCTCGCCCCCTTCTTTTTTGTGTTAATTGTCCTCGTTTTTTTTTTTCTGCCTTCTGAAATAATTTTGGCCCATATTTTGGTGTATATTAATTTAAATTTTTCCCGCACCTTGCCCTTTTCTTCCGGTAGTTGGCAGACGAAGAATTTATCGCCGGACGTAGGTTTTTTTTTTTTTGTGTGTACTTAGTCACCCGAACTCGGCTATGGTTTTATATTTGATTAAAATAAAATAAAAAAACTCTGTATCTAGGTACTCATGCGAATGCAAACTCTTCCTTCTAGCTGTTTGTGTGTGAGTGTGTTTTTTTTTTAACAAACGTAGCTCTTGCGTCACAATACAACACCTCCCGGGTGGGAAATTTTGAAGGCGTGTTGTTTTGACGTTGCGGTCAGTATCCCCAGGTAGACGTCCAGATCGATAATGACTAATACTTAACTTGAGGCGGTCACAACTTTTCCTACGCGCGGCACTTGTAACCGCTCCAAATTTAAAAAAAAGTGTAACAGGCAGCTTTACAAGTTCATAATTTATTTGTTGACTTGACTATTACGCAAAAATAACAAATTGATGTCAACATAAGAGTACAAAAGTAACAAGTGTTTTCATTGGATTGGAATATATATGGAACTCAAAAGACAGAAAGTGCAACACAAAAATAAGAATCTTAAACTCATATGTCAAGCCAGTCCTATTGTATAGCCACGAAGCATGGAGAATAACAAAAACAACAAAAGAGTTTCAGATTTTCAGAAATGGTTCCTTGCGTAGAACGGAAGCTGCGAAGAACGGACGCTTGCGTAGAATGGAAGCATTGACATTGCATGGCAAGATCACTAATGTGGAACTGAATACAATAACCAGATAGGTGTCAACGGAATTAGAAGTGAGAGGAAGACGCTGGAGTGGAACTGAATACAATAACCAGACAGGTGTCAACGGAATTAGAAGTGAGAGGAAGACGCTGGAGTGGAACTGAATACAATAACGAGACAGGTGTCAACGGAATTAGAAGTGAGAGGAAGACGCTGGAGTGGAACTGAATACAATAACCAGACAGGTGTCAACGGAATTAGAAGTGAGAGGAAGACGCTGGAGTGGAACTGAATACAATAACCAGACAGGTGTCAACGGAATTAGAAGTGAGAGGAAGACGCTGGAGTGGAACTGAATACAATAACCAGACAGGTGTCAACGGAATTAGAAGTGAGAGGAAGACGCTGGAGTGGAACTGGACACACACTGACAAACCTGTTGATAGAATGACAAATGCAATACTTTTTTTCAGGAATGTCTAAGGCAAGAACCAGAGGGAGACTGAGAAGAAAACTGCAGACAGACATGACAGGAATAAATAAGACATGGAAAGATCTGCAATGGATGGCACTGACGGGAAGGTTTGGCATGCGTTAATTGGAAGGTCCATGCTCCTTAGGGAGCCGAAAGGTGATAATGATGGTGATGTTTTAGTAGTCATGTGTCGTTACTAATGTGGTCCTTTTGGTAATGTTTATGCTGAAAAAGCTAGATGGTAAAAGAACATCCGGGCGACTGCAGCTGATGTTCTGAGATGTGTGCAAGACAAGACATGAAGGCACTGGAAATAAATCCAGCAGCCTGAGAGGATGAAGGTGGCGATCACACCATGTGGCGATGCTCCCTCCGGCGCCACCTCAGATTGCACGAAAAAAAGCTCTCACAACAAGCAGAAGAGAAAAGAACACGCCAAAAGGAACATCAGGCAAAAGCAGCTGAAGGCTATCATCTTAAAGGCGCGTTCCCATATTCAGTTGGGGGCTACTTTAAAAAGCCAGTGCAATTTAATCAATCAATAAATCAATCAATACACCTGAGCTCCCCGAGGAGCATAGGCCTTCAACAAACACATGCCAAGTATTCCTGTCACATGACATCAGCTCAAGTTCTTTCCACGTTTTCCTCATCATTTTCACCTCTGTCTCCAGCTCTCTTCTCCATGTGTTTTTTGGTCTACCTCTGCCTCTCTTTCACTGTGGATTCCAGAACAAGGACTGCCGTGTAATGCTATCAACAGGTTTCCTCAATGTGTGTCCTATCCATCGCCAGCGTCTTCTTCTCAGCTCTTGTTCCACTGGCACTTGTCTGGTTCTTGTCATCAATTCCACATTTGTGACTTTGTTATACCATTTCAGTCCTTCTTTTCTACTCAAGTACCCGTTTATAAAAGTCTCTAGCTTTTTGGCTGTTGTTTTTGTTAGTGCAATTTAAGTTAAATGTTAATTTGTGAAAAGTTAGTGCAGTTCTGATGCAACCTTCATGTTTAATAAAAGCAACAGAACTTCAGGCAAATGCTATATTAAAATAAACGCAATCCCAAACAAAATTCTGCAATTAAAAAGAAGGTGTAACTTTAGAATAATATTTACGTTTCAAGAACTAGAACTAGTATCAATTAAGGCTATTCTCGTGTTCGTTCCAGAATCACGATCAACAAACTGTCACGCAATCGCCAAACACAATTAAGGAATACGACTTGGATCTAGTGATCCTTGTAAACAAAGACTAATTGATACCATAAACAACTCCTTCAGTGTTGCGACAGCATCGACGACAATAAAATAGCGGTAAACAACATTAGCTGCAAAACTTAATGATGGTATTACAAGCAATCGTAACTTACTGATACAGTGGTCACCGTTAGCAGCATAGTCAGTTAAACAGTCGCTGATTAACAAGTTTGGTAATGATTTAACAGTAACAGACTGAAGTAGATTTGTAACATGTTGTGTTAGATGTCATTATATATTATTGACAAGAATCGTCATCGATAACATTTTAAAAAAATGTTTTGCGGTAGCCTTTTGTTTCCATATGATGTTTAAGGAGCTAGTGTAGTGTAATGTAATATCCTATCCTAACCTAACCTAACCTAACCTAACCTAACCTATCCTAACCTAACCTAACCTATCCTATCCTAACCTAACCTATCCTAACCTTACCTAACCTAACCTAACCTATCCTAACCTATCCTATCCTATCCTAACCTATCCTAACCTAACCTATCCTATCCTAACCTACCCAAAACCCACCCATCCTATCCACCCATATATTCTATTCAATCTATTCTATTCTATCTATTCTATTCTATCCTATTCTATTCTATCTATTTTATCTATTCTATTCTATCTATTCTATTCTATCTATTCTATTCTATCTATTCTATTATATCCTATCCTATCATATTCTATATATTCTATTCTATTCTGTCTATTCTATTCTGTCTATACTATTCTGTCTATTCTATTCTGTCTGTCTATTCTATTCTGTCTGTCTATTCTGTCTGTCTGTTCTATTTTGTCTGTCTATTCTGTCTGTCTATTCTGTCTGTCTGTCTGTCTGTCTTGTAGTCACCTTGATATATCAACTCTAGACTTGACAAATAAAAGTTTGATACTAAAGGTCGCATAATCATCCTCATCCATATCTTACTAATTGTCCACGCGAAGGGTCCTGTAACAAACAATGAATTAAATCCCCCCTCCTTTTCAGGCAAATACGAGGAATGTGCACATTGCACCGTGAAAGCTAAATTGAACACCAAGCACACACAAAAAAGCACGCAAGCCTCGCAATTTTGTTCGTGGCGCATTGATAAATGACCATAAATCATGATGCATTTACCTACAATAATTCAATGAAGCTGAAACAGGGAAGAGACGAAATGACCACAGGGTAATTAATCCCTTCATCAGGTCATAACATTAGAAAGGGCACACCACAATTATTTCCCGTCATAATTTGGCGAGTTACTTGCTCGTATAGAGATACTAATGAAATCCCTGAAAAATTTACTACACGCAATAAGATTTTTAACAAGATGTTATCTGCAGAATTTTCCACATAGACAAACCTTTTAAAGTACAAAAAGGGGATGTGATCAGACAAGGATGTTTACTGTCAATAACGATTTTTCTCATGAAACATTTGTTTGATTTTTAAATTGATGGAGAAAAATATCCTGCTCAACCGTTGATGGGTTAAATTAGGATAGATAGTGCCTGTAATTTTAGATGGTTTACATAATTGCTGCCGTTTGTTTGTGGCAGTATTCATCCTCGTCATTTAATGTATATACAAGGTATAACCGGGCATGTGAAAATTTGTAACGGCGTGTGTTTTCCTTCCATTAAATGGTAGATTCGTTATAATTTTTCTGTTTTAATTTAATTTATTTATTATGGAATCGATCTTTCTCATGGTCGTTGTCTGGCTGATGAGATAAACAACAAGAGGATGGAAAACAGAAATAGAATTGATAATTAACAAGCAAGTGGAAGAAGATGATATTACAGATAACCTGCGCCTTCTGTCACATAAACAACAAGCCATGTAGGCAAACCCAAACAGACTTATAATAGAAACAGAAACCGCATTAAAGGTTAAACAGCGTAAACAAAACAAACGAAATTAGAATCATCATAATTTTCTTTCTTGGCTTCCCATGGAATATGGAGCCACCATAGCGTAGCTCCTGAGGGGGGGGGGTGGAGAAAGAATCTGCCTACTGAACCATCAGGAAGGTCGTACATTGCGACTAATATGAGGTATATGAAGTTGACAAAAGAGAGGCAGCCCAAAGACAACCTGGCGGAGAACAGAAGAAACTGAGATGCAGCATGAACCAGAGTTGGGGCACGGCACGAAGGATGGGCACCGACCGAGCAAAATGGGGACAGTTTGTTGCTGCCCTACAAGACGCCACTAGGGCGTAATGGCCACTGACTGCTTTGTTAGTCAAGGGCTAAGGATCCAAGAAGAAGAAGAAGAGGCAGGCAACCTCATCATGTAAAACAACTGCTACATAAACCACCGCGGCAGTAGCCTATACGACATGCTTGATGCAGGAATCCTGCAAAGGGATCAGCAACAGTGGTGGTTCCATACTCCACAAGGAGCGCAAGGGATAATAATGATTACAGCTAGTCCCCTTGTCAGCACCAAAACATTCTTGTGTTCTTGCAGCTGTGGTTTCTGTAGCTATCTGTTTTACATATTGAGCTGGCCAGCTTTATGCCCAAACTCACGTAAGTTGCCTCTTACGACATACCTAAGGGAGCATAGTTCGTTTGTTTTCTTTGTCTCTTTAGAGACTCTCGGGTACTTCACGAGGATAATGAGAATAAACACTAAACAAAACATAATGTACATATTAATGGTTAGTTGGCTCAACAAGTGCAGAGCTTTTTATCTATTTGGCAAGTAGCGTCGGCAAAGGAGGAGGAAAGAAGCAGGTCAACGAAGACGTCGTCGCCGCCATCGCCATCATCATTTATTCTCACCTTCATCATCATTCTCATAATCATTCTCATCATCATCATCGTCTCCGTCGTCATAAACGTCAACATTCTCATCCTCATTTATCCATTGTCGTATTCATCCGTCGTCATCGTCGCCATCATCATCAATATCTTACACCCATGGTGCTTTTACAAGGTATATTACATTGAGATATTATCACAAACTTGAGTATCATTATGTAGTAGCTGGATCGAATGACGGAAGTTGTGAAAGTACTAATGAAAATTAAAAAAAACTCTGACCTTTGACAAATGAAAGGCATAAATCTGCGAGGTAATTCCGCCATTTACATCTGGCTGGCTTTCAATTAACGTCATTCCGGATAAAGTAATTTACTAAATTACAGGGATCCGCTTGTTAAATGTTGTCCGCATATTCGGATAATAGGCGAAATTGGACCTGCCTTGCACAGCGAGCTTACATTTTTTTTTCTTCTTAGGCTCTGTTGTCTTCATCTTTACGGTTTCTCTACGTGTTTCCCCAACACCGTTCCACGGAACCCCACCAACATATCAACATTTCCTTCCTCCTCATGGCGAGCGATTGATGTCATCTTGGATTGCTGTGTTCGGTGTTTGAAGTGCTGGCTCTGTTTTACATTAAAAATTCTCCTTATGTTGTCTGCGTTAGGGGTGGTGGTGTTTTTATTGGATGTTGATATGTTGAGAAATCTGTATTACAAGCTAGAAACTTACTTTTTTTTGGGGGGGGGGGGGGGGGGGGGGGTTAACTTCACGGCTACCCCACTCCATATAAACTAGTCAGAAGATAAGTTTTCTTTTAAGTCTGTGAAAACATATGTAAAAGACAAGACAGGCAGGCAGGCAGGCAGGCAGGAAGGCAGACAGACAGGACAGAAAAGACAGATTAGATTAGATTAGATAAGATGGATGGACGGACGGACAGACAGACAGATAGATATATAGTCAATCAGACATACAGCCTGAGCTGAAGCTGCAGGTGGCCGAACGGAAAACTGATCACTTGTGCGTGAATGATTAAAGGAAATAATAACCTTAACAGGTCTGTGGGATTAGCCCTCTACAATAACACGTTACACCAGCCGTCATATAAATATGAAAAAATACTAAAAACGCCTCCACCAACAATGTTAAATAAATTTTAAAGCCAGCCTATGTTCTTATATTCCTGTTCCTATAATCGGTGTCTGTCTGAGTGTAATGTTGTGTTTGTGTTGTTGTGAGATGGCTAGACAGACATGCTTGCTACAGTGTTTGTACACTCTTTCTGAACAGTAGGATTAAACGTGAAAATCGATAATGCGTCTTACGTAGTTTATAAAGAAGAAAGACAGTAGCTTACATTTACGAACCACAAACCTCACTTGGCCCTTCGTCAGGGGACAAATTAGGAAAACAGGAAGAGAAAAAGAAAAACAGAAGACAAAGAGAAGGACAAAAGGAAAACAGAAAGAAAAAGAAAAGAGAAGAGAAAAAAGCAAAAAGCAGATGACGAAGTGATTGCCAAACTTACAAAAGAAACATTTTTTTAAAAATTATATGGTAATTAAATGTAAATTATGTGTGTGTAGAAAGAAAATGTGAAAAATGTGTTGGTGAATATAGAGATATATAATATTTTGTGTGAAAAGGAAAGATTTTAGATTTTTCATTTTGTTTGTTAATAGAATGTGAAAATGAAAACAAACACTTGTCTTTAGTCTTATCCTAATGTCCACTGTCCGTTTCCTGG
>JAMPIV010014242.1:0-161024 GCA_024509875.1 Oreohelix idahoensis
AAAGAGGCACACCAGATGGAGTTTGCGAATGCACAAACTCGGGTGTATAGTACTTAACATTACTGGGATCTTCAGATACTATTTGATTGAAAATAAAATAAATTTTTAGCTCACCCGGATATGTTGTTATAATTTCTCTATTCAGACCTAAGCCTCCTTATTCTTGGTGCACACAATGACTCTCAATAGACGTCCGTAGACATTAAGTGTGTCTATTTATACATCTCTTAAGACGTTTATACGAAGATATATATGTAAGCAATTTTGTTGCAATTGTCTCTTCATCATATATAAGTCACTTTGGTGCTGACTATGAAAATATAAATACACGTTTTCTTCCATTTTTTCTAATTCCCGTATTAAAAACCAAAATATTGTTTTTAATCTCATGTTAAACAAAGCCTGAACATGCACACCAATCACATGGCGCATCACACCAACCTTTACGCACTTTTCTTTGGCGAGTGTTACTATTTTTGGGAGTTTTACGAACGGAAAGAATGACAGAATGAGGGGAAAAACTATATATATATGAATATATATATATATACACATTCATTCATACATACATTCATACATATACATACATACATTCATATATTCATTCATACATACATTCATACATATACATACATACATTCATATATTCATTCATACATACATAAATACATACAAATCAGAAACTTTATTTTCCAGAAAATACATTGATATGTACTGAGATGATATAATAAACTACAACATGGCATATAGGAGAATCATTACAATTTACATACAGTAACTTTACATAAATTCATACAGCGTTATTGGGGGCTGTTACCACATATCAGAATCTCTATTCTCCAGAAAATACATTGATATGTACTGACACGATATCAAAAAATGCAAAAGGAAAATCATTAGAATTTACATAAAATAAATTTACATCAATTCATACAGCGTTAATGAGGTCTGTTACCACACATACTTACATACACACACACACACACACACACACATATATATATATATATATATATATCGACCGTTTCTCTTGAATTTCTTGAACATACTGCACCAGATAACTGATATTTCTTTTTGGTGTGGCTTTCCCTGCATCTTTTGCCAACTTATCAGTATATTTCCTCGTGTCTCTATTTACCTTCGCTCATTTGTAAATTCCATGAGCCTTGGCTTTTGAACTTCTGGTTCTGATTCTGTTCAAATCTGCTTTCTTGTTTGTTTGTTTGTGTTTTTTTTTTGTTTTTTTTAAACCCTTTCTTGTATCTTATTGATGCTTTCCGTTGTTATCCATGCTTTGTGCTGACGTTCTGTCTATCGACGCTGAAGAGCATTGAATAACACGATGGGAATTAAAAGATCCAGGAAGATAAATAGAAACAAAATACTGTGCCTTTGATATCCTTTTCTTACAGCGATCTGTTTATACAACGAGGTAGTTCATTCACTCCAGATCTTCTTATAGTCATGTACAAAAACAAACAAGATAATCTTTTTGTATGGTACAGATCACCGTAATAAAACGTGTTCCGCGTTTTATAATGTATTCATCATTCTAGATCGTGTGAGTCAACAATAAACGTATGGTATTAGAACAGCACAGCCTCGTTAAAGTAATGATTATAATAATTGAAACGTTTTAAAATATTTCAGGAAACACTTGTAACTTAGTACAAGTACTGTAGTGAAGTGTTTTTACAGCCACACTGAAGCTGGTAATATTTTATGTTTTATCTATAAAGGTGCCTCCATTATGTATTATGTATTGTGTATTATGTATTATGTATTATGCATGCCTTCCTTTTGTGCTCTGGTCTCATGCTTTTCTCCACTCTTTCGATGTTGTCCTTGCTGTTAGATTCTTCATTCCGAATCTTCTTAACCCCGTTTCAATTTTTTATTGCTATTTCTTTCCCGCTTGGCTTCCCCGTCAGCACGTTCGTTTCCTGTATTCCAACATGAGATGAAATCCATGATAACGTGACTTTGCATCCAGCAACATTTATGTATGTATTTATCTGTAATATTTCCTCAACTATATCGTACCTGCTGTTCTCATTTCTGTTATTGATTGCTTGTATTTGTCAGAGTGAGTCCGCCAGAATTGTTACTGTCTGTGGTGAGTTCTCTATAACTACTTCTAAAGCCTTGAGTAATGCTACTCATTCTGCCGTGAAGATTAATGCGTTTTTGGTTTGGATATGTGGGAGTTAGATTTTTGTTACTTTTAATTCCCATGGTGGAAATTTTCATTTTTATAGATTACTACTCTTTATTATATTGTATATGGATGGGTAACAATCTAATTCTTCTATTGTTTTCCACCCAACAGAATATTTATTGTGTACAAGTGGTATGTGCCCTATGTTTTGATTATTTCTGTCCAAGATTGCGTGAGCTGGTGTGTAGTGTCTCTTACCACTTGTGCCCAGTAGTTTAGTCTCAGCTCACTTTATTTTTTTAGTTTCAGTGGCATGATGCCTAGCTCTACTTCTAGTGCTTCCACAGATGTTCCTGTTGACGCTCCTGATATGATTGACAGTGCTTGATTTGAGATTAAGTCTAATTTATTTGTATTGCCGAGGGCCGTAGATTCATAGACTACACTGACATAGTCCAGCTTACCTCTTATGAATGTTTTATGAAAGGGCGATCATTGTCATGTCGCTGGCTCCCCATTTTTTACCTTTTATGTTTTCTTAGAATATTTGTTAGCCCTCTACTGCTTTCCGTTATGTTTTTGTTTGTGTTTATACCAGTTAATTTGTTGGTCTAATATCATCAAGAGCCATAATTGTGTAATAAATTAACAAAAACACGAATAATATTATTTAATTACTAAAACAAATCCATATATGCTACTAAAAGATAGCATACACCTTTGAAGTTATATTATTAAATAGAAATTATTATAATTAACAAAACCAAAAAGAACACCATCAAACAACCACATTTAATTTTTACTCAAACTGTTTGCAATAGTAAATTATTACGTCACCTTACAATATGGGATGTAATGTGAAGCAATCGTTACATATATTTTATTTCGTGTGTAAACAGTGTTTGTGAATGTGCTCGGTAATGTTACAAACATTTTGTGTGCGAGTAATATGTGTGAGTCTGTTATGCAATGTTATCGTGAGAAATTCTAATCCACATCTATAAATTAAAAAGTAAATGTAAAGCCTAACGAATTAATTCAATAAAAGGAAAGAAGAATGGTAAAAGAACAGTGCGGTCACAATAGCGTACGCCTGTGTTATAGAACGTCATACTAGCTAAACAAGAAAATCCCCTTGTTCTACTTCGTCTGCATAATCGTAACGCTTTCACGTTTGCTAGTAGCGCCTACTGCATAAACTACACGCGTTTCTAAAAATAAAACGGGTACTGTGTTTCTTAGAAAACCTTGAGATACACTCACTGCGTAATGACCTAGATTTAATATTACATTAATGTCATTATGCACTACGGAAACGAAAAGAAGACGGGCTTAGAAGAGAGAGAGAGAGAGAGAGAGAGAGAGAGAGAGAGAGAGAGATGTACGGAGGAACGCATGCAATACTACCACGTCGTCTCGCGATATAAAATTAATGCCACCCCACGCGAAAGGCATGCAGGCTTGCTTTTTTTCAAATAAACAGTGACAAAAAACACTACCAATACGAGGTAAGGTTTTAAAAAACATGTTTAATGCTTATTAGGAAACATGACACAATACTGTTTTATGTCTGAAATCCTGACATTAGCCTGACAGTACAGAAGACACCCCATCGTATAGAAGTGAACGGGTGGTAGAAGAAAATACATATTTTGAACGAAGCCACTTGGCTCCATTAAACTTATATATTTGGGTGCCTTAGGACTTGCTGACAAAGAATATGTTAAGTGTTAAGCAAATAGTCTAATAATTAACAAATTATAGCCAAAATACTATAGTGGTGTTGTCTGACAACACAGGATCATATTTGCTCATAATGGCGTGTTTGGACACTGCTTTAGAGGAAATGAGGCCACCACGTTAGATCCGATTTGATTGGCTAGAATAATATGTAAGGCGAAACATGATTAGTCGACTGCAAATACTATTTTTGGTTGTTAATGGAAACGGTAGGAAGGGTACTTTTTTTCAAAGGCTTTTGTAAACATGGTCTCATTGGCTAGACCATTTAATATAGTCAATTAGGAGCGTCAGTTCAGTGCCACTTTTTGAAAATAAACTTTGTAGAAGCAAGTGCGTTGAGAACCAGCTCATATTTTTCTAATAAAAGCCTGGGACAGAGGCAGATCGGAATTGTGCCATAACTCATCGCCAGTCAACGTACTTGTTTAATATTTCCTTGAATTGTGGTAAGCTAGACATATTTGATATCTTTTTGATGAAAATTGAATGCGAATTGATAAATTTATGTCTGTATGTGTGTGGTTCAGTAACAAACATGAGGCAAAGCCTAGATATTGCTCCACCATGAAAAGAACTTGTCGGAGAGGAGTATAACTGCATAGGCCTATATTGGATTGCCAAATAGTACTATGACACCTATCTTATTGAATAGAAGGAAATAATGCTGGAATTGCAGAGGCGTTGTAACCATTAGGGAGAGGAATACTGGTGTATATTGTTACATGAGAAGCTAGCAGTTGGTCTACCGCGCTGAACTCGGTGTTTGTTATGTATTGTGCTTCAGTGTGGAAATAGATTATAAATTAGTTCTGAAGTAGGAGGTACAACCTTCTTGTTTCAGGGACCGTGGTACTAAAGTATTAAAGCAGCACCTGGTCTGAGTTTTTCTGAATCCAGAGGCTGGTAGCATACTCCTTGGTCAACATACCGACCAGTGTTGTTTCTCAAGAAAACGGTGAATCAAGCGAGCAGAGGAGACTGTTTCCTGCCGCCCACACAGAAGTTAAGATTTCGTTGGCCAGAGCAGCTCAATCTTGTGTATACCCCCCTCTAAAATTGACTGTACATTAAATCAAGAGGGACAGTTATTTGTTTCAAATAAAAGAAACTGTGAACCTTTCCAATATTATTTCCACCAGAAACAAACACTTGAAGTCATGATGACAAACAACAACCTAGCTTGAAAAGCCAGTATTACCTCATAGTACTACATCACAAATTACACACATAATGTAATAATAATATATGTCAATACAAAGATCCTATCTATAAATTGTGTACATACAACTTGTGATTACATTTGATTGTGATTTCTGGTTCACTTTGTAGTTGAATCAGGATATCTATTATTGAAAGGAATTAATACATATTTTAAAAGTTAACACTTGACTTATTAAGATAGACTTATAGAGTGTTCTATGTATGTGAGTGTCACAGTGTTGTAAAGTATTGTTGTGATGAATTTACCGTGATACAACGTTAAAATATCTCCAATTATAAAGAGAACATTGTAGGGATAAAAATAATGCGTAAGATACTAGGATACATGCTCGCCCATGCCCGCATTTCCTACCGCCATTTAACCTAACTAGTTAGACGTGCAGACGAAACGGTACCCTTGTAGACGGGAGGATAACGGAGATATAAAAAAGGAAAAATATGGCTGAACACGTGTTTGAACCTAAAGGGCAAAAAGACGCAATTGGTAATAAAAGAGAAAAAAAATTCACGCCACTAGTTGACACAATAAAAGAAAATGGACAGAAAAAACCTTAGCTCTTATTCGAAACAGTCATTTCTTGGACGTTTTACGATACTTGGTTGTTTTATTTGAATTCAGCGGCAAACGCCGTGGAGAAGGTTGGACAACAAATGTCAAAAACTAACCTTGAGAAAAAATATGTTTTTTCTTAATAATAAAGTTATGAATATAAAACCTAGCTAGTATGATAGCCCATCTTAAGCAGAGAAATAATATACTTTCAATTATACAGACGGACAGATAACAAGGAAGATATTGACAAAAGACCGTATTGTTCACATCAGACTAGCGACAGTATTGTTGTGCACACTTTCACTAAAGTTTCAATTTTTCGTCCTTGAGACACGGAAATGCAAAAATCTAGCTGTAATGAACGAGAGGGGGAAGGTTGGAGAATTGTGGCTAAAAATAACTTAGGAGGCAGATTTGTGTAGGGGTTTGCGTGTAGTTGGTCCAAGAAACAAGTGTGTTTTTGTGAAAACCCAAGTAGAGACAGACGGACTAACAGACAATAATACATACTTGACTGAGATCTGACTGAAATTTGACTTTTGGTTTGAAGATTTGAAAAAGTTAGGGGGGAAGTCTGTGATTGGACAAATGTATTCATATTAGCGGGATAGAGACGCGCATTTTTGCCATTTGACATAAGTCTGTCCAGTAACACAGTCAGTTATTTCCAGTGGTGTTTTTCCCAGAAGATATTATATACAAATTAGTGGGACGCCATACTATAGCCAGCAGCTCAGCTGAGTTTTGCTAGCATTAACTGTGTTCTCAATTCTGAATTCTGGTAAGAATGAAAGCATTTATCTTGTATATTTTAATATTTTGAGTGATTGATACTGCCTTATCATATAAAATGATTACGACAAGTAAGTGCTCGCTCTAGGTCCCCAGCCCAAGTTCAGGGTCTAGAGACAAACAAAAAATATATGGACGCCTAACTAAGACTATGGAAGGCGGATCTATTATTGAGATCGGTGGGAACATATCACCTATCTTATTGAAGAAAAGAGGAAACTATTGAACATAACTCAGATGCAATGCAGTCTTGGGGAACTGGTACTATATGAAAACAACTGGATAAGATGTGCTATGTTGGTCAGAGAGATCTGACCCATTCTGTGTAATGTTGATGTGTTGTGCTGTGTGTAAGAGTGGTGCAGTGGATAGAGTACTGACACATGGCACAAATTTTGTTTCAGAATTGTGAGTTTCTGTTGTGGCACTAAAGGTAGTGCCACATACTTAAGCAAGAATACACAAGCTGATGTGTGTGCCGCCTAACATTTGTGTCGGTGCAGCCTAGCATTGTATTCCAGCTACAGAGAGGAGTGGGCCACCGGAATCCGGTCTCAGATCGTCACAGACAAGATGAGTGAATACGTGGCCTGCTGAAGATTCACCATTATTTAAAACCACCACAAATATTTCCCTATCAAATATAGACTGAATTCTTGGGAAATATAACATTTAACTACAGTCTATAAGTCAATGGACAAAGCTTGTTGTAGTCACAGAGTGGGAGTGATGACACCACCCCAACAGCACATCCAGTAATAGTTCTCCCAGAGACAGTATATATATATTATTAATATTAACCAGTCTTATAAAATACCTATGTACACAAATTCCATTTTATTATGCCATATATTTATGCATTCCATTTATAACTCCATAACATTTCATATGTTCTGACCAAAATAAAACATTGGTTCAGAACTAATAAATTTAGAGAAAATTGTTAAAATCAAAACTAAAACATTCTGAGTTAGTTCAGTGTGTTATAGATTTTATTAATATTGTTAGACTTAGTAATTACCTGTGTGTGTTTGTATATTATATTACAACACATTACATTTCAGTACCCTAGACCTTTAACGTAGTTAACATTCATGATAGTAGAATAGTCTGTTTGAGGTCGTAGTGGTAGTAAGAAGGGCCTTCTGTAATTCACATAAACTTTTATCTCAGGAGCCTTCACAACTGACCTCATACAGTACCCTAGGTAACATAACAACCATACAATACCATCAAAACCACTACAATTGTGGATTAAATTAAATTGTTTATCTGTCTGTTGGTTGTTGTGAACATACACTTCATCACTATCATAACCCTAGACATTCAACGTAGTCATCACAATATTCCAGAATAAGTCTGACTGAGGTCTAAATGTGGTAGCAAAGTAAGGTCATCTGTAACACACCTGCTGCAGGCGGTTTGGTAGCAGATCGCTTTGTGTGGATTTTTAACAATGGTATAAGCGCCGTACCATTCAGAAAGCAATGGCAAACTACTGAATGAAAAAAATTGCCTAGAACAATCACAAACAGCCAATAAAAGCTGGGGTTGATTGCCACATCCTGTAAAGGATAAGCAACTAACTTACCACAAATGTCACAATTATTTCCTGCACATATTGTAAGTACGACGCTGTAAAACTGTATACATCTATCAGTAAAACTATATACATTTATCAGTAACACTGTATACATATATCAATAAAACTATATACATCTTCAGAAAAACTACATCTATCAGTAAAACTATTTACATCAGTAAAACTATATACATCATTAAAACTATATACATATATCAGTAACACTTTATACATCTATCAGTAAAACAATATACATCTATCAAGTTCATCTTAATTATTGTTAGTGTGTCTATATATATGCGATATTTTTTTCCGGCGGCTTCAGCTTTGTAGTACTTCCCGTTCTAAATCTACTTTACTTACGGCACATTTAAAGTCCCCTCAGAGTATAAATACGTCTTCTTTTGTAAGGTTGTGTCAACATAATTTTTCGTTAAAAAGTTGCTTGACGTATTTTAACCGTTGAACATATACATTCACCATAATGAATGTCACGGGATCGTCTCCGGTGCTCCGCAGTAGAGGCCAAATATTGGCTAAACTAAGTGTATAATGATGAGGACATTCAATGTTATCAACCATCGCTCAAGATTACTCTTGTCACAGATATAAATAGAGGAATGATGCTTCTACTTCAGAGTGCCTCAGATGAATTTGAAGAATCAAACATAAAAACTGAAATTATCTAAGCTGTCATGAACATTTTATTGTCCCGCACCTTATTTGAGGAAAACAAATTTGTTCGTATTATCTGAGCCATCAACTGGCATTATTCAGTACAATCTTCATGGAGCCGCGGTAGCATAGTGGTTAGTGCACTGGCTTCCTAGCTCAGTGGTCTATGGTTCGATCCCCAGATGAGGTGGGAATATGTTTAGGCCACAAACGGCTCCTTGGGTCGACCCAGCCCCAAATGGGTACCAGAGCAACTCTGGGAAGGTTAAGGCGGCCGGTGTGATGCCGACCACATCACCCCTAGTGTGCCGACGGTCAAGATAATATGGGCCTAACACCATATTCCCAATATGCCTCAATGGGCGTGTAACGGGTTCCTTTACCTTCATGAAATAACACTTAATGGTTACGTATTTAAAATATATTGAGTCATACAGATGCAGACATATAACACTGGACAACAGCCAAAATGTATCCGAGACATAAGTAGCTATTTTTAACTAATTCGGACATGCTGATATCTCGAATATGAACTTAGAAACCGCGAATTAGCTCTAGTTTTCAAGATCGGGGGGCGGGGGGGGGGATGGTTAATGAAAGCTTACAGCCTTTATTTTGGTCGTGAGATCGGTAACCAGGACCGGAATTGGGCCCCACATATATGTTCTCCATCCTGTGCAGCGAATCTGCGCTGCTGGTTGAACCAAAAAGGACGATCGATGCGTTTTGCAGTTCAAATGGTGTGGAGGGAACCGACAAACCATCTTAATGATTGTTACTTTAGCGTGACTCCTCCAATTGGACATGGTATTTATAAGAAGAAAAAGCGGCCTGTGGCCTATCCGAATATTCCCTCTGCTATGCGGCCAGTGCCTCACGGGGAAGGACTTCCTGTTCCTGACCCACCAGAATCTTATACTCTGGATGATGAAGAAGATAATAAGGCCAGTGGACATCCGTCACCCGTTAAAGCATCTACATCAAGAGATCCTGATTTCGTGCCTATTGAAGAGTCTGTACAGCCACATACAATTACCCAGAGTGAATTGAGTGATCTAGTGAGAGATCTGGAATTGCCAAAAAATAAAGCAGAGCTGTTGGGGTCCAGACTGCAGCATTGGAATCTTCTAGAGGAGAATATGCATGTGTCTGTGTTTCGTGCTCGACAAAAAGGTCTGCTTCCATATTTCAAAATAACAGATAACCTCATTGCTTGCGTTGGTATACTGGGTCTGATGGCAGCACTGCACATCAACTACAAAGACGAGGATTGGAGGCTGTTCATTGATTCGTCCAAGTTGAGCTTAAAAGCTGTGCTGCTCCATAATGGTAACATTTTACCACAAGATCTTGGTCCCTCCTCTCTACATCAAACTTGGACTAATGACGAATTTTGTAAAGGCCATGGATCGAAATGGGGCAGGATTTTTATACCTTCTGATAAATTTCCCAGACTTAGTGAGGCCAAAATCAAGGAAGGTGTATTTGTCGGTTCACAGATACGTCAGCTCTTCAGAGATCAGCGTTTTGATGATATCCTCACAGGTGATGAAAAGTTAGGTTTGAATGCTTTCCAGCAAGTGGCCACAAATTTTCTAGGAAACAATAAGGCTGACAATTACCAGGAGCTTGTAGAAACCGTCTTGCACGCTACGAGAGACTAGGGTGCAACATGTCTTTGAAATTACACTTTTTACACTCTCATCAGGATTTCTTCCCTGCTAACTGCGATGCTGTCAGTGACGAGCATGGGGAACGATTTCATCAGGACATTACTACCCTCGAAAACAGATACTAAGGGAAATGGAATGCAGCAATGCTAGCAGACTATTGTTGGACCCTTGTGAGAGATGCTCCAGAAACTCATTACAAGCGACAGGCAAAAAGGCGTCGCTATGAATCATTTCCGCTATGAGCATTATTATCATATGGTATGTATATGCAAATGTGTAAAACTAGTTTTATAGATATTTTAAAAAACTAGAGCTAATCTGGTGTTTTAACGGCCATGTTCATGTTCAGCAGCCAAAACAACATAAAGGTAACTTGGTTTATTCTCCGATACACACAAAAAAGTCAAAATTTGTTGTTCAGTGTAATTCACGCACTAGGGATTAATCCAACTATAGCTTTAAAAATGCAGATAACAAGTTTAATGATCTCTTAGAGTTGACCACATATTTAAAATAAATAACATTATTTAGAATAATGAAGCGAAGATAATTATCAACCTTGGATGGTTTATATTGGGGTGGAAAACTTCTGAAATGTTCATTGATTTCGCTTGCTGCTACTTAGCTTCCAGTGTGGAGCCAATTGCCATCTAATTAAGCCGCTGTTGATTCTAACCGGTGCTTTGGACTGTTCTTCTTGTCAAGAAGCAGGGTGAAAACTTCAAATCATCACAAAACTATACCAAATATGAACAAAAGGACCATACCACAAGGAACAAACAAAGATTTGACCAAAAGGACAAAAACCCTCTAAGATCGGATACGACACCTTACCGGAAGGAAAGAAAGTGGTGTAAAACTTGTCTAATGTGTAACCACAATACTGCAGACTGCAGAAGGAAGAATCCTCCTTATCTCGCTGCGTGTCTTACAACAGGGAGCAAGAGAAGGAAGGAACTGGCAGTTAGTCAGAATGACCTCCGTCATCCCCCTGTCTGTGAGGAAGTGACATGTAATGGTACTAAAATTCAATGCTTATATGATTCAGGATTGGAATTCGACTCAGTCGTGAGTGCAACCCTAGTGCAGCCTGATCAACGTACCACAGAAACAGTGGACATACACGGGGCAATGCAGGGAACCGGCACCATGACACTTCCCATAGCAAGGATCAACGTGAGAACTCGCTATGTGAAAGGAGTGATTCGAGCAGCAGTGAGTGATGATCCTATATACCCACTGGTAATAGGATGTAAATATGTCTGTTTGAGTGACCAAATAAAACCTGTTGTCATGGCAGCAAACCATACCAGGTCGAGCACCAAAAAGGAGGAGGTAGATCCAATAAACAATCATCGTATAAAGATGAAAAAGGCTCAAACCGCAGACAGCACATTGAAGCCTTGTTTTGGCAAATTGCCAAAGGTCCATAACTCTTCAGAGAAAGGAGTCTACTATATGGAAAATGGCCTACTCTACAGACAAGCTGGAAAAGGACCTAAAGGGCATGGACAGCTTGTAGTGCCAAAATTCTAAAGGGAGGAAATTATGGAGCAAGAGCATGCTACATCAGGCAGTAATCACAGCGGGAAAGGGGACACTGATCAAAATATAGCATTGCGATATTACTGGCCAGGAATAATTGAAGACATAAGGTGGTATATGAAATCATGTTCAGAATGTAACCAGGTAATTTCATTCAGAAGTGTAGACCAGTTACAGGACCTAGGGAACCATTGTTGCGGACGTAGGCCCACAAAGAAAATACACAAGAGAAAACAACAGGTAGACGCAGTGATAAAGAAAAAACAAAATCACAACAAGTCTGCTGTTATAACAGTAACCATGGCAACTCTCCGTATTGTACAGAGAGGGGACGAGAGACATCCCACCCCGACTAGATATTTGTCGGAACACCATGGCCTGGATCATGTGGAAAATTTGGTTAGCCAGCAACCAGTATTTGAAAAGCTGCAGAAACAAACCCGAACCATAGGAGGTAGAAACCAGGGCTGTACCAAACAATTGATGGAGACAGGCCCCACTTCAGTATACTGCCCCTTTCAATAGAAATAGGTGTGGATCCGGCAACGTTGTTGTATTGCCGTCGCCATACACTGTCCACTGGAAGCATTGTTGCGGACATGGACTGAACAATAGCAAGCACAAGCACTCAAAGATAAGATTGAATATCTCTTGAAAGAGAAAATTATTTCAAATTCTGAATCTCCCCACAGCTCAAGTGTGGTGCTATTAAAGAAGCCTAGTGGTGAACACAGGTTATGTATTGACTACAGGAAGCTAAATGCGATCACATAATCTCAGGTGGATCCATTACCTGACACCAACCAGCTGTTGTCTACACTTAGTAAGGTTAGTATTTATCGAAGGTAGATTTAAGCAAGGGATACTACCAAATACCAGTGAAACCAGAAGTTAGGAAAATGCTGGTATTTAGTACATCAGACGGACACTACGAGTTTAATTTACTACCCTTTGGGCTGAAAAATGCTCCCAGTATCTTTTCAAGAATGATGAGGAAATTGTTGGAACCTCTACAAAATCCCAATATCACTAACTTTATGGATGACATTCTTGTTGCTACAAACACATTTGAAGAGCATATAGTAGCGCTCTCTATGTTGTTTGACAGACTAAGAGCCACTGGATTGACTGCACGTCCAACCAAGGGCTATATCGGTTGTAAGGAGTTGGAATTCCTAGGTCACACTATTTCTACAGGTCATATGTCTCCTGACCCAAAGAATATAGAGAAGTTAAAGAAGGCACCCAGACCTCAAGCGAAGAAAGATGTGAGATCAGTTGTGTCATTATGTGGGTTCTATGAGAAATACATACCCCACTTTAACTCTCTGTGTGCACCATTAACCAACTTAACGAAGAAAGTACAGCCTGACAAAATCAACTGGAATGCTGATTGTGAAAAAGCTTACACAGAGCCAGAAGCAAAACTCACTAGCAAACCCATCCTTACGCTACCCGATATCACCCAGGAATTTGTATTAAGGACGGACGCTAGCAGTATAGGTATTGGTGCAACTCTCTTGCAGCAATCAAAAGTCCAGCCGGAGGAACTTTTACCCGTCGCTTATGCCAGTAGGAAGCTGAATGCAGCTGAGTTGAATTACTCGACCATAGAGAAAGAAAGTTTGGCTCTAATTTGGTCCATCGACAAATTTTCACCTTACCTGTATGGGACACACTTCATTGTCCAAAGCGATCACCAGCCTTTAACATTCTTGGCAGCATCTAGAAAGTTAAATTCGAGATTGTTAAGATGAAGTCTGCTTCTGGCGCCTTATTCCTTTACCGTGAATTACATTCCGGGAAGAGACAATGTTGGAGTTGATCTTTTAAGTCGACACCCTATTACTCTGGAAGGACAGACGCAAAATGATTAACTACAGCAGGTGTTTACACGTCAGCTATTACAGGTCACAGCTAGGAAAGGATGGGGCTATGTCGTGAAACGAGTGTGTGTAAACCCACTTCTTAGTTAAATCCCTATGTCGAGATACAAATATCCCTCAGCCAATCAACGAGAAACGTTCACCAGTCTCTGAGACAGAATAAAATTAGCCATAAGCCCTGTTTTCGGAATTCGATTGGTGCCATCTTGTCTCCCAATATGGCGGAAAACACAATATAAATTAGGTATAAGCCCTGTTTTTCTGAAGTCGGCCTAGGTCATGGATTGTACGGCGGATGGTACTAAACCACATATAACCAATCAGCTTGCCACGCCGAGAACCAACCAAAACCATTCCTTAAGCAGTAAAAGTTACCTCATCTACCTATATATACGGGAGAGATTTATACAAAATCACGCCACACCAACACGAAGCCAGCTAGACGACAGACTGAAGAAGAGAAGCTATCAGGCTGATTTATTGCTCACCTGCATTGACCGGGAACTCTTACTTCACTCAAGTCGACTGGCTTGTTTAAATCTTAGAGGGCAAATATATTTACTATAAACTTGTAGGAAAATAGCCCTACAGCAGATATATATAATGTTGGTATTTGTTGTGTGTCATTTATACTACCTACACCTGTATATATTTAATATAAATTGTTTCACTATGAATGTATCAGGTTACTGATTGTATCTTGGGGAATTAGGTATAATGATTGTATTTCCTGATATGATTGATGAAGACGAAAACCAACTGAAATATAACCAAAACAGTCCTTGTTAGGACTCAATCTATTGTCTCATATAACTTCAATCTATTGTCTCAGATAACTCCAACCTGAAATATAACCAAAAACAGTCCTTCTTAGGACTCATATAACTTCAATCTATTGTCTCGTATAACTCCAATCTATTGTCTCCTATAACTCTAACATGAAATATAACCAAACAGTCCTCGTCTCATATAACTCCTATAATCAGAACACAACAATATTGTTAGGATATATGTTACCAGCCAGTATAGCACGTGTCAGAGAGGGCCCGGTATATTATAGGGGGAAGGAAATTGTTGTATCCCACCACATATTATTGGATGTATTCATGTATTGAATTTATATTATTGGATGTATTCATGTATTGAATTTATATTATTGGATGTATCCATGTATTAATTTATCAGAAAGAATGTTTTGCAAGTAGACACCTGTCTTGTCTCGCTATTGCTAACTCATACTGAGCCATGTTGTCATTCATCCAATATGCAGACACCTGAGACACGCACATCTCATACACACTAGAAATAGGTGGGCTTGATGACAGAAATTAGCCCCTATTTTTACTTGTTACATGTTTTATTCGTGTCATCAAACCTGAGGTCGTATGTCCAGTCACTCCAGCTGCCTGGAACTTCGCAGGAGCACAGTGATTGCACAGGAGCTACATCTTTAGTCCCCCTCAGTCTTGGGTGGGCTAACGAAACGATCATCAGCGGGTGTTGTGTGCAAGAAATTAAGGACAGAACTGTGTCAAGAGATGAGTACACATTAGTACCATTTCTGTCAGCAATTGTGAGCATTTAACTATCTAGGACGAAAAACTGTGTAGCATAGCAAGAGAGAAAAATAACAGCATAGCTGATAAATTTTATATACTTAATTAACAGCACAGCAGATATAAATTTGCTTCCTATAATTTGAAAACTTGTTGTAATATATATATCTATATAAACATTTGTAAATCATATGTAAACTTACAAATCCATTGCATTCCATTTTTCAACATCCACCCGTCAGCACAAGAGTAGATAGTGTATATACTAAATAAATAATAAGGAAATTGTATTTGAACGAACTTGTCAATTTTATAATTGTTAAGTAAAATCTGTTTCCTTGTTTTAATTTCACACTTAGTTACACAGCGGGGGTGGCAATTTATGACTGTCTCCTCTCTACTAATTTTTCGAGATCAGATCATTCACAGCCGTAACTAAGTTGTGATACCAGTAGTTTTCTCAGACGCTGGTACTTCACCATTTTCTGCAGAAATAATATTTCTGTAATTGTCAGTACTATACTGATCCTATAGCCAATAAAAACCTCACGCCACAGATGGGATGAGATAACTGGAACAGATTTTCTAATGTTTACAGAACTACAGATGATCATCCTGGGACATATTTGTAATGTTGACAGAACTACAGATGGGCTGAGATAACTGGGACAGATCTGTAATGTTGACAGGGCTACACAAGATCTAACTGGAATAGATTAGTAATACTCACAGAACTACTGATGGTCTGACTGAAGGAGAATTGCAACGCTTTCAGAAATGTTTCGTGAAATTATTAATATTTATAAAAATAAAGCAGACCGTCCAACAACAACAAACTAAAACCGTAGAACAAGAGAGGCAGTTTATCACTGACATATGAAATAAATCAACACAGTCAAACAATAAACAATACAATAGAAGAATTACTTATTGCAGTTTTAGACACCATACATGAAATCGGCATTGATTAAGTCATAATTCAGCTGGAGTTAAGGAAGACCACAATATCGGTAGACACAAGAGGAAACAAAAAACACACATGGATCTTCATTTCAGATAGTAGTACTTATAACGACACATAGGTACACTAGCAATAATAAATATAGAGGTAAATTTATTACACTTAGAAAATATAAATAAATAAGTATATGGATGGAATAAGCAGCAACACTTGAATAAACTTATGACGTGACGGCCAAACATCCAGCTAGCAGTCCTTCACAGAAATAAACCTTTTCATGGTTAATACAGGTGCCCCCCCCCCCCCCCCACCCCCCGCTAAATCTAAAAAAAAAGGACAGAGATAACAGTCCAGCGGTCAAAATATTATAAAAATCTACACAATATGCCCTGACTTATAACCGAGAGATCACACCTCTTGTCAGGTTTTGACGTCATGTCCAATATCGGAAATAAGTGAAAAAAAACAAACAAACAAAAAAACTTAGCAATATGATACTTTAAGCAGCAGAGGGAGCCGCGCTGGTGTAATGGCTAAGGCGTTGTACTGGAGACCAGGTTTTCATGGTTCAAATCCGGGCGTCAGCGTTTAAAGGAATGTTTACGACCGGAAATTTGACTGAATAACCTGAACGGCTCCTGCACATAAATCCCGTGAGGATGGGAAGGTGCGAAGCTCCTGACCGGGTTGGAAGGAAAGTCCACGACCCCCCCGCCCCCATCCTTCCTTTCCCCCCCCCCCCCCCAAGCCTCGCAATGACACGTCATTGGGCCAAAAGAGCTGGAAAGCTTGAGTGCCGCTGGTTAGAGAGAGAAAAAAAAAAAGCAGCAGAAATAAAGAAGTTAGGGGAAACCAACGACCTTTTTTTTTTCGAAGGGGAACAATTCAACTACTAATAAAAAATCAAACTAAATAACAGATTATCATATTTTATTTATTGTTTATCAAATCAGTACACATATTTATTTAAGGCACAGAGGAATCTCTTATTTTTATCAATACATTTGTTAACTTGTTTAAAATCTTGTGTTTACCATGTTTAGAAATAAAATGCTTTAATTAATATGGAGTTAGATGCGCAAGTTAAAGAAGTGAACACTTATTTCCTCTGAAACTTTCAACGATAATTCTATAACCCAATGTTCGTTGCAGTCGGAGATGTGCACATCGAAATGTTTCATCGGTGCCAAATAGCGCACATCGACAATCCATTAAACACATTTTCTGACTTGGTCGGTTCTCCCCTATCCCGGCGACCAGAGTGGCTAAGAGACATGGCGTCCACATCTAATTCTAAAGACACCTGGGTCGGTTCCCAGTACAGGGAATATTCTTGATGGAATTTTTTCAGAACCACTTTGTACTAATAATGTCTTACTCCCCCCTGATTCCCTGAGTAGTGAGATCGGATGGCTAGCCTTATTGGATCAGGGCGAAAAAATAGTAGGTACAAGTTTCGCACGTTAAAAATTACTCGGCAGGTGGAAATCGTAAAGAGTAGGCCATACGGTCTCTGCCGAGCCAGAGTTTACACAATTAAGAAAACCTACCCGATACAACATTATTTATAGAATGTGTGATTTCTGTATACACACATTGGGATGCTCGCCGATGCTTTAGAGTTCGTGCACTGTGCCGAGATTCTCCTTGTGAGCTAAAGGAGGAGATAGGAACCAATGATGGAGTTTTCCGTGTGCAATGTAGTTGGTCCTTAAAACCAAACAAACAAACCTCTTCTACCTTGGTGTGTAGAGGTTAGCCAGAGAGAGCGCTATGTTATCCTGTAAGCTGTATATCTTTTGGCCTGGTTTCAGTCCAGTCCTCGGTCCATGAGGGATTGTCTAATGTTGTTCTCCTAGCGAATTCTGGGTCGTCCTGGAGATCTTGATCTCTGGCTATTGGTTTCCCATATGTGTCGTGGTAGCCTGTGACGGCTAGCCTCCCCTTAGCTTTACAGTAATGGTCCAACAGTGGCCAAAAGTCAAGAGTATCTAACATGGGTCGTCAAAGGTGTCTACCTTCACACAAGATTACTCTTGGCAGTGTTGTAGATAGAAGAGTAATGTCGCTTCTATTCCAAAGGAGTATTTATAAGATATTCCCGAAGTCAAGAAAATGCTGTATTGGCAGGGCAATTGTTAACA
Organism: Oreohelix idahoensis; assembly: GCA_024509875.1. Classification (NCBI taxonomy): domain Eukaryota; kingdom Metazoa; phylum Mollusca; class Gastropoda; order Stylommatophora; family Oreohelicidae; genus Oreohelix; species Oreohelix idahoensis. The sequence continues at coordinate 18,490 of JAMPIV010014242.1, forward strand.
TATATAGGTTCGCCGCCTTTTATGAAGAATTAAGCAAAGGTTTTAGCTCGTTCAAGCCCCCAGCTGGTGTAAATCTAGCGAAATTCTTTTCTAAGAATTAGCTCTATAAATGTAAATATATGTTTAAGTGTAAATATATATTAAAGAGTCTTCCACATACGTTTGCTTTCATACATATAATAACCGAATTAATCGTGATTGTTGTGTTATAAAACAACATGTAACAAATTTAATAATAAATTAGTTTTCACATGTTGAAATGATGGTGAATGTTTGATGACAGTGTTATCTTCATAGAGACTGGACAGAGGAATGTTAATGTTCTTTGCTGTTGCCTTTTCTTAAGAACTTAGCTTAGCATCGATGACTACTGCAGCCGTGGTTTCGACAGTAATGATGACACTTCACAGTCTGATAGCTTTGTTCTACGAACAGTCTAATAGCTTCGTTCAACGAACCATCTGAAAGCTTCGTTCCAGTAAGCAAAAGCAACTTTTCCGAACACAATTTCCTGGCACAGTTTAGAATGGACACAGGCAACTTAGGTTTGATGCTTTGAATCACTTGGTCTGGAAATGTTGTCTTCCTCTTATGATTAGTGATCAGATTCCTTAGGACTCCAGTCTTGATATTTATAAATGCGGATCTACTTTTTTAAGTTTTTAAGTTGCCCAAATACTTTGATCCTGGTCCTCTAAGTTTCCTGTCTTTGTATTTATAAATGTGGGTTTACTTTTGAAGTTTTAAAGTTGCCCTAATACTCTGATCTTTCACTTATAATTGTGGAATCCTTTGTCCGCTCCTTCCCTTTCTGGCCCAGGTTAATTGCTAGCCTGACAGGGTGATGCAGTCTGATCTGTGACTCCGATTTTGCTAGATTATATTTCCAATTCTCAGTTCAAAAATCCAGATAGTAATTCCGACGAATTTGTCAATGAGCAACATTGTGTATTTCGGCTCTCACTTTACACCAATCCAATCTCTTTTGCACTAAATGAGTAGGGGTGTTTAAATAATAATACGCCCGCGTGTTTTAAAATATTACATTTAAAAATTCCATCGCGTGACTTCTTTCTAATAATGCTGTAATACTTCTGCTTGCATCTTTATGCTAAACTCATAACCAATGTCAGTGCATTCATTCTTGACTAATACTTTCCGCCCAGATTGTCTCTTCTGCCATGTAATCTGTAATAATTACACAGTGATGTCCCGCAGAAGCAATTATCTAATTATAACCTGTGTTTTCGCTTATCCATGAGACGGATTTCTTTGGCAGACAATATGGCGTTCTATTGATCTATCGTACGAGACCATATCGTGTCCACAGAGTTCGACTCCTAACAAAGGTAGCTAGGCGACTCAAGTGATAAACGTATTACCGTTGACCTTGTAATCAACCTGGTATTATAACAATTCACCTTTATAGCAAAAATATGAATGAAGGTGCATAAAATATGCCTAATAAAAAGCGGATGAAGGAGCGAGAGAGGGGCTCAAAAGTACATGTACAAACGTTTTGTCACATAGCCGTTCTTCTCAAAATCTACAGACGTGACTAAACCGTTGTAACTGGGACTGTTCCACTCGGGTCTGAACAAACTGTATTACAAAACGTCACAGAATACGGGTCTACGACCTGCTCTATTGTAAATACGCACAGACATAAATTTGACAATGAAGAGAAACATCAGTTACAGAAAAACACATTCGTAATGAAGTTTTTGTTTTTGGATATATGACAACTTTATTTACTGACTTTCGTAATTTACAGGTGAGTCCTCCAAACACCAAGAGATGTTTAACCCGACAGCTACTACAATCATGTCTTCTAAGATACTGTGTTGTTCTAACGTGGATAAGTTGATTCTCTACTTACATGATTTAGAAAGTAGCCCATATTCATTAAGGTGACAATGCTGCATACAAGCATATTATTTGTTTCTCTAGAACTGGAGGAATTTTCTACCTAGTTCTACAAACTCCACCCCAGAAAGTCACTGTTAATAGAATAAATAGACGTCAGAATAAATAGCATAGACTTACGTATCGACATATGGGATTTTAAGTACCTGTATAGCAGATGTTTCTGGGATAGAGCCTGGATATGACTACCACATGGAGATAAAGAAACATTTGGCAGGGTTACGCAGAGTATTTGGTAAATAACTTTGAGGTGGGCCAAACGTCTGGAAATATAAGCAATTGTCTTATATACATTTTTTCTCTCTTCTAACTTTCATAATAAGTTGTTACAGTGCCAATATGGATTCTACATTAGCGATAGATGAACGCACAGAGATTGTTCTCATGTACGCAAGACAGCAATTCTCACAAAGTGAAGTAGCTGCCGAATTCCCTATGAATCCAGACTTTTGGGCCACACTGTATATAAACCAACTGAAATATTCCAAAAGTAGTAGTAGTATAAGTGAGAAACAAAGTTGTGGAATGAAGAGAGAGCGACGAGTTCTTAATCTAATCCCGAGCAAGAAAACAAACAAACAAATTGGAGTCTAAAATAATATGAGACGTGTCTCTTTTCGAAAATGTACCAAGAATAAAACGGTTTTCTGACTAATTCATTTGAATGCATTCTAATAATTTTTTTTTTATTTCTTTCCTAAAAATGTTGTTATGTACCAAATATTGTTGTCTTTATGACGTCATTAATTAATCTATTTGTGACGTTAGTTGTATTCATTCGTTCCATTTTATCCATATATCAACGTTATTGTCGTCTGACTTCAGTTCTTGAGATGGCTATTATGTCACATAGTCTATAGATTATAGAAAACTTAGGCATATGTAACTTTAGGAGTTAACTGATTTAGCAAATCTCTTTTCTCAAGAACTGTGTTCTACAATGACAGTTTGTTCCTGATCATAATGATGAATAGCACTAAAATATGATATATTTATATTACACAAATAGATAAAGTGAGTGTTCGACTGGCCAAGCAGTCAGAGCGCTTTCCTCTGAGGCACAACTACCTGGATTTGGGGCTAAATCCAGACGGTGGCACATTCAAGTTTACCCAGCTGTAAATGGACACTCGACTGTGCTCATGAGCTTGGGAAAAAAAGGCATCAAGGAAGTGAACGGTTCACCTAACTTGATAAAAGCTGAACCTTTCATGGTGAAGCTTCTAACACTTCAATTCCCTATGGCAATCTTTGACACGTGAGTGGCTTTATCTTTGTAACAGATCAAACAATCAATCTGATCACTATTATCATCTTTTGGCTGTGGGGCTGGTTGTGATAAGTTTTTATACAAGCGACAATCACTCACATAGCAGTTGTGGGGATAGTTGTGATACGTTTTTATACAAGCAACAATCACTCACATAGTAGATGTGGGGCTAGTTGTGATAAGTTTTTATACAAGCAACAATTACTCACATAGCAGATGTGGGGCTAGTTGTGATAAGTTTTTATACAAGCAACAATCACTCACATAGCAGATGTGGGGCTAGTTGTGATTAGTTTTTATACAAGCAACAATCACTCACACAGTAGAAGTGGGGCTGGTTGTGATTAGTTTTTATACAAGCAACAATCACTCACATAGCAGATGTGGGGCTAGTTGTGATTAGTTTTTATACAAGCAACAATCACTCACACAGTAGATGTGGGGCTGGTTGTGATTAGTTTTTATACAAGCAACTATCACTCACATAGCAGATGTGGGGCTGGTTGTGATTAGTTTTTATTCAAGCAACAATCACTCACATAGCAGATTTGCGGCTAGTTGTGATACGTTTAACTCACATAGCAGATGTGGGGCTAGTTGTGATAATTTTTTATACAAGCAACAATCACTCACATAGCATATGTGCGGCTAGTTGTGATAAGATTTTATACAAGCAACAATCACTCACATAGCAGATGTGGGGCTGGTTGTGATCAGTTTTTATACAAGCAACAATCACTCACATAGCAGATGTGGGGCTGGTTGTGATAAGTTTTATACAAGCAACAATTGGGAGCCGCGCTAGCGTAGTGGTTACAACACCGCTATGGCGACCGGGTGATCCAGGATCAAACCCGGGCGACGGTATTTGAGGATTTTTCGTCGACCTGAATTTTAACTATATTAACTCGAGACCTGAAAAGACATTTGATGGAGTGTCGTCGACCAGGGATTGGCGGCTCCTGAGCCGACCCAGCTCTAATGGGTACCTCCGAAATCGGCGAGTATTTGACTGAATGGCAAGGGACACCTGTCTCTGTACAAGAAAAAAAGGGATACTCACGTAAAAATCAATGTCAGGTTAGACATTAACAATTACCTGAGATTTCGCCTCGAGTATTAGCGGGAGTACGAAAAAAAAAAATAAAAAAAAAGCAACAATCACTCACATAGCAGATGTGCAACTGGTTGTGATAAGTTTTTGTACAAGCAACAATCACTCACATAGCAGATGTGGTGCTGGTTGTGATAAGGTTTTTATACAAGCAACAATCACTCACATAGCAGATGTGGGGCTAGTTGTGATAAGTTTTTATACAAGCAAAAATCACTTACAAAGCAGATGTGGTGCTAGTTGTGATAAGTTTTTATACAAGCAACAATCACTCACATAGCAGAAGTGGGGCTAGTTGTAACAAATTATTACACAAGCAACAATCACTCACATAGCAGATGTGGGGCTAGTTGTGATAAGTTTTAATACAAGCAAAAATCACTCACAAAGCAGATGTGGGGCTAGATGTGATACGTTTTTATACAAGCAACAATCACTCACATAGCATATGTGGAGCCAGTTGTGATACGTTTTTATACAAGCAACAATCACTCACATAGCAGATATGGGGTAGTTGTGATAAGTTTTTATACAAGCAACAATCACTCTCATAGCAGATGTGGGGCTAGTTGTAATAAGATTGTATACAAGCAACAATCACTCACATAGCAGATGTGATGCTAATTGTGATAAGTATTTATACAAGCAACAATCACTCACATAGCAGATGTGGGGCTAGTTGTGATAAGATTGTATACAAGCAACAATCACTCACATAGCAGATGTGATGCTAATTGTGATAAGTATTTATACAAGCAACAATCACTCACATAGCAGATGTGGTGCTAATTGTGATACGTATTTATAGAAGCAACAATCACTCACATAGCATATGTGGGGCTAGTTGTGATAAGTTTTTGTACAAGCAACAATCACTCACATAGCAGACGTGTAGATCATATCAAGAATTTGGTTATGGTTTTTGTTTGATTTTAACGACTATCTTCATTACACACGGACGACTCCATCAGTGCTCCGATCTCCTCCCGTAGATAACACAAGGATGATCTCAGCACAGTGCACAAACTCCTTAGCGCCATCATGAATCACAATGAGTGTATGTAGGAGTCACACATTTTATAACTATATTTGGTGGGTAGGTTTCTAATTTTTATTTAAATTTTACCAGGACAGCCTACTCTTTACGATTTCCTACTGTCATGAGATTTTTAAATGTGCACAACTTGCACACGGCATCTCATATTTCTTCGTGGCCACGGAAAACTCATCCAAAGGTCAATGTATACATAACTTTTACACTTCAGTTCACTTTGATTCTCCGGTCCATCCCTGAGGGACTATTTGGATCACCAAACGTAACGGTCCCACATTTGATCCCAGGTGAAAGGCTAACGACTGCGTTTGCACAAGATGGGAGTAATCCTTTAAAATTCTAAAGAATAATAGACTTGCATATTCGAGGTGCGGAAAAATCACGAAATGGTCAGACAAGACGGCTGAATTGCGACGAGTCATAGTCTGATAACGACGATTGAAGTACGTGGGATAGGCAAGGCAGATAATCTTCAATCTGGCAGGAAATGCTGAAGTGTGAGTGACGTAACTTGAAAAAGTAATAATCGAATGTTTACAACCCAATTTGAGAAAAGGGACGTTTGAAATTTTGCACTAGATGAGTCATGCAAAATATTTTATCATAAATTTAAAAGTTCAAATAAGATTGGTTGATACCTTGAGGCGAGAATAACAATTGCGTCGATTGGGCGTTTGTCCCAACAACCTGGACGAGCGGGGGTTGAAAACGTGTAATATAATCTGACATTTGTTGGCAAGTCTAGTTCACTGTGAGAATCACTTGCCAAGACCACAATCAGACCTCGCCAGAGCCTAGAATCAAGATTCTTATTTCGGAACCGTACCATTGTTTGAGCCACTTTTAGGACTTCAGAGCCTAGAATAAACTGTACCATTTAACAAGGACACCAGGGAATATGAGAAATCTAATACATGGAGTAAAAGTAAGAATTCAGTGTTAAAATAACGACCGCTAAGAACACGTGTAAGAGGCCTGTTCCAGTGCCTTTATTCCTCTGCGCAAACAGTCTGTGAGCCAATATTAACATAAGTTGTGCATTTTCCCTTCTATATTAGTCATTACTAACATATGAACTAATATGTATATATTGCCATGTAAATATTAATTTGTGAAAATCGCTAGTGGATGTCCAAGTCATTTGAGGCTGGCAACCTCAGCATATAGAATGATGATTTTATGAACCACCACTGCAAGGGCTGGTAACTGCTTTATTGCAAGTTTGTTAAAGAGAACTAAAAGCATTGCTAGTCCCAAGTTCCATATGGAGCAGGGAGGGAAATATGAAAGAAATGATTTACATTCTAATTATAATATTTACATTTTCAACACAGTGTAAAAGTCTATGTAAACCTATTCGCTTTAAAATAATGAAAGTTTTCAACCTTTTCAACCAGTGTAGATGTAAAGGAAAACATTTTCAATTTTTATTGTGAATATTTTTCAACCAGTGTAGATGTAAAAATGTAAACAAATTATATCTATACTATTAACGTGTTCATTTGAATGTAAAGCAAATATAAGGCTATTCAATTTAAATATAAAGAAAGTTTTCTCTTGAGGGATTAAGCTTAATTATGATCGAGGGTAAAGTTTGAGGTTGAGGTTGATGGGGGGGGGGGGGGGGGGGGAATAGGAAGTTGGGAACACATAAGTATGTGTCGGGAAACGCAATACTCAGGAGAGCGTTTTGTGTCTATTCTTTTACCATACTAGTTGGTGGTACCAGTGCGGGTACTAATCTCTGGAAAAAAGTGAGGGTAAAAGTGGCCTGACGACGAACTAGACACCATCATCAGAGGGTCTTAGAGATGCGGGACCAGCTTGGCAGTTACACCCCGATCTTACTTGGAACGTGCTGCGCCTTTAATCTTTACCAGCGACCTATCTACACAGAACCCAGCGGGAGAAGGAACTACCATTTGGCAGCTAAGTCAAACTTAAAAGCTGACAAGTGAATTCTTACATAAACTATCATTCCATCACAACAGTGGTGATACTTTTTTTCTGACAAATAATTATTAATTTCTTTAAAACCTTGTTAAAACCTAAGTGATTATTAAATCTGTTATTTGTAAGTATACAAATTTAACGTCGATTTAATCATTTTGGATGTACTGTGTTTGCCTCAGTCAATTTACTAAATACACTCTAAACAGAGCTTTACTAAGAATTCTGCTGAGTAAATCAAGGTGGTAGCTTGAACGAGCTGAAATTAATAGCTGCTTAATTCTTCATAAAAGGCGGCGGATCAGATATAAGTTAACAATTGCCTTGTCCATTGCAGTATTGTTCTTGACTTCTGAAATATCTTATGACAACTCCCTTGAAATAGAAGCATCATTATTCTTCTATCTACAACTCTGCCAAGAGTAATCTTGTATGAAGGTAGACGCCTTTGAAGACCCATATTAGATACTCTTGAGTTTTGGCCACTGTTGGACCACTACTGCAGAGCTAAGGGGAGGCAATCTGTGACTGTCTATAAGTAACATGACTTTATATAAGTGTTTTTGTTTATAAGTAACAAGACTTTATTTATGTGTTTCTGTTTTTGTTGATAAGTAACATGACTTTATATAATTATCTCTTTCTTTGTTTAAAAGTAACATGACGTTATACGAGTACAAGTATTCATTTCTTTGTTTATAAGTAACATGGCTTTATATAAGTGTTTCTTTTTTGTTTATAAGTAACATGGCTTTATATAAGTGTTTTTTGTGTTTATAAGTAATATGACTTTATATAAGTGTTTCTTTTTTATGTTTGTAAGTAACATGACTTTATACACGTGTTTCTTTTATTTTGTTTATAAGTAACATGACTATTGTCACATCATTGAGTTGTACCTTATAGCTTATATTGTTCATTTAGAAGGCTGAAGAAAATAGTTGCTGTTGAAAGATTTATGTCAAGATGCAAGTAGCATCCCATACACCTTTCATGTAAATAAACATCAATATCATCTGTTACACGTCGTTCTGGTGTAGAGAGTACTACAGTCTGATAGGAAAAGACTCAGAGTATGATGTTTAAGGTATTTATAAAACAACCGTGCGTCTGGTGTAGGGTTGTGATCTGAACCTAAAATACGTTCAACGAGATGTTCTATCATCAGTGGCTACACATTCTCTGTTGTCTAGTGCATATAATGTTATATATAGAGATATTAGTTTGAACTGTGTGTGTGTGTGAGTCTAGTGGTCAAGGCTTGATTAGTATGTGTAGTACGAGTAGATAAAGCGTTTGTTTAATGGCGGGAAAGTTACCTAGTTGGACACCTCCAGCTACCCAGCTATAAATAAATACTTGACTTTGCTCTTGGGGTATGTCAGGCAAATGTGAGGAGGACGGGAACAGTTGGCAGCACCTCAGAAAGCTGAGACCAAGGATAGTCAATTCTCTAACATGTCACTCCCCTACAGCAGTATTTGCTATTGGACTAACGTTAAACTAAGTAAATCTAAGTCAAACTATAAATAACAACGGGTATTTCAATATTCACATTTCCTCTACATTTGAACGCAGGTTTTGTGTGGGTTTTTTTTTTCATTCGTGTTAATTGTTTATTTCTTTAATATCATGTTACCGTAGTTTATACACACATAATCCCCGTGGGACACATATTTTGTTGTGGTTCTCACAGATTCTTCTTTGATAGTAATTGTTGGCGTTAGCCAGTGAAGGGTAATTTCTTACCTCTCTTTTTCTAGGTGCTTGATGTGGAGATTTAATTCTGGGGTTGTGTATTCCCGATGTGAGATTGATTTACCTGCGGACTGGATTACTTTACGCGTGACAAGGGTGGGTTCTGCACAACACATCTTTAATGTTGAACGTGATTGAAGATCACTGCGTTAAACATTGACATGTGAATGTGAAGAAATTTCGTGTAGTCGCCATTCTTATTAAAAAAAAGAATTTTATATATAGCTCGTATCTATCTATCTATCTATATATATATATATATATATATATATATATATATATATATATATATATATATATATATATATATATATATATATATATATATATATATATATATATATATATACATATATATATATATATATATATATATATATATATATATATATATATATATATATATATATATATATATATATATATATATATATATATATATATATATATATATATATATATATATATATATATATATATATATATATATATATCTATATATATATATATATATTTTTGTAACCAAAATCTGGCAACACAAAATATGTGACAGGATGGATGAACTGAACTTTACATAAACATGCCAAATTATCAAGCATATCTTCAAGATATTGACATCGATCTATTCAAAATTTACTGTTACAAATTACGTATTTAGACAAATTGCAAACAATATTTACATATTCTTATTTTTACGAACTCTAGTCACTTACAAGATAATCGTGAAATAACATAACACTTACAAACACTAGTCACATACAAGATAATCGTAAAATTACAAAACACTAACAAACTCTAGTTACACACAAGGTAATCATGGTATTCATAACATTTACAAACATTAGTCAAACACAAGTTAATCATGACATTACATAACACTTAAAAACACTAGTCACACACAAGATAATCGTGAAATCACATAACACTTACAAACACTAGTCACACGAAATATAATCATAGCATACATAACACTTACAAACGCTAGTCACACACAAGATAATCGTGAAATTACATAACACCTACAAACACTAATCACACACACGATAATCGTGACATTACATAACGCTTACAAATACTAGTCACAGACAACTGCAGATGCGTTTTATGTGACAGTTTTGCAAATCTTGACAAACAGGTTTTATGTGACTAATAATTGAGAAGGGAGGACAACGTCGACAGTTGCTGTTTTAGGCTGTTAACTAGCTTCCAAAATCCTGGTAAACTTTTCTTTTACACTTTTCATAATAATAATAATATCATATGTAATGACAGGTTCATATTCAAAGAATTTGGCTTAATAAAATCAACAAATAAAGTCACGAGTAATATTAAGAGAAAATGGTTTGATTCAAAACTACATTTATGAGTTTAATCACGATATTGATCTGAAGAGCCTATTTCTTCTGTAACTCTTCATTTCTAGTACTTTTAAAATATATGTTATTGTTATACAGAATTGACATCATCGCACTCCGGGCAAACCAATAGGTGCTCAGTCTCCATCCAAATGATATGTGTCACCTTGTACAACGTCGGAATTAATCCCTGAACATACAAGACTGACAAGTTGTTCCTTTACTTCGACCAATGAGTATTTATTAGAGAACACTCTTTGAACGTAATCATTATGCCCAGGAATGTCCTATCTACACCCGCCAAAACTAGCATTTACATTGTCACCTGGGAGTACAACACATTTTGAGGAGAGATTATATTTTCCATTAGTTTATTGACGTCATACATGATCATTGCTGTAAAAGTTAACAACAAAACTTAACGATAACAGTAGAGACTAATAAACAGGTAAAACAAATGTAAAAATCTTGACAGACTGTTGTGATTTACGTTAACATAAAGGTCTAACAGGTTCTTAAATTTTAATTATCAGTGGAAAGCTGCTCACAATAACGTTTTTAAGTAATGTCTGCTGTAGGGAGAACGAGAGTGTAAAAAATAAGGACATGTCCACCTTTTGCCGGACGTCTGGTAAACCTACTCTGTTACCAGCTATAAACATAATGAAGGGTGTCTTGGGTTTCATAACGTTGACCACAATCTACATCATTTATATCAAGATTATATGAGTTATGACTAATTTATTTTATGACAGAACAGTGCACCATCTTGATTCAGTGAATTTAGCAGTTGAATGGTTCAAAAACTCTTGGTATTTGTAGCGCGCTTTAAAATAGAGAAAAAAAACAATGTATTTACAGGGTAATCAAAAGCTTCATTAAGGTTGTATTTCCTATGTTGTATGTCTTTGTAATACTTACGTCGGTAAGTGTCTATACGAGCGCTGGTCGTAGACCTGTTAGTCTGGGGTGTTTTGTCATAGAATATTATCAATAGATTGATGACCAGCGTTTTTGAGCGCAGACAGAGCAATGTTGGAAAACGAACAAAGTCAAACCAATCATTGGCATTGACTGGTTGAAGGAAACATAAGTCTATATTACAACGACGCGTGGTCAAGTGCTAAATGTTTTTTTAATGTAACTACAAAATGCAAAGAACGAGTCCAAAATGTACAGCAAATTCCTATTTTGTTATTCAACCTTACATAGTTCAATTGATCGTTTGTAATTTTAGACTCTGGATACAATTAACTAAAAACGGAAATCTTTTACTAATTTGTTTTATTGTTTCTAAATTGAATTGGTGTCCTTTGAAACATTTACCTGCCCTACCTGTACACAGTGAAGCGGAAGGAAATCGTTTGTTATATTTACTTCATGTGTAAATATTGTCTCAGAAAAAAAAGACGTGATCATCGTTTCCCCGTGCTGGATTAATCATTAAGGAAAATAAGCACGAGCATAGGGAACCAATTGAAGGTGGGCACCACAGAGTTTTTTCCCCTAGCTATCATGCCCTTAACTCTCAACTCTTTCACTGCCACACTCGATTTTAGTGGATTTTAAAAAAAAACTGTCCTTATCTTGTTTGTTCGACTGTAATCTGAATACCTAGAATTCAGTATGTTTGACTCTCTTATTACCGTTTGTCTGTGTGAATGTCAGTGTTTTCTAAGTATTATAAATAAATGTGATCCATATCTTTTGCAGGGCCGGAATTAATAACACAGAAGGCTCTAGATATTTTGGGACTCCTCTCCAATATTCTGAACGGTAACATTAGAAAAAAAACCTAATGCTGGTTAGGGTAATCAATCACTTTCGTTTGAACCCATATTGACTCCTGAATCTGTGAGGTGAAATGTTGTATCACATTTCCAAGCAGACATTATGTGGGAGCGACCGGATTAAAAAGTAAATAACCTTGAGATGGCGACTATCGATTATCTTATCACTGATTAAAGTTTCTGTCTGACCAAGTCGTTGACAAAGTTGGCTGGACCGGGTGAATGACAATAACCATTTCAGGTCAGACTTGTTGGAGAATAAGTATTCAACTTTAATGAGATTAACTGTGATAGATTATGAAGTCGCGAGTATAAACATGATCGATAATAAACAGAACTCCGCCTATGCCGGTCCCAAGCCTGGCTGAAAAAGGAGGAAGGTGGCTTGCATGGAGGCCGTAAGGTGGCAGCCCCTCCACCATGCAAAGGCACAACAGGCCAATCACCTGTTTGCTTTAAACTATGATTACGAGTAATATAAGAGAGAAAACCGGACTGATTCTAAAGGCGACGAACTGGAACGGACTACGGACTACGACTTATGGAAATTGGAACACAAGAAGTATAAATGGGAAAGAAGAGGAGCTGGTGGAAGAGATGAGGAAAGCAAAACTAGAAATCCTGGCTATTACCGAAACAAATAAAAAAGGACAAGGAGTCATGGATCTCGATGGCAACACACTGCTCTACAGTGGTGTACCCATATCAGAACGAGCTAAAGAGGGCGTGGGTTGCATTGTGGCCCAAAATCAAAAAGATAGTATCAAGGGATGGAACTTTGTCTCGGAGCGCATTATGGTTGTAAAACTAAAAGAAGGAGAAACCATAGTCATCCTGGTCATAGTGTATAGGCCAAATGAGGATGAGAGAGCAGAAGTCAATTAGAAATTCTTCGAGCTGCTTCAAAGGACAGTGGATGACTGCCTAGATGAAGTTATCATGCTCGGAGATTTTAATGCCAGAGTTGGAAATGACTATGCTAGATGGGGTGGAGTTATCGGAAGATATGGAGAAGATACTCTCAACGACATAGGAAAGCGACTCCTTTGATTCTGCAGTGAGCAGAATCTGATCATTACAAACACAAAGTTCCCCCATAAGCGCATACATGCTTACACTAGATGTGAACCAACCAAGAATGAGAAGTCAGTGATCGACTATGCCATTGTTAGGAGAAGCTCATTCAAATATGTCCGGGATGCTAGAATCTGGAGGGGGCCAGAGATTGGAAGTGATCACTACCTGCTAACAATCAAAAGAACAACTGAAAGAGTTGCTCAGCCTAGGAACTGCCCAACATCACGCAAGAAACCAAGTAAACGAGCGGGAGAAATGAGCATTAGGACCTACACGCTGAGAGAGCCAGAAATTAAGACCAGATATCAGGGGCTTATTGCTGCAGCGGTGAGCAACACAGAAGAACGACCTGATGACTTGGAAACCCTCTTGAATAAATTCAAGGATATCATAAAGACAGCTGCTGCAGAAGCATGCGGTGAAGTCCGACTTGGAAACAAGAGAAAGAGGACACCTTGGTGGACAGAGGAAGTCAAAGAGAAAATAAGAGAGAAGAAAATGGCATGGAAACAATACTTAGTAGCTAAAAACACAACAGGACAAATGGAAAAATATAGAGAATATGTGACACTCAGAACAGAAGCAAAGAACAAAGTGCTAGCAGCAAAACAGAAGTCCTGGGAAGAATTTGGAGAAAAGCTAGAAAAAGATGCACAAGAAAACCAGAAATTGTTCTATAAGACCATAAAGAACATGAGGAAGGAAAAACAATGCCCTCTCAAATTTATAAAGGACAAGCAAGGCAAATTGCTTACTGCCCTGAAGGAAGTAATGGAAAGATGGAAAGAATATTTCTCAGAACTCCTGGATGGTGAGCATGGTGAAAAATCAGAAATGATAACCACTAGCACAGAAGAGAAAACCAATGATGGTGAAGATGACATAAAGATGGAAGAACTGAAGGCAGCACTGGAGAAAATCAAGATGGGCAAAGCAGCAGGGCATGATGGTATAACACCAGAAATGGTTAAGTACATGGGAGCATCAGGCGACCTATTACTCTTAAGGGTTCTACAGGCAGCGTGGTACAACAAGACCATACCAAAGGACTTGGAGATTGCCATCATAACACCAATTTTCAAAAAGGGTGACAATCGACAGTGTGGAAACCATAGAGGCATATCCCTTCTCAGTGTCCCTGGTAAAATCTACTCTAGAATCCTAGAGCAGAGAGTCCGACGCCTAGCTGAGCCACAACTGGATGAGGTCCAGTGCGGATTCCGAGCGAACCGAAGTACTCAAGACCTAATCTTCACACTCAGACAGCTGAGTGAAAAGGCCCTTGAGTATAAGAGTGAGATCCATCTTTGTTTCATAGATCTGGAAAAGGCGTTTGACAGGGTCCCCTGGAGCAAACTTTGGGACTGTTTGGCAAGGAAGAACATTCCAGCACCTCTGATTCATGCTATACAGAGCTTCTACAAGTCTTGCAGAAATTCTGTGAGGACAGCAAACCATAAGTCAGAAGAGTTCAGGACCACCACTGGTTTAAGACAAGGTGATATCCTGTCACCTTATCTTTTCACACTCCTCATGGACGATGTCATTAAGGCATGTAAGGAGAGAACAAGAAAGTATTCAGTGGGGTACTGGAAGATGAGACAGGTCTGTATTTCAGAGCTGGCATTTGCTGATGATGTTGTCCTGATTGCTAAATCAGAGGCACATCTCCAATCCAACCTGCAATTCTGGAAGGAAGAGCTGGAGAAGAGAGGGATGGTCATAAGCAGCTCTAAAACAAAATCCATGGTGATATCACGAGAAGAAAGAAGACATCAGATTAAGCTGTGAGAACAGGTCCTGGAGCACTTTAAATATCTCGGAGCTATTATAGACCGAAAGGGAGGCATTAAAGAAGAGTTGGCCACTCGAAAAGCAGCAGCTGGAAGACTTTTTCAGGCCATAAATCGAGGATTCCTCAGCAAGAGAGAGGTTGGTAAGAAAACGAAGATGGCTATATAAAGCTCCACCTATGTCCCAGTCTTGACATATGGATGCGAGTCATGGGCAATGACTACAACCCACAAAAGCCAGATCCAAACCTCAGAAATGAGGTATCTGAGGAAGGTGGTTGAAGTAACAAGAAGAGACATGGTCCGCAACCAGACGATATGTCAAGGCCTTAAATGCCACCCCCTGCAGACCCAAGTAGAACAGTCCCAACTAAGATGGTTTGGCCATGTCTGCAGAATGGGAGAAGATCGGCTACCACGACAAGCATGGGAAACAAAGAGCCAGGGATCCAGACCCCCAGGACGACCCAGAGTCCGCTGAGAGGACAACATTAGACAATCTTTGAAGGACCGAGGACTAGAATGGAACCAGGCCAGGAGGAAGACAGCCAATAGGATAGTCTGGCGCTCTCTTTTCCAAACCTCTACACCTCACGGTAGAAGGGGAACGACTAAGTAAGTAAGTAAGTACTTTCTAAATCATATAAGTCTAGAATCAACTTATCCAAGTCAGAACAATACTGTATCTTGATGCAATGAATTTAGTAGCTGACGGGTTAAACATCTCTTGGTGTTTGGAGGACCACCAGTAAATTACGAAAGTCACAAAATAATGTTGTCGTACATCCAAAAACAAACACTTCATTACCAATGTGTTTTTCTGTAACGGCTGTTTCTCTTCCTTTGTCACATTGTTTGTCTGTGCTTATTTACAATAGAACTGGTCGTTCAAAGCCGAGTGGAACAGTCCCAGTTACTGTGGTTTGGTCACGTCTGTAGTATTGGAGAAGAACGGTTCCACGACACATATGGGAAGACAATAGCCAGGGATCCAGATCTCCAGGACGACACATAGTTTGCTGGGAGGACAACATTAGACAATCCCTGACGGACCGAGGACTGGACTGGAAGCAGTTTACATGATAACATGACACTCTCTCTGGCTAACCTCTACACCCTAAGGTGGAAAAGTTTTGTGTCGTTTGGTTTTAAGGACCATCTTCACTGCACACGGACAACTCCATCAGTGCTCCGATCTCCTCCCTTAGATCTCAAGGAGGATATCAGCACAGTGCACGAACTCCAAAGCACAGGCGAGAATCCCAAATGTGTGTATTTAGGAATCATACATTCTATAAATATTCTTTTATCGGATAGGTTTTCCTAATTTTGTAAATTCTGCTAGTGCAAGGCCCGTAAGGCCTACTCTTTACGATTTCCAATTGCCAGTGAATTTTTAACGTGTGCAACTTGCACTCGGAACCTACTATTTGTTCGTCCTTATCCGAGAAGGCTAGGCATCCAATCATAATACCCAGGGGATCATCGGGAGTATGACATGATTTGGACCCAGTGTTTCTGAAAAAAAAATGCCATCATAAATATTCCTGAGACTTGGAACCGAACCATATACCTTTATAATTAGAGGCGGGCGACATACTTCTTAGTCACTTCGGCCCCCAGGGTAGAAGAGAAAATACTAAGTAAGAAAATGTGTTTAAAAGATTGTCGAAGTGCGCTATTTGGCACCGATGAAACTTTTCGGCGCGCACATCTGCCGGTGCATCCGATAAAATATAAAGTCTATTACCATTGAAAGTGGCAGAGCATATAAGAGTTCACTACTTTAACATGTGCATCAAACTCCAAATTGATTAAAGTCTTCTAATTCGAAACATAAGATACACAAATAAGTTTTAACAATATCAAAAATGTGCTAATAGAAATAAGTGAATTGTCTATCCCTTTTATAAATTTTTCCAAAAAATTCATAAAATTAAAAAATAATAATAATATGTTATTTATTTTGATCTTTGTTAATAATTAAATTGTTTCCCTTTGAAAGTAAATAGGATGCTTTCCCCTAACTTTTCTGTCTCTACTGCTTAAAGTATCACATGGTTAAGTTTTTTTTTTTTTCTTTTCGTTTCACTTATTTCTGAGATTCGACTATCCGGCCAAAGCCTGACAAGAGGTGTGATATCTCGGTTATAAGCGGGGTATATTGTGTGCATTTTTATAACATTTTGCTGTACTGTTATTTCTGTCCTTTTTTATTTAATTATGTGGGGACTTATATATTAGCCATGAAAAGGTCTATTTCTGTGAAGAACCGCTAGCTGCCTGTCTGACCGTCACGTCGTAACGTTTATTCGAGTGTTTCTGCTTGTTCAATCCATATACTTATTTATTTATATATTCTAAGTGTAGTGATTTTACCTCTGTATCTATTATTGCTAGTATGCCGACGTGTCGTTAAAAGTACTACTAGCTGAAATGAAGATCCATGTGTGTTTTTTGTTTCCTCTTGTGTCCTTAACTCCAGCTGATTTATGACTTAATCAATGATGAATTGACGTTTGGTGTCTAAAATTGCAATAAGTAATGATTCCTTTGGATTGTTTATTGTTTCACTGTGTTGTTTTATTTGACATGTCAATGATAAACTGTCTGTCTTGTTCTACGATTTTGGTTGGTTCTTGGTGGAATGTCTGCTTTATTTGTCTACCTGTAGTTATATAACTGTAATCTCTGTATTCAGTTGTGGGAGTTGGGGTTTGATGTGTAGTTTCTGCTTACTTGAAATCGTATTTGTTGTCAAACATTTATAGTTTTAGGTAATGGTTTCAACAATCCTTCTCATACCACTATGACATATATTAATAATCTCAAAGACAACAACATAATTATGAAAACAAATAATAAATTAAATAAAAGCTTTTAATTGTATTCATTAATTATTTCCAGTCAACCTACCAAATAATATAAGTATATATAAACAAATAAAACGGTATTGAATCAGTTTTACAAATAAACAGTGCACAGGAAACCATGGAAGATTCGGGTTTTAACCTTCGTCAGCCACAGTTACAAACAGGCAACAAGGACAAGAAATATAGATTATAGACTACAAATACAAAATATATATAAAAACAGATGAAGAGCAATAATAAAGCAAAGAAACTACAAAACCAAAAAGAATTAATAAATACAAGAAATTCAACAATCAACGAAAATCAAAAGAAGAAAATGGAATAAAAAGTCCTGCTATAAGACTCTCCGCTGAAAGAATCGGTCACACAATGAAAAATTGTCTCAATGGCATCCCATAGCGATGAATCAAAGTCTAAATAAATCAAAATTTATTTACTTACAAACAATATAAGTTCATCTTGTGCATTATATGCATGTTATAACATTTTTGCCTTCTTTAGCCTAAACAACATCTGGAAGTCCTCCCAATACAGCACAAGCACAAAATTAAGATTATATCAGAGCTGTGTGCTTTCTGTGCTTCTCTATGGTGCGGAATGCTGGAGAGTTACAGAGAAGGAAATGTCGAAATTGTCCTCTTTTCACACAACATGCCTAAGAAAAATTCACCGAATCTTTTGGCCGAATACCATTACTAACCAAGATCTGCTTACTCGTAGCAAGCAAGAGGACATGCACACCATCATAGCTGGCAGACGCTGGAGCTGGGTTGGCCATGTCCTCAGAAGAGACACCGATGCCATCACAAGAACAGCTATGCTTTGGACCCCTGAAGGAAAACGAAAGAGAGGCCGACCAAAAACAACCTGGCGGAGGACTATGGAGTCTGAGATGCAAAGAATGAACCAGAGTTGGGGCACTGTACGAAGGATGGCCACCGACCGAGCAAAGTGGAATCAATTTGTTGCTGCCCTACAAGACGCCACTAGGCGTGATGGCCACTGACTGCTTTGACGGTCGGCGGCTAAGGATCAAAGAAGAAGAAGAATAACATTTGAATGTTTTTTCTTGTATTTTATCAATATATTTAAAAAAACATTTCCATTCGCTACGAGTTATAAAGTAGTAAATACTTATATGGTCAGTCACTCTAAATGCTAGTATAAAGTTACCCTCGCACTGATATCGTAGATTTGCGCACCAAAATGTGTCGCCAGTGCTGAAAAGTGCTCTTCGTCAAATCAGGAACATAATGTATTAAATTTTTAAAAAATATATATTCCAGACAAGTATGTTTACGACAAGCGCTCTTATTTATACGCACAGACATACATATTACAAAGGGAGAGGAACAGTCGTTATAGAAAAACACGACCTTAAACATTAGGATGTATATAATGTTGGTTTATGTATATCTCGTGTTTGACTCTGTCGCTATTCTTGATAAGCTAGTGGAAGATTGGTATACTTGAAATATAACCAAAACCTATCCAATTATTGGTGAAGCGAAAGTCCTTCTCATCATAACCCTCCACTCCCAAAGGAGCATAGGCCTTCAACAAACACATGCCAAGTCCTCCTGTCACGTGCCATCATCTCAAGTTCTTTCCATGTTCTCCTCATCATTTTCACCTCTGTTTCCAGCTCTCTTCTCCATGTGCTTCTTGGTCTACCTCTGCCTCTCTTGCCCTGGGAGTTCCAGAACAAGGACTGCCTTGTAATGCCATCAACAGGTTTCCTCAGTGTGTGTCCTATCCATCGCCATCGTCTTCTTCTCATCTCTTGTTCCACTGGCACTTGTCTAGTTCTTGTCATCAGTTCCACGTTGGTAACCGTGTCATACCATTTTAATCCCTCTATTCTACGCAAGCACCCATTTATGAAAGTCTGTAGCTGTTGAGGACTGTTTCGCGGCTTGCAAACATGTGAATGGTTGCAAACATTCGCATGCATGCACCACGAGACTCCTCAATTGAATGAATACTGGAAATCGCGCAGATCAAGATATGACGCGTCAAGCCTAGTTACATTAGTCTATGTATGGCCATTGAGCCGAATGGCAGTGTTGGAATGTGTGGTAAAGCCACTTAAGGATTGTGTTTTAATATGTGGCACAACCACTGACTAAGTATATATGTGGAACGGTAGATCCACTGGAAAGTGTAAAATAGTGTAAGGATCCGTATCAAATTAAATATATAGGACCAGATAGAGTCCAGAGTAGAATCGCGAATAACGCAGATTACGTTCGCCTTGAACTTATATACATGGCAGTTAAAGCCTGGCGATGCAAGCCAAAGATGTTGAATAATGATGCATAGACAGGATCTATAGATTTACGGATAATGTACTCACTAGTATTGTGAAGGGATAATAATTCCAAGGATCGGATTCAGTAGGAGTTGGTTGCAAACTCTATTACGCTATAGACTTAACGGTTAACCCAGACGAGCTAAGTCTGTGAGATGAACATTGCGTAGAGCTTAGTACTATGTTAAAGCCAAGTTGATGTGTGAGAAATGTGTTACGCTCATTGTGTAAAAGGATATATATTATAAATTGTTCAGTCGTCAATGGAACTTGTCAATTGCCTGAATTATTCAAGTTCTCACTCTGTGCTGTGACTGTTATTAATCCTTGCAAGGTCAGTCCAGATTATCACGGGTATTCATAAGACTAACTATAATATAACCAACACTGCTGGGAATTTAAATACAATAACAACACTGAATATACGAATAATTAAAATCACACAATAATGGCTTAAAACTGCAGATCGAACTAGAAGCTGGAATTAGAATAGATGAATCATAATATCTGAAGTATTGACAAGCAACCCAATAACTCACGCCCAACGGTGCTGAATCTTTAAATAACAACTAGCAAGAAAAGATACAGCGGGACCGTAACATACTGGTGTCAGAAGTGTTCGGACAATTTTCAGAATTCATCTTTTCCGTTACCCAATTGAACGAACTATTGTTCATGAATCAGGCTTCAAGTTGGGAAGATTCTAGTGGAAACAACTTCAAGATCAATTCAGTTCGTCACAGACAAAGTAACAGTGGAAATTGAACAGTTCAAGAAGGTCTCATTCAAGGCGCAGGTCCAATCTGGCAACTCAAATTTACACATCAAGTTTCGAAGGTCAAGGTCGAGTCAGTACTCCGATCAACGGTCGCTGAGTTCGCTGAATCAAATCGATCGTATGTCATTCAATCTTTGATCCTGAACCATCACAGAGAACCAGAAAGACAATCCATACACTTGTTAAACGTCCAGAGCAACCAGGGAAGTATTTCGACAGAATTTCTTTCAATATCAATTTCGAAAGAATCATCTTCAATCAACCGGTCACGTCTGCTTCTCAATGGGAACAAGTCAAACAGCTGGGAGCATCTTGTTGTGATTTTCTTGTATCACAATGGCATGATCACATGAAGATAAGTTCTTGTCTAAATTAGAGCTTTTGACTAGTGTGTGTTGTCCAGTTGGCTAGCTTTGGCCTTCAATTTTCCCTCCACTGTCACTTGTCTGTCCTACTTTGCAGTTCTAGTACTTATCATTATGTGTTTACTATCGATGTACTTTATGTAACTTCGCGGGACGGTTGGTTAGGGCTTATCATAGCTTGATTATTCTTTTGGAAGATTTAAGCAATTTTAACGACTTTTAGGGATAATTGCTTATATTAGCTGACTGAGGATCTAACTGATTATTAATTTTTCTTTTGAGTTAGGATATAAATGCTTCTTCAGTTATCACTATAATCACTTTGCTTGTGCTAGTTGTGACGTCACGTGCCTACGTTATTTAATTTGCATATCCTAGTTTCCGTTTCGTCTCACGATTTTATTCGTTTGTGATCTAAATCTCTCTGTCTCATTGTTAGTTTAGGACGACTTGTATCGTAACATTTTTGTAATGTTACTTTAAACATTTTATTTCTCTTATTATTATGTCTAGTACCTACTTAGTTTCTTTTTATCTGTTTCATAGCGTCGTATGATTGAATATATCATTTCATTTGCTTGTTCCATCCATTGTTTATCGTCACCTGTTCTTGTTTCTGGCTATAGTAAATATCATAGTTACTTTGAATTAATGAAGCTCATATGTTCATAGAATATTTTTTGACAATTAATATACTTATATACATTGTTGAGATACTTAGAACCATGTCTACGTTAGAAGATTTTATTAAAATTGGACAAAGCCTAGGTAAATCAGGTTCTGATCTTCAGAATTATGCTGAAACGAGATATGAAAAGCATTTATCACAACAGGAAAGAATTGAGCAACGTGAACTTAAAAAGTTGGAATTGGCTCAAAAAGATAAACAATTGGCTCAACAAGAAAAAGAGAGAGAATTACAGAAAGAACTTAAGGAGAAAGAATTAGCTCAAAAAGATAAATAAATGGCTTAACAAGAAAAGAAGAGAGAATTAGATAGGGAGAAAATGCAAACAAGAAAAATGGAACTACTTCAATTAGACCAAGAACATAAACATGCTATTGAGCTTGAGACTTTAAGATTAAATGCTGAGAAGGAAAAGGCTGTTGAATTGGCGAGGGTGCAATCAGAACAGTCCCGACCTTCGGCTAATTCAAAAGTATTTTATCCAAAATTGAAGATGCCACATTTCGATCAATCTAGAGATTGCATCGATTCATTTTTATCAAGATTTATTATGAAAGTTACAGGTTTAAACATACCTAAGGAAAGATGGAGTAGTCTTTTGGTTGATTTTTTGACCGGGGACTCACTCAAGGTTTTCATGAATCTGGATGAGAAAAGCAGAAACGATTTTGATGTCGTAAAAGAAGTACTTCTTAGACGGTTCCAGTTAACTGAATCTGGATTCCGAGAACGTTTCCATACGGCTAAGCCTAGTAAGGACACTGACTTTGGGGAATTTATTGCTTCCATTAAACATTATTTCAATAGATGGATAGAATTATCAGGTATTACCAAATCATATGAGGGGTTAATGGATCTCATGCTACGTGATAAAGTGCTCTCCTCATGTAGTCATGATTTAGAATCCTTCTTACAAGAGAGACACCCTAACTCTATTGAAGAATTCGAAAAATTCGGTAGACAGTTTGTCACGGCACATCCGAATAAGGATGTCCATCGATCTTTTCCTCGAGGTATCTATGCCTACGTGTGCAGCACTCCATGATCATAGATCTTATGATCACCGACCGAGATCACAGAGCACGGACGGTCGATATCGTACACAATTTCGTCAAGAATATCGGGGGTCTTACAAATTCCCTCGGTATCGCTCACCGTCAAGATTCTATCGTCGGAGTTATCGAGGTTATTCACCTCATGATCGTGGAGGCCACAAAGGCAGGGGTCGTGATGATTATCACAAAGACTATTACAGGGATTACAATAATCATGGATCATCATATAAAAGGAATAATGATAATGATGATTCAACTGATTTTTATTATAAGACAAAATCAGGCAAAAAGAAAACAAATCATTTTAGGTCATCTTCAAAGAATAATGACAAACATAGTCATGCTAATGCATTTACTACAAAAAGAGATCATGATAGTGATGATAAAAAACATGCTAATTCATGCAGCATTTTAGATGACTCTTGTTATGTTTGTCAATCACATCTGATATCAGAGAGGAAAAATACACTTCGGTGTGGACATACAATGTCTTCTATGTCTGCTTGTGAGAATTTGGTACGTCTCACATACCACAAGGCATACTTATACGGAAGAGAAGTAAGAGTTTTACGTGACTCCGGCTGTTCTACTGTTGGCATACAACACTCGCTTATCGAGCCCTCTGCATTTACGGGAAAAACTGTTAAATGTATCACATTTGGTGGGAATATAGAAGAATATCCAATAGCGCATGTCTATATCGATACACCGTTTTATACAGGTATGGTGTATGCTTGCGGGTTAAGAGCTCCCGTGGCTGAGATAATCTTAGGTAACATACCTGGAGTTAGAAATTGCACTCCACATGAGATTACGAAATGGGTTGAATCTCACCCATTGGTGGCAAATGCTGTTGTCACAGAGCACAACAGTTGGCTACAGATATGACCACCCCACCTACACCTATAATAGAGACAATTATGTCTCCCGACGTCGTTGCTGAAGCACCAGCGGCGTTTGCGGAAAAACAAAAAAAATGATCCAAGTTTACAGCGTTTATTTGCGCTAGCAGAAAAAAAAAGTTAGTAAACATACGAAATCAGCACAACATTGGTTTCAAATTAAGAAATCCATACTAACAAGATACTATGATAATGGTATCTCAATTATTCATCAGATAGTCGTTCCAAAACAATTTAGACCTTTGGTGTTACAAACAGGGCATGACTCTCCCATGGCAGGGCACATGGGTATTAAAAGAACATTATTTAGAGTCACATCGCAATTCTATTGGCCTGGTGTCAATAAGGACACAAAATTGTATTGTAGGTCATGTACGACATGTCAGAGCATATCACGTAAGGGCAGATTCCATACGGCACCCTTACAGATCACTGATGTACCAGAAAGACCATTTAAGAAGATAGCCATAGATATTATTGGTCCGTTATCAATTCCATCTAATAATGGGTTCCGATATATCTTAACCTGTGTAGATCATTGTACACGGTGGCCTGAGGCCATACCTCTGAAAACCATCACTACTGCGTCGGTATCAGATGCATTATTTTATATTTTTTGTCGTATTGGTTTTATGGAGGAAATTTTATCAGACAGAGGTTCACAATTCACCTCAAATACTATGAAAGAAGTGGAGTCGATGCTCTCCATTCACCATTCGTTTTCTAGTGCATATCACGCCCAAACAAACGGAGTTTGTGAGCATCTTAACGGTTCGCTCAAACAGATTCTTCACAAGATCACTGAGGGATGTCCTCGTGACTGGGACAGGCTACTTTGTGCCGCATTATTTGCATATCGAGAGGTCTCCCACGAAAGTACTGGATTTAGTCCATTCGAGCTCGTCTACGGCTCTAATCCTCGTGGCCCAATGATGATCTTAAAAAATATATTGGTCGGATCATCTGTGGATGAATCCACTCGTATTAGTTACGAGCTGGTGATTGACCTTAGACAAAGAATCATTGATGCGTGTACATATGCATCCGAGAGCATTAAATCAGCGACACAAAAATCTAGATTATTCCACAATCAAGGGAGAAGATTGCGATATTTTAATCCTGGGGAAAAAGTCTGGTTACTTCTACCTCATGAGGATAATAAACTGTTGGTTTCATGGCAGGGTCCATTTGTGATTATTAAACGAGTCACGGATGTTGACTATGCTATAAACGTAAGAGGAAAAATTAAAACATTCCATGTCAATA
This sequence comes from Oreohelix idahoensis, assembly GCA_024509875.1. Classification (NCBI taxonomy): domain Eukaryota; kingdom Metazoa; phylum Mollusca; class Gastropoda; order Stylommatophora; family Oreohelicidae; genus Oreohelix; species Oreohelix idahoensis. Next base: position 43,815 of record JAMPIV010014242.1, read on the forward strand.
TGTTGAAATTGGCAGTGGAAAGACCACAAGAGTTAATTCCTATTATTAACTCTGTGTCTGTGTCTGAGTCTTCACCTCATATTTCTTCTTTTGCATTAGTGAATGAGGAAGACACTACGTCTTCAATTCCTCTACAGTTTGCTTTACCGTCTTTACAAGCTTCCGAATCTTGGAAGGATGTCACAATTTCTTCGACTTTGTCATCGTCACAAAAAAGTCATGTTAGAGAAATTCTTCTTTCTTTTAACGATGTACTTACTGACCTTCCAGGTCGTACGTCTTTAATCTCTCATGACATCATTCTAACAGACGATCATCCTATTAAGTTAAGACCTTACCCTATTTCTTTACATCATAAAGACAGTGTTGAAAGGGAGCTAAAGGATATGATAAAATTGGGAGTTATATCTCCATCAGAATCTCCTTATGCTTTTCCGATGGTTATTGTGAAAAAGAGAGATGGGTCGCTCCGTATTTGTATTGACTTCAGACGTCTTAACCGTATCACAATTACTGACGCTGAACCAATGCATTTGTTGGACGACCTACTTTCTCAAGTTTCACAGGCCACTTAGTTTAGTAAACTAGATCTGTCTAAAGGCTATTGGCAGATACCACTTACTGAACATGCCAAGCCTTTCACTGCCTTCACTACTCCATTTGGGTTATTCCAATGGAATTACATGTGCTTCGACCTTTTAAACGCGCCTGCGACATTTGTGCGCATGATGCGCCTCCTCCTGGGCAATAGAAAAGATGTCATCACTTACATCGATGACATCTGTCTATTTCACAACACATGGGAAGACCATATTACTGGTTTGTCGTCTCTTCTCTTTACACTACGACAACATGGTTTGACTGTAAGACCTTCTAAGGTCCAGATAGGTTGTCAGGAGATTACTTTTCTGGGTCACCGCACAGGTAACCATAGATTACACCCTGATGACAATACAATCAAGCGCATACTGGAGATTGCCACTCCATCATCTAAGAAACAAGTAAGAAGTTTACTTGGGCAAGTTAACTATTACCATAAATTTATACCACGCTTCGCACAGATTTCTGCTCCTTTGTCCGAATTGTTGGCCAAAGGTAGTCCATAAAAAATATTATGGACACCGCAGTGCGAAGAGGCTCTGATTGTGATAAAGAATTTATTTAAGGATCCTCCTATCCTGTTATTGCCAAACATACATTTACCATTCTTGATTCAAACAGATGCATCCATTTCCGAAATTGCAGGATGTTTGCTTCAATGCTATGAAGGGATACTCCATCCATGCTTGTTTGTCTCACGCAAGCTTACTCCTGCGGAACAAAAATACGCAACAGGAGAGCGCGAACTGCTCGCGGTGGTTTGGTGCTTAGAAAAACTGTCTAAGTACTTGACAGGGAGAAAGTTCTTTATTCACACAGACCACAGTCAGCTCACGTTTATCACTTCGAGACCTATGAAAAACGCAAGAATTCATAGATGGTTCCTGTTGCTACAAGAATTCGCATTTACAATCATACCTATTTCAGGAACTGATAATAACGTCGCGGACTTGTTATCTAGAAACTTTACGTCACAGGATTGAGATAACTTTCTTGTCTTGATGTTGACAATGGACATAATTTCATAATTGATATTACTAATTGTGTATATTAATTTCATTATATCATTTTTGACGATAGATAACATGCATAGCTTATAGTCGGTCACATCTTCGCCGCAACTCTCTCACGTGCCACGAGTGTCACGTTTGGGAGCGGGGGGTTGATGTTGAGGACTGTTTCGCGGCTTGCAAACATGTGAATGGTTGCAAACATTCGCATGCATGCACCACGAGACTCCTCAATTGAATGAATACTGGAAATCGCGCAGATCAAGATATGACGCGTCAAGCCTAGTTACATTAGTCTATGTATGGCCATTGAGCCGAATGGCAGTGTTGGAATGTGTGGTAAAGCCACTTAAGGATTGTGTTTTAATATGTGGCACAGCCACTGACTAAGTATATATGTGGAACGGTAGATCCACTGGAAAGTGTAAAATAGCGTAAGGATCCGTATCAAATTAAATATATAGGACCAGATAGAGTCCAGAGTAGAATCGCGAATAACGCAGATTACGTTCGCCTTGAACTTATATGCATGGCAGTTAAAGCCTGGCGATGCAAGCCAAAGATGTTGAATAATGATGCATAGACAGGATCTATAGATTTACGGATAATGTACTCACTAGCATTGTGAAGGGATAATAATTCCAAGGATCGGATTCAGTAGGAGTTGGTTGCAAACTCTATTACGCTATAGACTTAACGGTTAACACAGACGAGCTAAGTCTGTGAGATGAACATTGCGTAGAGCTTAGTACTATGTTAAAGCCAAGTTGATGTGTGAGAACTGTGTTACGCTCATTGTGTAAAAGGATATATATAATAAATTGTTCAGTCGTCAATGGAACTTGTCAATTGCCTGAATTATTCAAGTTCTCACTCTGTGCTGTGACTGTTATTAATCCTTGCAAGGTCAGTCCAGATTATCACGGGTATTCATAAGACTAACTATAATATAACCAACACTGCTGGGAATTTTAATACAATAACGACACTGAATATAAGAATAATTAAAATCACACAATAATGGCTTAAAACTGCAGATTGAACTAGAAGCTGGAATTAGAATAGATGAATCATAATATCTGAAGTATTGACAAGCAACCCAATAACTCACGTCCAACGGTGCTGAATCTTTAAATAACAACTAGCAAGAAAAGATACAGCAGGACCGTAACAGTAGCTTTTTGGTTGTTGTCTTTGTTGTTCTCCATTTCTCAGAGCCATACAATAGGACTGACTTCACATTTGAGTTGAACTTTCTTATTTTCGTGTTGGATCCGATTTCTCTTGATCTCCATATATTTCCCAATGCAATGAAAGCTCCTCTTGCCTTTTGTTGTCTTATTTTGATATCGCTGTCTGTCCCTCCAACTTTGTCTATATTACTGCCAAGATATGTGTACGATTCTACATCTTGTATTGGTGTTTCTTCAAGTTCAACCCTGTTATCATTACCTGCATTTATTCTCATTATTTTTGTGTTTCCCTGTGTATTTTCAGACCCAGTTGCTGTGACCTCTCAACGAGTGTTTTTAATTTGTCCTGCATCTGATTACGGTTATGGGACAGAAGAGCCAAGTCATCAGCAAAATCCAGATCATCCAACTGCTTAGTCAGAGTCCACTGGATTCCATTTCTGTTGTGTGTTGTCGATGATCTCATAACCCAGTCTATTGCTAGTAAGAAAAGAAATGGAGACAAGAGGCATCCCTGTCGCACTCCTGTTCTTATCCCAAACGATTCTGTAAGCTGTCCTTCGTGAAGAACTTTGAATGTCATGTCTTCATATGTTTTCTTTATTAAATTAAGGATCTTCAGGGGAACTCCATAATGCCTCATCAATTTCCAAAGTGATTCTCTGTCTACACTGTCAAACGCCTTTTCGTAGACCACAAATCCGATGTATAGTGGTGAATTCCATTCCAGACTTTGTTCAACTATTATTCTCAAAGTGGCTATCTGGTCTGTACATGATCTGTTTTGTCGAAAACCTGCTTGTTCATCTCTCAGTTTCTTGTCTATGGACTCTTTTAATCTCTCAAGGATACTCCTGTTTAATACTTTTCCTGGCACTGATAGTAACATTATTCCTCTATAATTTGTGCACTCTTGTAAATTTCCCTTCTTATGCAACTTTTCCAGATATCCTTCCTTCCATTCTGCTGGTATCTCTTCCTTTTCCCAGACTTTACCAAGTAATTTATATAACATCTCTGTAGCCGTGTCGATATCTGCTTTTATGGCCTCTGCTGGAATGCCATCAGGTCCAGCCGCTTTTCCATCTCTTAGAAACTTTATGTCTTTCTTTATTTCTTCCTTCGATGGTCTTTCACCGTTAATTTGTAGCTCTTCTTCTGCTGGCTGGATGTCCGGGGGGTTTTGTGGAGCTGGTCTATTGAGAAGGTCACCAAAATATTATGTCCACCTCTTCATTTGCTCCTGTATATTGCTGAGCAGTTTCCCATTCTTGTCTTTTTATGAGGCAACTTGTTTGCTTGTATTTCCCTGTTAGCTTCTTTGTGCTGCTATATAGTTCTCTCATATTTCCTTTGGCTGCAGCATCTTCTGCCGCTCTTTCCAACTACTCAATATACTTCCTCTTGTCTCTTTTGATACTTCTTTTTACTTCTTTGTTTGCTTCTGTGTACACTTCTTGAGCCTTGGCTTTGGAACTTCTGGTTTTGCTTGTGTTTAAATCTGCTTTCTTGTTTTTTCTGTCTTTTATCTTATTGATGGTTTCTGTTGTTATCCATGCTTTTTGTTGTCTTTCCCTTTTCCCCAGTATTTCTTCACATGTCTCATTCCATACAGTTTTGAGCTGCTGCCAATATCTTCTGTATTCTCTACATCTTCCATCTGTTAAGTCAAGTTTTATTAAGGGGAGTTAACTGTAGAAGATTTTTATGTACGGGTTGGATTGTTGTATACACGCTTGTAAGCACGCTTTAGTGATGAGATGATTTTTTAGTTAAGGGCTGTTGCTCGGTAATTTTTGTACACAGCTCAACTGAGTGGCTGTTAGTTTGTTTAAAAAATAGGACAAGGAAACTGTCCGAATGTTCTATGAAAGACGGTAGAATTCAGCTCACATCGTAAGCTGCGAGTTCGCGCTTCGATAAATTTGTACTGAGCTGTGTTTTGCAGCTGAATTTTCGTGACAGTACGTTTGCTGGCAGAGCTGGGGAATGGTTGAGATTCATTCTATTAGTGTGCACAGAATATATTATGTTTGATATAGATTCTCAGCCTGGATATTATGGCTTATTCATATACTGTCAATACAAGTAGAGATTGATATATATTATGTTTGATATTGATTCTCAGCCTGGATATTATGGCTTATTCATATACTGTCAATACAAGTAGAGATTGAGATATATTACGTCCATATTGATTCTAAGCCTTGGATATTATGGCTTACCAATATTCCAGGATATAATTTTGTGAAAAGGAATATCTGATAATTCCAGAATAATGAGAGTTGATGATATGGATATTTATTCTCATGGATATGTTATAACTGATGCCGTATGCGGATATGGTGAACTGTTGATGCTTTATGATTTGTCGTGAACTGTAACTGATGTGAAGTGTCGTCCTATGTTACCATGATGTTTACGTGACTGTGGCGTAATAAACTATTTAAACGTTACCAGTCGTTTCAACGTTCCCTGACTATTATGTTTACTGTGGTGTGTTATTGCAGTACATCTAGGTATGCCAGAACTCCTTAACATTCGCATATTTTGACTTTCTACACATTCACACACACGTCGGCCATATGTAAGCCCGACCACAAGCTGCTTGCCTTCATCAGCGAAGGATATTAACATTGTCGTTCCACGCCACTCACGTAGTGGTAACAGAAGTGGTGAGCCAGTTGCGATGGGTATTATACCATCTAGCAGAAGTTCAACTGAATTTACAGTGTTGACAGTGCTGACTTTTATGCACAAGGTATTCAAGTCAAGAGTTTCAGTGTTCCAGTCCTTCTTCTCGTGCGTCAACTTAAGATTTCAGCACCCGATGTCAGGAATTACGTTCGAAAGCCGCTATCATTTTGGAGTTCCAGTACCGATCACCATTGCATTTCTTCGGACTGTGTGATACTTCATGTACATCATTGTTGCTGTTACATAAGCCGGGATTTTTTTTCCTTTTGCAAGATAAGTGGTTGTTTATATTGTAAACTGTACCACTGTTCTATGTAATCCAGCCTTCCTCAGAGCTTACACTATTATTCTTTTACGTTTTCTATGTTATATGTTCCATATTTATGCGGGTCTGGTTGGGTGGAGACTTACGTTAGGATATATCCCAGTTTACCGAGGGCCTACGTAAGCGTTCTGTACGGACTTTCTTGCGAATTTCCCGCAGTGGAAATTTCCAGCAAACTTGTTGCTGACGTAATCCAGTCCACTGTGTTTGGTAATTTGTGACACCTATTTTTTAGGTGTGACGAAACTTCTCAGTGTTGTTGTCGTTATATTTTTCTCTGTACCTTAGTTTTTTGATTAATTTATTTGTGAGTGTCTTCCTATTCTTACTATCTTTGAGTTATATACAACTTTTTCGTTTATACACTGTGCTGTCGTTTGTCTTGTCATCCTATTCGCAGCTGTCATTGCAAGCTTTGCAATATTTTTTCTTTATTTCTGCTTTCTTACTTTAGTTGATTAATGCGAACGTGGTCATTTGTGCTGTATATCTTGTCTTTGTCAATCTGGTTTGTATTTTCTCATGCACTGTCAATATTAAAATGCATAATTTATAGATAATTAACTACATTATTAATACTTTAAGAGAATTGTACAGGCTCATAGGCAAGTACTTGTCACCCACTGAGTTGGGATAAAGTGTGTTTTTCCAGAAATATATTTACATAAGTTATCTATCTCATATAATTGGGTATAATGTCTAGCTTAGATTATTTCATTTACCAAGGGAAAACCCGTGGAATGACTGCTGAGAAATTAGAATGATTCGCACGTGTGGAATATGACAAGGCTCAGAAGTTGAGGGGTCTGCTATAGGTTATTTCATTGAACTAGGGAAATCCCTTGGTATGTCTACTGAGGAACTAAGAGAATTCGTAAACGTTAAAATGGAGGCTGAAGATAGGAGATTGCAGAAATTAGAGGATGAAGAATTAGGTGAGATGAAGAGAACAGAAACATTAGCTCTTCCTTATGAGAATAAATTAAGACATTCTCAACTGGAGAAGGAAAAAGAGGAGCTAGAAGATGAGGTGAGCTCAATTAAGAACAAACATCTATGTAAAGAAAAGGCTCTTGTTAGCGAGCTAGAACAAGTCAAAATGGACTATGATAAATTAAAAGTTGAGGCCCAGGAACGTGAAAAGTCCTATAATGAAACACTTGTTGGTCTATTGGATGCTAATATTGATCTCGGTTGCCAACTTAAAGAGAAGAATACGGTATTCCCCGAGAAGGTTGATGAGCTTATGAATAGCCATAATAGTGCTACTGAAGCACTTAAACTTGAACTCGTTCAGGAGAGGGCTAAAGCTTTAGAAACTATCCAAACTCTCCGAGAAGAAATTAAGAACCTTAAATTGGAGACTACATCTCATAAGGATAAATTGAAAGTAGATCTTACTGATAGAATTGCTAAAGAAAAGACTCTTACTTCTGAGTTACAAGATTTGAGGTTTGATTACAACAGGCTTCAAGTAAAAACCAAAGAGAAAATACATAAAGCTCTTGCTAGAGAAAAAGCTAGTACAGACGTAGAAATTTAAAAACTTCGTAATAGAGTTGATGGATTATTAGATATTCTCGTAAACAACAAGATGTTGTCTACTGTCATGGTTGACAGTGTTAGGCATAATGTTGATTATCAACACTTCAGGAATGCAAAGAGTCAGCCATATGCACTCAATGCTAACCATGACATTAAACATGGTATAAACAAATCTTTTCGTGGCAAATACAATTTCCCACATAATAACGATACTGATTCTCATAGCAGTGATTCTTGGCATCAGGTCAACAAAAGTATTCCAATTGTAACAATCAGTCCTTTAGATAACGGTAAAAACTTTGATAAATGTCATGTTAAGGCTCCACAGACAAACCGTGCATCGACTTTTCAAAATTCTGATAAATTCGTAACAGGGGACAAAACTATTAGTACTCGTTCCCAAAATAAGACCCATTATGTGCGAAACAATAAAGATTCTATCATTCCTGTTACTCATCATACTCAGCACAGACAGTATGATGTAGCTGTTAAACGCATTGCCATAGGCAAAAATAAAAACAGTTTTGCTAGGAGAGATAATCGTGATTTTTGACAGTACCAAGGCCGTCCATCACGTAATAATTTTCTTTCTTCAAGGAACTGGAGACAATTTAACGATCCTCAACATTTTTTGGTCCCAACAATTATGGAAATTTTGGAAGGGGAAACTACAATAGAGATTCTCAACCCTACAATAATATTTCTCGAAGACAACAAAATCCATCGAAGAGATATTTTGACCAAAAGGGAAATAGTAATCGCGACAATGCTAACTGAGGTTCGGATCAGAACAATAGTTTCAATAGAGCAAATATCAATGCTCCAAATAGAGATAATAGTCGCGATAGATCGCGATATGACGGTAGATCTCCAAATAATAGATCGTACTGCCATGCTAACTCTGCTCAACAAGAGCCCCAGGTTATTAATAATCAAGGTAACAATAATCTTTGTGTCTCTAATGCTACTGCTTGGGCTGCTTTCGATTTTGAGAGAGCATCTCAGTGCCCGGAATGCACAACTTTGTTTCAACCTACAGCGGTGACTACCTTGAGTTGTGGTCATCCTTTACCTACTCATTCTCTACCTAGTCTACCGACTATTACGGCCTTGTCTGCACATGATGGATCAGGGTCTTTTACCCTACATAAAGGATTTGTAAATAATAATCCAGTCTCAGTTCTCCTTGATTCTGGATGCACAACTGTTGGGATTAGACAGTCTCTAGTTCATCCATCTTGCGCAACAGGTAATGTTGTGAAATGTGTGACGTTCGGTGGGACAGTTGAGACTTTTCCGACTGCCATAGTCCACATTGCCACACCATTTTTACTGGTTATATACACGCACGTATGCTCAGAGCACCTATCGCGGACCTTACTGTCAGACAGATACATGGTATAAAGGTGTGTACACCAGAACAAATTGCTGCTTGGGAACAGCAACATCACCTTACTGATACAACCTTCACAACTATGCCAAAATCTTGTCACCAGGTAGATTCTGCAAACGTCATTCATTCTGCTAATTTTGTGCAATCTTGCAGTATTGATAACACAATTGTTCATCATGCTAATTTTGGTGCTTCTTTTAACCCAGTTCGACATACCTCAGTACGTCGTCACTCTAACTTTGACTCTTCTTTAACTACTATTATAGAAGGAGATCCTTCAGTTTTGACTGACACACACACACACTAACTTTATAGCTACGACTGAATCTACATCCAGTCACGTTGATTACTGTGGTGAGATATCCGTAATACACCCCGCCCTAATAAAGAAATACTACAGCGTTTGAACGTTGTCTAGGCCATAAAAACAAATCTAGTGCAAAAATATTTAACTAACGATTTAAAATGTTGTCACTACGCCAAGTAAATTTACCACCCAGCCCGACATCCGTACCCTATTCCTCTTCTTAGTGTTTATGAACGAACGTCGAGAAAATTGGAAAATATTTGAATATTTCCACTATTACGTTAGAAAACTGCCACTAAATTCTAGGTTTGGCCTTGGTTTAAAGGCCAATACTACTAGATTTGAAAATAAACAGTTAGAAAATCTATTAATAACTAAAGCCTTAGTGACGGTTACTAAGGCCATCGCAAAATGCACTAACACAAACGCGTGGCTAAGATTTGAATCTTTGGTCAGCAAGCGCGCAAGTCCCGCCCTCAAACACCCACTTTTTCTATACCCGTACCAATTTCTAGGAACGAATGCTAGACATTTGGCGAAAACAAATATTGTAGCCTCGCCTTGTAGGGAAAAGTGGGGAGACAGGGTGGATGAAGATTCAAATCAGATTTTATCGGTGTGTTTGGTACACTTAAATGATGGCGTTTCTTGTAAAAATAAAAGGGATATATTGCAGGTAGCGCAAATATTAATAAATAAACTACTCTAAAACATTTCTCTTATATAAAGTATCTTGTCTTAGCGAAATATTTAGTTATAGTGAGTTTGGGGTAAAGACAATTAATCACAAGATAATCACCCAGATGAAAACGAAGATAAATCATTAAAATAAATCCAGATATAAAGATAGAGGACAGTTGTCTGTTTAATAATCACTTTCCATTTTGAAAATCGGCCCATTAATGACGAAGATATTGTAGAAAAGAAATTTGGACAGACAGACTTACGCGCTGATAACTGCTAAATTTTGAAAGGCGTCGAGAAAGTTACATTTTATAAACGCAGTTTTGATTGGTTGACTGTAGTTTGAGAAGGGGATAACATTAGCAAATCTGCCGGCCTCAGCGCCATTTGCCCAAAACTGTTAACACAGCCAGCTTGAAGGGACCAACCCAAGTCTTAATTCTCCTCTAAAAAATCTACGACACTTGCTTATCTCTTACTAATGTAATATTGTTTGCACCTCCTTTTCTGCTGATGGTTTTATTTATTTTGTATACTGTGCTTTGTTCATTTTTCAGTGCTGCCTCTTCTGCCTGTCTTGCAAGATCGTCAAGGAAATTCCGTTTGTTGGCTCGGATTTGGCGGTTAACTTCCTTGTCCAGCTGACTGTACTGGTCGCTATATAGGTGCTTTATCCTGAGGGACTTCGCTTCTGTTTTCTTTCTTTTTCATGTACTTTTTCATCGCTAAGGTGTTTTATGTTTCTGGTGTTATCCAGTCTTGCTTCTTCCTTTCATGGAATCCCAAGCATAATTCGCTGCTTTACTTATATATGGTTGAAATGGTGTTGAATTTCTGGTCTATTTCTTCAGTCATTGTCTTGTGACGCAAGAATACGATTTTGGAATGTCAGGACAATGAACGAGACGGGAAAACTAAAACACGTCACAGCGGAAATGAGAAACTATAGATTGCACATTCTAGGAATAAGCGAGAGCAGTTAGACAATGACAGCAAAAGTTAAAACAGCAACAGGAAAAACAGTACTTTACTCTGGCAGAGACGATGGACAGCACAATGAAAGTGTAGCCATTATTCTACAGAAGGGAATAGAAAGGTCATTACTAAAATGGAAAGCCATCAACAGCAGACTGATAAGAATATGTCTGAGAGGGAGATTCACCAACATTACAATAATACAATGCTACGCTCCAACAAATGACTGCGACGAAGAGGTCAAGGATGAATTCTATCAACAACTGCAAAAAGAAATGGAAGACACACCTAGATACGATCTTATCGTAGTAATAGTAGACCTCGATGCGAACGTTGAAACAAAAGTATGCCAATAGCATAAAATGCACAGATGTGTAGAACGAAGTGACCCGCTCTTGATTCTACCAAACAACACTAGCGATGCTTTTATTTTTAGTTAAGCGTCTCCTGATTGACAGCTCCTGACATCCGGGTCAACTAATTTTGCAGCGTACTTTAGTTTGTAATTATTAAATGTGAGAAAATAGCTATGTACATTCTCGTTTGTACGTTTTAAATTAGCGTTCTTGTTTTATTATATTTGACTATATTATCTAAAGCAATGTTCCCGACGGAGCATGCGGCCCTGTTGTATTGTTCACTAATTCTCAATTAAATGTTAGCTTTCTGTTTTATAACGTTAAGCTATATATTATCGGAAGTGATGCTGCAGACCAAGCATGCAGCCATTGCACGGTCAGACTTGGAATAGATATACATTTCAGCGGCGAAAGTTGAAGACACCGAGGCGTAACAAAAAAGTGACGCTTTGGGACGTGTCTACACCGTCCATCCCAATAACGCTGATTGTTGCTACTTGCGGTTGTTACTCCACGTTGTTAAAGGCCTTACTTCTATTGAAAACTTAAAAAAAAAGTTCAATGTGTCCGTTATCCTACATTTCAGACAGTGTGTAAAGCATTGTGTTTAATGGAAGATGATGCTCATTGGAATAATGTACTGCAGGATGCTGCATTTGTGCAGTTCACCTTTATAGCGTAGGTATTTGTTTGCCATTATTTTGGTATTTTACCATGTATCTGATCCACTATCTTTCATACAGAGACAGCATGTCAGAAGGAATTTTACACCGAATTCGCCATCAACAGTCTATTAAAAAAAACGTGCCATACATCGATGAAACATAAAAAATCTGCTTTAACTGAACTAAAAACAGTTATAAAGTTTTTCTAAAAAAAAAAAAAAAAAAAAAAAAAAAACCTACAAGAGTGTGGTCTTCCCATACAAAAGAACGGATGCTTCGGCTTTTGACCGACTATACCTGCAAGAAACGGCATATGACCAACAGGCGTTGTTTCAAACTGTGAGTCGAGATGAGTCCTGCTTGAACACTGATCAACGTACAGTTTACAACACAGTTTTTGCATGTGCTGAAAATGGTTCAGGACAGCTTTCTTTTTTAGATGCGCCCAGCGGTACGGTAAAGACTTACCTTTTGAATCTGCTTTTGGCCAAAATAAGATCTCATGATGATTTTGCCCTGGCCGTGGCTTCCTTGGGAATAGCTGCAATGTTGCTACAAGGTGGCAAAATGACCAGTACAACGTTTAAGTTGCCACTCAATTTATGTCATGATGATCAAGGTGTTGTGTGTAACATTTCTAAAAAAAAAGAGCTCCACAATAAAATTGCTACAAAAGTGTTCGCTCATTGTGTGGGATGAGAGCGCAATGTCACATACAAGTTCTATCGAAGCCCTAGTTAGGACTTTGAAATATATAAGAGGTGGCAATCGATTCATGGGTGGTGTGACCATATTATTTGAAGGCAATTTTAGGCAAACTTTTCCAGTTATCCCAAGAGGTACAAGGGCAGGTGATTCAATCTCATCATCTTTCTCCACAAATGGGTCCAAGTGAAAATTCATGGCACCATTTGATGCACCTTGAATTACACTAATGTCAGAGGCAGTTGAACTACTGCCATTACTTGTACCATTTCCTTGAATTTCTAGCTCTTTCAATCTCAATTCATTTCCCTTTGTAACCTCTTTTCTTCTCTCTCAGCCTCCCATTCAGCAACATGTCTTCTTTCCTCAGCTTCTAATTTTTTAGCTTCCTTATCAGCTTCTAGTTGAAGTTTCTTAGCCTCAGCTTCTAGTTGAAGTTTCTTATCCTCAACATCTAGTTGAAGTTTCTTAGCCTCAGCTTCTAGTTGAAGTTTCTTAGCCTCGGCTTCTTAGCTTCCCTATCAGCTTCTATCTGTAATTGCTTAGCTTCCTTATCAGCTCCTATCTGTAATCTCCTTTCTGTTTCCAACTTATTATCTTCTCTTTCTATAAACTTGTCACATTCAGTTGTGACATAATGAATAAGAGCCTCCCCACTTAACCCAAACTCCTTTGCCGCCTACAATGTAGCAGATCTAAACTTTGCCAAGTCTGCATACTCATACACTAATAGTTTGCAGACACTCAAGCACTCTTATCAGTAGACCAATCACACACTTAATTAATACAAATTCAATTAATTAAAAGACCACTGCCAGCGTATCCAGTCACCAACATTTTGTTTTGTACTTAATGGGACTTCAACTTGCTTCATTTAGCTTTAATTTTTTACTAACTTTTATTTTATTATTAATTTTTACTCCTACTGCTAACTCAGATGATGTAAGTACTACTACAATACTGAATGTCTCAAAGAAAAGACTCCTGGGTGGTACTTGAATCCCAGGACTGAGACCCCAGTGTCGTGAGAGGGTTAATGGTTATTGAATTTAAAAAGATATCCTGGACATAAAGGTGTATCAGATGATACCAGGATAGTGCCAAATAAGAGTCTGGTCTTATCAGTAATACCGCTTCTCTGAAAAGAGTAAGGGTGTATAGACAACAAAGGTAGAGTCAAGCTGTATAAGTTCTCAGAGTCCTTATGTGCTACCTCTCCAGATCCACCTCTGTGAATACGGTGGTTATTATTGTTATTAACTCTGCTAGGGGTAATCATTTAATTTAATTCACCAACAAGGACTGTATCTTAACTTAAAGAATTTAAGTAAGTCTACTGGTAAATTTTTACAATTTATTTGTACCTATTCTCTTTTCTGTTTGAAAAGTTTTTAAAAGAAATCGTATTACAACATTAAATAAATAATAAAATATTCAACAAAGTCTTTCACTGAATTAAAATGTCTATCACTATGGAGAAAGTCTTGCTTGGTTGGTCTCTCTCTGATTAGTTAATATTTGTTACTCTCGCAGTTCTGAATGAAGATCTGAACTGCTATAGTCATCATAAGACTGCTTTATTTTATGTTTTGGTGAACTGGGATATGCTGTACAGTTGCCGTTGTGGGCAACTTATCTGAAGATGGCTCTTTCTGATACTTATGATACTGGATAGAAATATTTGCTGAAATCCTTCCAAGTGGTATACACGAGATGTCTGGCCCTCTGACATAGACCGGCACTGCATCCGTCGTAACCTCAGTAAGAGATGTCTCTTGTATATTTATTAGGTTTTGACAGGATAAAACCTGAAACGAAGTTAAATGCAACCCCTGCATTTTTCTATCAATATCAGTCTATGAGACTGATGGGGATGATAGTTTCAGACAGAGTGCCAGCAGATACACAAGACATAATATAGTAGCAACAATCATTTCAGTTCAATGTGATCATAAATTTCTTCTACATACTTATTTATAATTTTTTTCCCATGATCCGCCTCCCCACATTAATTTGGTCGTGAATAAAACTACTAAGTAATATATCAAAGTATGCAGTAATCCGATTCCTTTCACCCTTCCTTATGTTCCTGGTATGTGTGTCATTCCATTAAGAAATACTTCTTTAAATACATTTCCAAACTTCCAGACACACTTTGGCCATCATTCTCAATTATTTTGAATATTTCCCAAGGCTGGCTTTGCCTCCAGAATTACACACAAGCCTGTAAGTTCACCAGCAACGCACTGTAATTTTCTAACACATCTACACACTTCCTGTCGTACAGGTGGATTAATCACTAGAAATACACACAATTATATATATAATATTTGGACTTCCATTTTTTTTTATCCAAGGCTGTAGTAAACACAGCATAACGGAGCGTTCTGATTGGTCTGTGTATCTTGCCGTTCTCATAAAGTATGGCTTCGTCAGAGTTAAGCAGAATTCGTGTTGTTAGACAAACGTAGCTTCATGACAGCCGACCAGTAGCTAGTAGTGACAGACGTTCTTTAGTTAAAGTGCGCGTATGGATAAAATTGAATAATAATGTACTTTGTGCGCTGTTCATTTTCTCGCAGACAATAACGGGGGAGGGCACACACCTTTTTTTCCCGACATGCCATAGCCGAAAACTTACGGGCGGATAGGATAGTATCAGTTTTTCATAAATGTTCTTTTCTTCCCAATATAGCATATAATCAAAACCAGCGGCCAGCGGTCTATTATTACCAGTAACATTATTATTATTTTTGGGTCTTCGATTTTTGGACCTGTTCGGTTCTCTTTCTTCATTCAGAGAGAGACCAATAGAAACAATAAGATTAATCGTAATTGGACGGTACATTACCCATAATTATTTTTATCAAAATTTTCCAGCCCACTGGGCATACGAAAGAACATATATTCCTGACGTTTGACAGCCGTAGCAACGGAGTGATATAGAAAACTACGCTGTTTCAAAATCGGCACTAACCATACGAGTGAGCCGATAGGATGTACCATCATTATCAGTTTTACATATTGTAGCATTTGTTTTAGCAACCAGATGCTAGACAATACAGGAACTACTTTTCTTCTTTTGTAACTGTGAGCGTCCAGAGAACGTCTTGCTTCAATAACTATATGCGGTGACACAGGATTCATCCAGGAAAAATTAAACCACCAAGTTTGGCGTCCACCTTGTATTTATTATTCGATACAAAGGCTGGACTGGGGCCAGATTTGGGCAACCCACCTGACAATACAGGTTCATACTATTGTAATTTTCCAAGGGATACCTACACTATTATTATGGACACTAGATTAAACTGTGCTTTAAACCTAAGGCTAGCTTATAGGGGTGCCTAGTAGGAATTGTGATAAGTATTTGGAATTTCTTTGACTCTGGTAAGATTGACTTTTCATGACTTTTATCATATTTTGTATAAACTGATATAAAAAGAGAACCGTGGTGCAGAAATATCGCCAAGACATTACAAGAGGGTAATGCTGCTCAGGTTTAAGGGAGAAGTTAACAAAGAGATAACTCTCACTTGGAAGAACGTACAATTGGAGAAGTTGACTACTTGAATAGAACTAACTAGGCCTGCCACAGTCACCTAGTACAAAGCTATTGATAGAAACACCACCACTGTCACATAATAGTAATTTGCTGCCTTAACCAGTTCTCAGTTCTCAGGCACGGCTACACACTGACACCACACACGTAAACAAAGCATACAAGAGAGTCTCACGATTGGACATAATCTATATACCATCAACAAACCACACAATTCAGGCCAGCCACTTACCAGAAACTCTAAAGTTTACACACCACAAAGCAATACTCACAGCCATTAGTACTACTCTGGCAATCACGCATTTCTAACGCTCCCCACATTCGAAATTCAACAACACTTTACTCCAAAACAAAACATACATAGAGCATATGACTCGACTCATCCTTACATACACAACCGATATACCAACAGAAAACATACAACACCACTGGAAAATACTAAAGAACACAATACGTGAACGAACACAGCTAATGTCAGCTATGATACACAAGTACAGAATAAGGCAAGAGAAACTAGTAGAGGAAGCAATACAGCTAACAAAGCAAACAGACAAAAATGCATCCAGCATCTTCACGTTACAAGACCAGGAAGAACAATACAAGCACAACAGGTTTCAGGGTGCCCTACTACGGACGAAACTGAACACAATCACGCAAGAGACACCCAGTAAACAATACATGGCAATAGAACAAAACATACAACGCTGCAGACAGATAGGGCAAATAGTAGATCTAGACGAAAACACACAGACAGAAACACAAAACATAGTACAGGCTTTTGAAAATTATTACGGAAACCTGTACACAGAAGAAAACGTTCAGTCACGCATACAAGACACGTTTATGCACTTTACAAAGAAAATATCAGACACAGACAAGCAAAGTCTAGACGCTGAGCTGACACTAACAGACATAACACTTGCAATAAACACTATGCAAAAACACAAGTCACCAGGGCCAGACGGACTCACGGCAGACATTTATCAACATTTCTTTCCTATCTTAGGTCCCCTTCTACTAAAAGTATACACCCAAGCTTTCGAACAAAAAGAACGTCTCCCAAGCTTAAACAAGTCATACATCACTCTTATACACAAAGACTACTCTGACAAAACACTCTTTAAAAACTACAGAAAAATATAGCTCTTAAATGTAGACTATAACATTTAAAAAAAAAAAAAACTTTAACAAACAAACTAAAACCATTTATGGCCACTCTCATACACGAACGAACGAACGAACGAACGAACTTTATTTTCAAAGGGTTTAGAATTGGGCACGCAGGCCCATCTAACATTCTGCCCTTCCTTTCTCTCGTCTTCCCTACGGAATCCATTAATTCTCACAATCATCTTAAATATTACTTAAATAATAAAATAACACAATAAAATACAATCAAATAAAATCCCAACATTGTAACAGTACAATAACAGTTACACAGATTTACAGTACCTTATCATAATTAATACTAAACATGGCAAAATTTTCTTTAAAATCTACAAATTATGTTGTATAATTATTTAGGAACATTGTCTTAGATTTTTTAACTCCGCCAATGCCGGTCCCAAGCCCGGATGAAAAAGGAGGAGGGCGGCCTGCATGGAGGCCGTAAGGAGGCAGCCCCTCCACCATGCAAAGGCACAACCGGCCAATCACCTGTTTGCTTTAAATCACGATTACGAGCAACACAAGAGAGAAAACTGGACTGATTCTAAAGGCGACGAACTGGAACGGACTACGGACTACGACTTATGGAACTTGGAACACAAGAAGTATAAATGGGAAGGAAGAGGAGCTGGTGGAAGAGATGAGGAAAGCAAAACTAGAAATCCTGGCTATAACGGAAACGAAGAAAAAAGGACAAGGAGTCATGAATCTCGATGGCAACACGTTGCTCTACAGTGGTGTACCCATATCTGAAAGAGCTAAAGGGGGCGTGGGTTGCATTGTGGCCCAAAATCAAAAAGATAGTATCAAGGGATGGAACTTTGTCTCGGAGCGCATTATGGTTGTAAAACTAAAAGAAGGAGAAACCATAGTCAACCTGGTCATAGTGTATGGGCCAAATGAGGATGAGAGAGCAGAGGTCAAGGAGGAATTCTTCGAGCTGCTTCAAAGGACAGTGGATGACTGCCTAGATGAAGTTATCATGCTCGGAGATTTTAATGCCAGAGTTGGAAATGACCATGCTAGATGGGGTGGAGTTATCGGAAGATATGGAGAAGATACTCTCAATGACAATGGAAAGCGACTCCTTAGATTCTGCAGTGAGCAGAATCTGATCATTACAAACACAAAGTTCCCCCATAAGCGAATACATGCATACACTAGATGTGAACCAACCAAGAATGAGAAGCCAGTGATCGGCTATGCCATTGTTCGGAGAAGCTCATTCAAATATGTCCGAGATGCAAGAGTCTGGAGGGGGCCAGAGATTGGAAGTGATCACTACCTGCTAACAATCAAACGAACAACTGAAAGAGTGGCTCAGCCTAGGTGTCACGTAGGTCTTTATATCATTAAATTACCTACATCTTCTTCCTATTCTCTCACCCAAATCCTTTTATTTTATTATCTTTCCTTACGTGTTTTTCCTGTCATTTTCGCATCACTTGTTGGCGAAAAATATTTTCTTCAGTATCCTCAAACTTTACCTTGTGTTTTTCTCATACTGGGATACGTAATTTTATTACATAGATGTCAGTCAGACGGGTAGTGCGATTTAGTTGCAGTCCATCTCAGACATCGAGCCGACTTGGGTCTGCACCTTCAGATGACACGACACTCCTGAGTTAGATTCTCGACGTAAAAGCGTGAGAATGCTAGGAGAGAGCCGACATCCGTCTGCATTTTTCACCCGGTCAGCGTGAGGTGCGAAGTAGTATAAGTGTCAGTTCAGAGTTTTGTCGAAATAGCTCCGGCGTAGCGTGAAAAATCGTTCCGCACCGCAGACAGGCTGTCTGGGATTTGAAACTGACACGCGTACATCGTGGTCAGTAGGTGACAGTTACGACACGCGTTAAGCTGACGTAAATGTTGGGAGTAGGGGAGATAATTTCGCTTGGCGAAATAAGTTAGGATCCTTTGTCTGATTTTAAGATATTGGCCAGAATGTTTAAATTTAATTTCATTCTGACTCCTAGATCGCGCAGTAGACAGCTCGCTGTGCTAGACAAAATATCTGTGTTTTGGCGAAGTCTGAGTTTCTTGGCCACTTCGCCAAGTTCTAGACTACCATTAGATTGCAGTATTCTAGTTCATGGTTTAGTCTGTAATTCTGTGTGTGTGGAGGTAAATATATTATATCTAATATATCTAGCATTTTGCGATGTGTTTAAAGTGTTATTTCACTAGTTAGATTTGAAGCAGAGCGATTAATTTATCAGTCAGTAATATTTTTCTAGTGTCGCATACAGTGGAAAGCAGAATAAATTATATTTCTAGCTTAACAAACATGTAACTATAATGAATTTAATTTAACTGCTAACTACCCAGTCGAGTATATTTTTCTAAACTAACTGATAAACGCTAGATGCGACATCAGTGAATATTGACGGAATACGCAGATATTCCTAAATTCCTGATGATCGATTTTTATATAACTTATTTCAACGGAATGTTTAAAATAATAAGGCAAGCTGTAGGCTTGCTGTTTTAAATGTAAGTTATATTGGGTACGTAATATGAAAATGATTTATATGTGCTTTTTTTTCTTTTATATAGTGATACGGGGGTGACCCGAACTTTACCAGCATTTAATAAGAGTTCATACGTGTGAAGAAATAAACAGTCCTTAATTTGAACCACGTGGGTTTCTCAAGTAACACTGATCTGACAGTGCACATGCAACCACAGTTAGACAGAAATACTTATCCCACTAACGGGTTTTCCAAAGACTGTAATGATCAATACTGGGCCTGTGAACAAGATCTTAATTTCGTCCATAAACTCTACGTAAATTTTCTGCCTGGCGGCGAGAATAATTACAATCAATAACATAAATCTTCCGACATTGTTGACAAGTGAGTGGGGAACCAAGATTTTCTGTTTTGAGAGAAGTTTGTCCACCGGTCATCTTCCTAATTAAGGGAAACTTCGTGTTCTGACATTTTGTGCTCGTTTAAGTCTAATTCTTACCTCGGGAGTCCAGTGACATTAACTTTAGTCTGAAATAACTATCGCCCGAAGCAGACGCTCCCCAGATGCATTTTAATGAAACCAACAAACAAATCTGCAGAGCTGGGATCTGTTTCAGTAAACGACAGTAACAGATAAAAAGTGTGAGTGTCCAAAATTTGCGCCAGCCGGCGAAACCACAACCCGTCTATAAGTATATCAGGGCCCCGATGAAACAATCGAGTGAAAGTGACGGAAGGATGTTCGTTGTATAATACCCTCACTTGTTATATTTTTTTTTCTTTTCCTTAGGCGAGATTTGCTGCTTAAGTAACGTGTTCCTTTAGAATAGATACTGCTGTCAAAGTCAGTCTATACCTTCAAAGGGGGACCATATTAGACCCTAACCACAGGCATCTATAACTCTTTGGGCCATCATCTGTCATCCTAACGGGGCTGTGGGCTAAACCTAGAGTTAAGATCATAGCGGGGCTATCATCCTTGTAGCATTTTCTTGATATTTTATGACTATGTGCATATGTTTTTTCCTTGATGTATTTTTTTGTTTTGGTGTTGTGAGAAGATTTTTATAGATGATAAATAAAAATCTCTCTGGAACTAATCAACGTGTTGGTCAGCTCGTTCTAGAATGTTTACATAAGTATTGTTATAGTTTTCCCACGTCTGCGTGTCTAACTGTGGTCACGTGAAGGTGTGTGCACGTGAGGGGTATGTTCATACATAGTAATTTATGTTGTCAATAGTCTGTCTGACTCTTATATATCTGTCGTAGAAGATAGGCCTGAGAGAGAGAAGATTCTTTGTTGTCAGGGGACAGCTCTATTCGATTCGCTACCACTGCACTCTTGGGAAAATCTATTTCTTTTACTAACTATCACACTGGGACTATCACTCATTCCAACCTATTCAGAAGGGACCAAACTCAGTCTTAATACTCCTATCGAAAATCTACGACAAATGGTCGCTCGTTACCGGGAATTGAACCCAAAATCCTAAGGCGATACGACAAATGGGTTCTCGTCCGTAGGATTTTTTAACTTAGAATAGGAAGACGAGTACGACAAATGGTTGCTCGTTTCCGGTTTTTGAACTTAGAATAGGAAGACGAGTACGACAAATGTGGACTCGTCTATCTGGATTTTGAACTTAAGATTCATTATTCTGAAATAGAGTAAGAGTGTGATGTCTTGTGAGTTTTGTATCTTTTAAAAATAATTTATCCCCTAGACTAACGATCTGTTTATGGGCGTGCTGACCACACAAACTGATAAGTTTTTTTTCACAGCATTTTGAATAATATACATTTGGATTACAGGTTGATTTTGTCGGAATACATGTTATTAATGTTGATTGTAATACTAAACGCTGGTAAAGTTTTGTGAGTGTATAACATTCACAAGGGTTCTGAAGCAGGAAGGTGTTTGAACTAAGTTAATGAGTGCGTTTCGGACTATTTGTCCAGATTAATTCCTTCCCTCACCCTAACTGTCTTCAGGGGTAAACGTGATAGTGGATTAGAAATTAAGGGATTATTTTTTTCTCTTTAATTTTTACAATAATTATTTTGTTTCCACTGTAGCAACTAATTTTTCAGAAGTAATCTTAACTACCATTTAGTTGGCGTAGTCGCGTTTTGCATTAGGTGCTTTATTGCCGATTAATAGCAGCAATAGTTAGATTTTATTTTTGGAGAAGGTATCCCAGGGTTAAATATATCATCTTTTGATTTTTTGGTAAATGTTTTTCTCGTAAGTGGTAGGAACCAGTGTATCCTTTTTCCTATTTTCTTTCTCCACTAGTCTCAGTCACTGACATAATATGGCTGAGAGGGCAAAGCTTAGACAACTCCTCAGGGACGAAGCGAGAGAGGAGGGACTGGAAGGAGAGGACGCGAAAGCTTTTGTCAGAGACGAACTTGAGAGATATGATGCGGAGAGGAAAGCAGCGGAAGCTAGAGAACAGAAGATGATTGAGGAATAAATGGAAATTCGCAGGGCGAACGAACGAGAGAAGGAGAGACAGCATGAGGAAAGAGAGAAGGAGAGACAGCATGAGGAAAAAGAGAAGGAGAGACAGCATGAGGAAAGAGAGAAGGAGAGACAACATGAGTTGGCTCTTAAAGCTCTAGAACTTCAAAGTCGTGGCGCTGCCTCTACCTCCAGCAATGGAGAGTCTTCTCCTCATTCTTCCTTAACTGATCCTTCTAACAGTCAATCTCTTCACCTCACTGCTATGTCTTTTCCGCTAGAATCTTTCCCTTGTCCAAATGAGAAGATTGACACTTGGCTAGAAAAATTTGAGAAAATTGCAACTCTTTACGGTTTAGAGAGGTCGCGTTGGAACATGAAGCTTTCCCAGGCTTTGAAAAGTTCTGCGTATGATGTTTACGCCAAACTGGAAAGCAGCCAACAAGACAACTATGATCTGTTGAAGAAAGCGTTACTGGAGCGCTTTGAAATGAACGCTCGCAAATTTTTGCAACTGTTTCGCAACAGCCGGAAAGAGAATTCTGAGACTTTTCAGCAGTTCTCGTCTCGTTTAAAGGGATATCTAACAAAGTGCCTTGAGCTTTCGCAGCTCCCCTCTACCTATGAAGGTCTTGAGGAATTTGTTTTAACAGAACAAATAAAGAACACTTTGTCTGCTGATACCCGGAGATTTCTAGCTGAGCCGGGGGCAGAAAAACTTGAAGACATCTTAGAGAAGTCTGAGCGTTACCACAATGCGCTGGCTGAACTACCGGCCACAAAGCGGAAACTGACAGAGGAGCATTTTCGAAAACATAACCTAGAGCAATCTTCTCAGGCTTCTAACCTAAATAACCACAGAGAAACTGGACCTCAAAACCCCCCTCCGGAAAAATCCAAGTTCTACAAGAACAAGTACCCCAACCACCCCAAACAGTCTGATCAACCCGACCGCCCTACATGGCAGCGTAGCCAGAAAGGACAAGGTGGCTGTAAAGACGTTATTTCTTACTACACCTGTAGTACACCACTGTAAAGTATCAGTCTGTCTGCTCTGTACGGAAGAGTGGTGTGTTGTTGAGATCAGGCATGCTCCAGTCTACCCAGCTGTAAATGGGTAACTCACCCTAGTCCTGAGTTAGGGAAGGCAAAGGCTCCAGGGGGAAGCAGGCCCTGAACTTGGTCACTTCAGCCGACGCAGGATGGTGTATGTATGAAGTAGAAGTGTAGAGTGTGATTACCGCGAATGGTGTGCTGTTCGTGTGCTGACCAATATAACCACTCACACTTGTCTACAAGGCACCAATGCAGACTGCTGGAATCTTAGTTTACTCAATTTATTCAGACGTACACACTGGGACATACGAGTACATCATGGTTCGTTGACATATCAATTTGTAGGTATACATAGCAGATCTGAAGTCATGACACATTCAGAAATAATGGCAGTACATCAAAGTTCAATGTCATGATACATTATGGCCGCATTCCCCTATCTGACTAAACGCGTCAGTGAAGGAATCGATAAATAACTAAAGTTACTTGACGTCCATAGTTTGTAGTATAGATTATGAAACCACGAAGGGGGGTTTCTAGCAGGATTGAGATCTCTCTGTCACTGTCCGATAATAAGATAAATAATCTGTTCTCTTGGCAGTGATCAAAACATATGATGACCGAAATCCAACATGGCTACCTCCCTGAGTTGTCGTTCACTCATGCATAGGGAGGAGAATATAAGCCAGAGTTAATTTGTAATGGGTATATAAAGGATTTCATAAATGTTTCCATACAGCTCTACGGTGATCAGGTTAATTTCACGTAGCCATAACCGCTGCAGGAAAATCTGTCATCTTCGTCGATACCAAACACGACACTAGCATAACGAAGCACCAAAAGTCAAGCTAGGCCTAACCGACGAGAGATCATCAAAATAGGAGCTGGGTTTACCTGGAGTCCGAATCATCTATATACTGACATAAGGAGAGTCTCGAACACAAACTATCGTAGAGACACCATCTCCTTCAGAAGAAATACCACTTCGTAAGACATTTTTTCCTGACGAAAGGACCAGCTCTAGAAAAACGTACCCCGCCATTTGTAAGCAGTACATCGGAACTCATCACGACTTGTCAAGACAACTCATACTTCCGCTAGACCGGAATACAAGAATCTAGTCCCTCCTACCCATCCAAAATATACAATATAGGACTGATTCTACTTGTACTAATAATATGTAATACATATGAATTCAGGCCATAAACACAATAAGCAAATTAATATATTTTCTGGCCCTAAAAAAATAAGTACAAACGCAAGCGCACTATCCTTGCGCCGGATCAATATCCAGAACGATTACTCCTATAATCAAAAGTGTGAATCAAACATGGATTATCTCGCTTTTACCATAGACAGCATTTTCATACACAAATGAATGCATGTCTATATTTTCCCATATCAAATAGCCATATCAATTTTTGTAAAATGTGCGTCAAAATATGCACGCAACAGATTACCACACCCCTCGGGAAAAAAAAAAAATGGTACATTTTTTTTTTTTTTGAAATACATCTAGGAGCAACATACAATAGGCTCACAACGCACCAATAACAATGCGCAGATGATAAGCATAAGTTTTATGACCTTAGAGAAAGTACTTCTCTAAGTATAAATATTTCCAGAGAGGTGTCACCAACGCATACTACAATATTAGCAATGACACAATTTCCACATTAGTTTATACGTAAATTTCATCTAAGATATCTTAACATCATGATCATCAAAGACGAAAACCATTGAAAAATCAGCGGTGAATACATATCAATGAACCGCTAAGTAGTGTTACAATCAATATATGATATATTACATATGTGTACACATTTCAACATAGAAACAACTGTATCAAAGTTGTATAACAGTTATGAATCATGTGGGCATCTAGACAAAATATCTGCCATCACATTTTCTGACCCACGGATAGCTCGCACCGAAAAATGAAATGGCTGTAGAGCAATCGCGTATCGCGTTGATCTCGCGCTCTTCAGATTTTTACTCTGAATAGCCGTAAGAGCCTTCTGGTCAGTTTCCACAATGAAATGCGCGCCCAGAAGAAATCTTTGCAGTTTAAGGATTGACCAAACCATAGCCAATAATTCACGGTCTAGGACCGAGTAATTCTTCTCTGCGGCATTTAATTTCCGAGAAATATACATCACCGGATGCAGAGTTCCAGAGTACTCTTGCATTAGTGCAGCTCCAATCCCGGTGGATGAAGCGTCACTACGAAGAATAAATGTCTTATCCTTAGAAGGCAATACTAGGATAGGTGAAGTAGAAAACATAGTTTTAACCTTATCCAAAGAGGATTGACATTCTTGAGTCCAATGGACTACATTAGGAGACCCTTTCTTTAGCAAGGAAGAAAGAGGTGACATAATGGAGGACAGATTCGGGATGAATCGTCCATAAAATTGTATTAGACCTAAGAGACTTCGTACTTGCTTTTTAGTCTTAGGAATAGAAATGTTAAGTATCTTACTTGTATTATGGTCTTCTGTTTTTAGGAACCCATGACCAACACGGTGTCCTAAGAAAGATATTTCGCTAAAACCAATACATGCTTTCGATGGTTTCGCTGTCAGGTTATGCTCGCGTAAGATAGACAATAGTTCATTTATACCATTATAGTGATCGTTCCAAGTATCACTGAAAAGACAGATGTCATCAAGATACGCAATGACATCTGAGCGATGAGATAGGATTCGACGCATCATGCGTACAAATGTAGCAGGGGCGTTCATAAGACCGAAAGGCATGAAATTCCATTGGAATAGACCCCTAGGCGTCGAAAAAGCAGTAAACGGTTTGGCGTGTTCGGATAGTGGAACTTGCCAATATCCCTTAGACAAATCGAGTTTAGTAAAGAAGTGAGAATTCGATAGTCTCGTAAGTAGCTCTTCTAGTAAAGGCATAGGCTCAGCATCGAATTTAGTCACTTGATTCAATTTGCGATAATCCACGCAAAGACGTATGTTATTGTCTTTTTTCCGTACTATAACCATCGGCGAAGAATATGCTGATGTGGATGGTTCTATAATTTTTAACTCTATCATCTCATCTAACTCTTTCTCTACCTGTGCTTGAAAATGTAT
Source organism: Oreohelix idahoensis (assembly GCA_024509875.1). Classification (NCBI taxonomy): domain Eukaryota; kingdom Metazoa; phylum Mollusca; class Gastropoda; order Stylommatophora; family Oreohelicidae; genus Oreohelix; species Oreohelix idahoensis. The sequence continues at coordinate 70,090 of JAMPIV010014242.1, forward strand.
CGGAATAGGATACGGTCTGACTCTTATAGGACTATGGTCAGTAAGAATAATGTCATGTTGAATGACATCAGTTTGACCAGGAATGTCAGTAAGGACATCCTGAAATTGTTCTAACATAGTAGAAACTTGTTTCTGCTCTCCTGGAGATAATTCTGGAGAAATTGCAACATCTTTCCATGATTCATTAGAGTGAAGAGGAATCATTGGAAAAGGTAAATTTACATCCGAGAAACTCGTTTCCTCATCCTGTATTACTGACAGAGATGAGTACTGTCCATGTTGGACTGGAAAATCGTCCGTTGCCTGGAAAACAGGTTGTAAATAATCAGGACGTTCATGGAATTCCGTGAGCATGTTGATGTGGAAGGTTTTACGCTTCCCGTCAATATCGACGATATAGTCAACATCGGAAACCTTTGATATTATATCGTACGGACCTTTCCAAGAAATGAGAAGTCTATTTTCCCTACAAGGTAGCAAGACAAATGCTTTGTCACCTGGACAAAGTTGACGCAAACATCTCTTTTTATTGGCAAATTCCCTTGCCTTCTGTTTCGCAAATTCAGAAGAAGCAGTTGCCAATTTGCATGCTTCAATAATCTTGTGTCTAAGTGCGATGACATATTCATAAGAGGATTTTGTGTCATCGACAATATTATCAGCAGTTATAAGATCATGAAGTAAGGACATAGGACCTCGCGGTTTCGCGCCAAAGACAAGTTCAAAGGGAGAAAATCCTGTATGTTCGTTGGCGACCTCTCTATATGCAAAGAGAGCCGCGGGTAAAACCCTATCCCAATCCTGAGGATGATCTTCTGTTATCTTACCTAGTAGGTTTTTCAGAGTTCTATTCAAACGTTCCACCATCCCATTGGACATAGGATGATAAATACTACTCAGCGATCTCTCTATCTTCAGAGTCGACATTACTTGAGACATGGTATCCGATATGAGTTGGGTACCATGGTCGGATAATATTTCTGCTGGAAACCCCAGACGAGAAAATATTAACCAAAGAGCATCTGCGATATCAGCAGTAGTTATGCTCTTTAGAGGAACAGCCTCCGGCCAACGTGTGCACATATCAACACACGTCAAAATAAATTGGTGTCCTCTAGCAGACTTTATCTTAAATGGACCAATGATGTCTATCGCCATTTTTTGAAATGGCCGAATGGGAATGTCTGCAGCCTGAATAGGTGCATCATGGCGTGGACCTCTGGATTTAATCTCTTGACATACTTTACAAGATCGACAATAGATTCGTATGTCCTTATTCACAGCAGGCCAAAAGAAAGATTGAAGAACTCTAGCTGTAGTACGGGAAAAACCCATATGTCCAGCACACTGCGAATCATGAGCGTGCTGTAAGATTTTAACTCTCATATTTTTAGGCACAAGGATTTGAGAATGAATGGACTTAGCGGAGTCTTGTACCATACGTACAAGTACGCCATTCTTCATCGTAATCCAAGATTTACGATTTGTATCCTTATTCGGATCACCTTTTGTTGCCAGAGTAAAGAATTTCTTTAGAGTAGGATCATCTTCCTGCTGTTTGATAAAGGAATCGTGGGAAATCTCCAAGGGATCATCTTGGATCTGCGCATCATCATCTTCAGAATGTGAAGATTGTGGCATATTGAGAGCTTGAGCCCTAGTGATTACTGCATTAGCAGATTGCATATTAACATTTTCCCAATTAGAAATTTGCTGTGGAGTGCATTCTTTCACTCCATGAATGCGACCGATGATAAGATCAGCGATCGGATTCGGCAAGAGACATGCTTGCACCTCTCCTGTAAAGAAAGGCGTAGCAATATTGATAATGGCAGTGGAGTACTTCTCCAATGTGCCACCAAATGTTACACATTTGACTATATTGCCTGTAGCTCGAGAAGGATTTACGAGTGATTGCCTCACTCCAATGGTAGTGCACCCCGAGTCGAAAAGAATTGATACCGGAGTACCATCTATTAGGCCCCTATTAAAGACAAGAGCACCCCTTCCATTATGCGCGATTGACGCATGGAGAGCGGGAAGTGGGTGACCGCAGCTTAAAGTAGACACTGTGGTTGGATCGAATAATGTTTTGCATTGCGAACACTCAGATGCTCTAGCAAAATCAAAAGCGGAATTCGCTACACTATTGGAGTCTTTTTTATCATTATTCTGATTATCGGTGTCGTGGAACTCCTGTTGTGCAGAGTTAGCCTGGTAATACGATTTACCATGTCTTTTGTGTTGTGATCTACCTCGGTTATAATTGTCTCTATAATTATTATTGCCTCTGTTATAACCCCTATTGGGTTTGAATCATAATATTCATGATCATAATCATCATGCTCATTATATTGAGTATCCCTGTAATATTGTTTCTTTTGTCTCCATGAAGCACTTGGGTAGTTCCTATAGCTACTCCCTTTCCGAGAATTTCTAACATTATGGGCACCCCTCGCGTGTCGAGGACTATCAGCCCGATTCCAGTTCTTCGAAGAAGAACTCTGATTTGAGCGGTTATCTTGGTTTTGATACTTATCCCAATTAACCTTTTTATCAAATTTATTTTTAGCTCCTTGGAATTTGTGTGAGTAATTCTGATTATATTCTATCCCCATACTGGCCACCACTGTAAAGACGTTATTTCTTACTACACCTGTAGTACACCACTGTAAAGTATCAGTCTGTCTGCTCTGTACGGAAGAGTGGTGTGTTGTTGAGATCAGGCATGCTCCAGTCTACCCAGCTGTAAATGGGTAACTCACCCTAGTCCTGAGTTAGGGAAGGCAAAGGCTCCAGGGGGAAGCAGGCCCTGAACTTGGTCACTTCAGCCGACGCAGGATGGTGTATGTATGAAGTAGAAGTGTAGAGTGTGATTACCGCGAATGGTGTACTGTTCGTGTGCTGACCAATATAACCACTCACACTTGTCTACAAGGCACCAATGCAGACTGCTGGAATCTTAGTTTACTCAATTTATTCAGACGTACACACTGGGACATACGAGTACATCATGGTTCGTTGACATATCAATTTGTAGGTATACATAGCAGATCTGAAGTCATGACACATTCAGAAATAATGGCAGTACATCAAAGTTCAATGTCATGATACATTATGGCCGCATTCCCCTATCTGACTAAACGCGTCAGTGAAGGAATCGATAAATAACTAAAGTTACTTGACGTCCATAGTTTGTAGTATAGATTATGAAACCACGAAGGGGGTTTCTAGCAGGATTGAGATCTCTCTGTCACTGTCCGATAATAAGATAAATAATCTGTTCTCTTGGCAGCGATCAAAACATATGATGACCGAAATCCAACATGGCTACCTCCCTGAGTTGTCGTTCACTCATGCATAGGGAGGAGAATATAAGCCAGAGTTAATTTGTAATGGGTATATAAAGGATTTCATAAATGTTTCCATACAGCTCTACGGTGATCAGGTTAATTTCACGTAGCCATAACCGCTGCAGGAAAATCTGTCATCTTCGTCGATACCAAACACGACACTAGCATAACGAAGCACCAAAAGTCAAGCTAGGCCTAACCGACGAGAGATCATCAAAATAGGAGCTGGGTTTACCTGGAGTCCGAATCATCTATATACTGACATAAGGAGAGTCTCGAACACAAACTATCGTAGAGACACCATCTCCTTCAGAAGAAATACCACTTCGTAAGACATTTTTTCCTGACGAAAGGACCAGCTCTAGAAAAACGTACCCCGCCATTTGTAAGCAGTACATCGGAACTCCTCACGACTTGTCAAGACAACTCATACTTCCGCTAGACCGGAATACAAGAATCTAGTCCCTCCTACCCATCCAAAATATACAATATAGGACTGATTCTACTTGTACTAATAATATGTAATACATATGAATTCAGGCCATAAACACAATAAGCAAATTAATATATTTTCTGGCCCTAAAAAATAAGTACAAACGCAAGCGCACTATCCTTGCGCCGGATCAATATCCAGAACGATTACTCCTATAATCAAAAGTGTGAATCAAACATGGATTATCTCGCTTTTACCATAGACAGCATTTTCATACACAAATGAATGCATGTCTATATTTTCCCATATCAAATAGCCATATCAATTTTTGTAAAATGTGCGTCAAAATATGCACGCAACAGTGGCAAAGGGAGAACCCCTGAGCACGGGACATATGATCAGAGCGAGCATACCGAGCCGAAACGCATAGGATGCTTATTGACAGTCTCGCAAGGCGGAATTATTGACAGTGATTCCAAACCTGTTGGGGATACACCCTCAACGCGAGGTACTGTTACTTTGAACGGTTCTCAAACTTCTTGCTTATTTGACACGGGGCTTTCTTACGATTGCATTGTTGCCAGAAACCTGGTTAAACCCGGTCAAGAGACAGGAGAGACCGTCAAACTTTGTGGAGTTCGTAAGAGTGATGCACCTACAGCGCTTCCCATCGCATTGGTGGAGATCCACTCTGATTTTGTCAGAGGTGTGATCAAAGCGGCTGTTATGGATGATCCCATCTACCCAGTCATACTTGGCAGGAGATACGTGTGTATTGGGAAACCGGAAGAGCCGATTGTGGCAGCAGTAACTACAAGAGGGCAAACCAAGAAGGAACGGGAGCCTGCGCCTAATTTGTTACCTATGGAACTTAAAGAAGCGCAATACAAGGACCCTACTTTTGCACCCTGCTTTAGGAAACTGCCCATGGCTAAGGAACCCAGACAGCACGGGGACATTTTTTCTGAGGATGGCGTACTTTATCGGAGAACAGGCAAGCCTGACCAAGGTTACAGCCAGCTCCTAGTAACGAAACAGTACAGAAGCCAAATCCTAGAAATGGGGCACTCTCTTCCCTTCAGCGGACATATGGGACAGAACGCCACAAACCAACGTATAACCACTCATTATTGGTGGCCAGGAGTAAATACTGATATTATCAGATATGTCAAATCCTGTGCCCAGTGCCAACGTGTGCCACCCAAGCAACGGGCACCCCAGTCTCTTTGGGTGAAATGCCAATAATGGGAACACCATTCGAACGGGTTGTGATCGACATTTTAGGGCCTTTCGACAGGACTAAAAGAAGGAACAGGTTCATTCTGACCTTAGTCGATACATGCACTTTATGGGCAGAAGCTATCCCGCTAACATGCGCAGATGCCAAGCATGTCGCAGAAGCCCTCGTGCAGATTTTCACTCGGTTGGGATTCCCTCAGCAAGTGTTGACGGATAACGGATCTCCATACCGAAACCTGTTGATGGATGAGATCGTTAAGATCTTGAGGACCCAACACATCCAAACTAAGCCATATACTCCGGCCGGAAATGGGCTCGTGGAACGTGCAAATGGAAATCTCAACATGATGCTAAGTAAACTGGCACAAGTGAAACCTGAAGATTGGGATCTTTGTATTCCTGCAGCGTTATTTGGCTACAGAGAATCTCCTCATACTTCCACAGGATTTCCGCCAGCTACACTCTTATTCGGCGGACCCATTAAGGGCTCGCTTGAAGCCTTACTTCAGTCTCTGACAGACGAGAAGGCGGATGAGACAGTCGTCTCAGCAAGTAAATATGTGTCGGTTTTAAAGGAAAGGTTGAAACTAGGGTGGGACCTAGCAACGACTAACTTTAAGCGAGCACGCACAAAGCACGCTAACCGATACAGGAAAGTCGCGAAAGAGAGAGAACTGGAAGCAGGAGAGAAAGTTTTGGTGTTACTCCCTACCGAGAACAACCAACTGAAGATCGGATGGCAAGGGCCGTTTACCGTCCTGAAAAAGATTTCTAAGGCTAACTACCAGATATCTATTCAAGGAATGGAGAAGGTTTTCCATTTAAATCTCTTAAAGAGATACTTGGAAAGACCGGTGCCGACCTCCGACCATCTCCTGACGATCGCCAGAGCTGACGAAGATGATGATAGTGGCAGGGATATTCCACCGCTACCACAGGAAATCTTTCAAAAATGTCAGAAGCGGCGACGCTCTTTCAAGCGCGCATGGGAGACATTCCAGAGGAAGGAAACTTTGGGGAGTAGACTTGAGTAGGAATTGGAGAGAGATGGAGGGGGAAGATGAGAGGGAAGAAGACAGACACCCCGAAGCTACGGTTATAGGAAATTTAATTCCATAACGTAGACATGGAGTGCTTCCATATCTTAAGGGGGGACGTCCTGTCACGTAGGTCTTTATATCATTAAATTACCTACATCTTCTTCCTATTCTCTCACCCAAATCCTTTTATTTTATTATCTTTCCTTACTTGTTTTTCCTGTCATTTTCGCATCACTTGTTGGCGAAAAATATTTTCTTCAGTATCCTCAAACTTTACCTTGTGTTTTTCTCATACTGGGATACGTAATTTTATTACATAGATGTCAGTCAGACGGGTAGTGCGATTTAGTTGCAGTCCATCTCAGACATCGAGCCGACTTGGGTCTGCACCTTCAGATGACACGACACTCCTGAGTTAGATTCTCGACGTAAAAGCGTGAGAATGCTAGGAGAGAGCCGACATCCGTCTGCATTTTTCACCCGGTCAGCGTGAGGTGCGAAGTAGTATAAGTGTCAGTTCAGAGTTTCGTCGAAATAGCTCCGGCGTAGCGTGAAAAATCGTTCCGCACCGCAGACAGGCTGTCTGGGATTTGAAACTGACACGCGTACATCGTGGTCAGTAGGTGACAGTTACGACACGCGTTAAGCTGACGTAAATGTTGGGAGTAGGGGAGATAATTTCGCTTGGCGAAATAAGTTAGGATCCTTTGTCTGATTTTAAGATATTGGCCAGAATGTTTAAATTTAATTTCATTCTGACTCCTAGATCGCGCAGTAGACAGCTCGCTGTGCTAGACAAAATATCTGTGTTTTGGCGAAGTCTGAGTTTCTTGGCCACTTCGCCAAGTTCTAGACTACCATTAGATTGCAGTATTCTAGTTCATGGTTTAGTCTGTAATTCTGTGTGTGTGGAGGTAAATATATTATATCTAATATATCTAGCATTTTGCGATGTGTTTAAAGTGTTATTTCACTAGTTAGATTTGAAGCAGAGCGATTAATTTATCAGTCAGTAATATTTTTCTAGTGTCGCATACAGTGGAAAGCAGAATAAATTATATTTCTAGCTTAACAAACATGTAACTATAATGAATTTAATTTAACTGCTAACTACCCAGTCGAGTATATTTTTCTAAACTAACTGATAAACGCTAGATGCGACATCAGTGAATATTGACGGAATACGCAGATATTCCTAAATTCCTGATGATCGATTTTTATATAACTTATTTCAACGGAATGTTTAAAATAATAAGGCAAGCTGTAGGCTTGCTGTTTTAAATGTAAGTTATATTGGGTACGTAATATGAAAATGATTTATATGTGCTTTTTTTTCTTTTATATAGTGATACGGGGGTGACCCGAACTTTACCAGCATTTAATAAGAGTTCATACGTGTGAAGAAATAAACAGTCCTTAATTTGAACCACGTGGGTTTCTCAAGTAACACTGATCTGACAGTGCACATGCAACCACAGTTAGACAGAAATACTTATCCCACTAACGGGTTTTCCAAAGACTGTAATGATCAATACTGGGCCTGTGAACAAGATCTTAATTTCGTCCATAAACTCTACGTAAATTTTCTGCCTGGCGGCGAGAATAATTACAATCAATAACATAAATCTTCCGACATTGTTGACAAGTGAGTGGGGAACCAAGATTTTCTGTTTTGAGAGAAGTTTGTCCACCGGTCATCTTCCTAATTAAGGGACACTTCGTGTTCTGACATTCTGTGCTCGTTTAAGTCTAATTCTTACCTCGGGAGTCCAGTGACATCAACTTTAGTATGAAATAACTATCGCCTGAAGCAGACGCTCCCCAGATCCATTTTAATGAAACCAACAAACAAATCTGCAGAGCTGGGATCTGTTTCAGTAAACGACAGTAACAGATAAAAAGTGTGAGTGTCCAAAATTTGCGCCAGCCGGCGAAACCACAACCCGATTGTAAGTATATCAGGGCCCTGATGAAAGAATCGAGTGAAAGTGACGGAAGAATGTTCGTTGTATAATACCCTCACTTGTTATATTTGTTTTTTTTTTCCTTAGGCGAGATTTGCTGCTTAAGTAACGTGTTCCTTTAGAATAGATACTGCTGTCAAAGTCAGTCTATACCTTCAAAGGGGGACCATATTAGACCCTAACCACAGGCATCTATAACTCTTTGGGCCATCATCTGTCATCCTAACGGGGCTGTGGGCTAAACCTAGAGTTAAGATCATAACGGGGCTATCATCCTTGTAGCATTTTCTTGATATTTTATGACTATGTGCATATGTTTTTTCCTTGATGTATTTTTTTGTTTTGGTGTTGTGAGAAGATTTTTATAGATGATAAATAAAAATCTCTCTGGAACTAATCAACGTGTTGGTCAGCTCGTTCTAGAATGTTTACATAAGTATTGTTATAGTTTTCCCACGTCTGCGTGTCTAACTGTGGTCACGTGAAGGTGTGTGCACGTGAGTGGTATGTTCATACATAGTAATTTATGTTGTCAATAGTCTGTCTGACTCTTATATATCTGTCGTAGAAGATAGGCCTGAGAGAGAGAAGATTCTTTGTTGTCAGGGGACAGCTCTATTCGATTCGCTACCACTGCACTCTTGGGAAAATCTATTTCTTTTACTAACTATCACACTGGGACTATCACTCATTCCAACCTATTCAGAAGGGACCAAACTCAGTCTTAATACTCCTATCGAAAATCTACGACACTAGGAACTGCCCAACATCACGCAAGAAACCAAGTAAACGAGCAGGAGAAATGAGCATTAGGACCTACAAGCTGAGAGAGCCAGAAATTAAGACCAGACATCAGGGGCTTATTGCTATTATTACCAGTAACATTATTATTATTTTTGGGTCTTCGATTTTTGGACCTGTTCGGTTCTCTTTCTTCATTCAGAGAGAGACCAATAGAAACAATAAGATTAATCGTAATTGGACGGTACATTACCCATAATTATTTTTATCAAAATTTTCCAGCCCACTGGGCATACGAAAGAACATATATTCCTGACGTTTGACAGCCGTAGCAACGGAGTGATATAGAAAACTACGCTGTTTCAAAATCGGCACTAACCATACGAGTGAGCCGATAGGATGTACCATCATTATCAGTTTTACATATTGTAGCATTTGTTTTAGCAACCAGATGCTAGACAATACAGGGACTACTTTTCTTCTTTTGTAACTGTGAGCGTCCCGAGAACGTCTTGCTTCAATAACTATATGCGGTGACACAAGATTCATCCAGGAAAAATTAAACCACCAAGTTTGGCGTCCACCTTGTATTTATTATTCGATACAAAGGCTGGACTGGGGCCAGATTTGGGCAACCCACCTGAAAATACAGGTTCATACTATTGTAATTTTCCAAGGGATACCTACACTATTATTCTGGACACTAGATTAAACTGTGCTTTAAACCTAAGGCTAGCTTATAGGGGTGCCTAGTAGGAATTGTGATAAGTATTTGGAATTTCTTTGACTCTGGTAAGATTGACTTTTCATGACTTTTATCATATTTTGTATAAACTGATATAAAAAGAGAACCGTGGTGCAGAAATATCGCCAAGACATTACAAGAGGGTAATGCTGCTCAGGTTTAAGGGAGCAGTTAACAAAGAGATAACTCTCACTTGGAAGAACGTACAATTGGAGAAGTTGACTACTTGAATAGAACTAACTAGGCCTGCCACAGTCACCTAGTACAAAGCTATTGATAGAAACACCACCACTGTCACATAATAGTAATTTGCTGCCTTAACCAGTTCTCAGTTCTCAGGCACGGCTACACACTGACACCACACACGTAAACAAAGCATACAAGAGAGGCTCACGATTGGACATAATCTATATACCATCAACAAACCACACAATTCAGGCCAGCCACTTACCAGAAACTCTAAAGTTTACACACCACAAGGCAATACTCACAGCCATTAGTACTACTCTGGCAATCGCGCATTTCTAACGCTCCCCACATTCGAAATTCAACAACACTTTACTCCAAAACAAAACATACATAGAGCATATGACTCGACTCATCCTTACATACACAACCGATATACCAACAGAAAACATATAACACCACTGGAAAATACTAAAGAACACAATACGTGAACGAACACAGCTAATGTCAGCTATGATACACAAGTATAGAATAAGGCAAGAGAAACTAGTAGAGGAAGCAATACAGCTAACAAAGCAAACAGACAAAATGCACCCAGCATCTTCACGTTACAAGACCAGGAAGAACAATACAAGCACAACAGGTTTCAGGGTGCCCTACTACGGACGAAACTGAACACAATCACGCAAGAGACACCCAGTAAACAATACATGGCAATAGAACAAAACATACAACGCTGCAGACAGATAGGGCAAATAGTAGATCTAGACGAAAACACACAGACAGAAACACAAAACATAGTACAGGCTTTTGAAAATTATTACGGAAACCTGTACACAGAAGAAAACGTTCAGTCACGCATACAAGACACGTTTATGCACTTTACAAAGAAAATATCAGACACAGACAAGCAAAGTCTAGACGCTGAGCTGACACTAACAGACATAACACTTGCAATAAACACTATGCAAAAACACAAGTCACCAGGGCCAGACGGACTCACGGCAGACATTTATTAACATTTCTTTCCTATCTTAGGTCCCATTCTACTAAAAGTATACACCCAAGCTTTCGAACAAAAAGAACTTCTCCCAAGCTTAAACAAGTCATACATCACTCTTATACACAAAGACTACTCTGACAAAACACTCTTTAAAAACTACAGACCAATATAGCTCTTAAATGTAGACTATAACATTTAAAAAAAAAAACTTTAACAAACAAACTAAAACCATTTATGGCCACTCTCATACACGAACGAATGAACTAACGAACGAACTTTATTTTCAAAGGGTTTAGAATTGGGCACGCAGGCCCATCTAACATTCTGCCCTTCCTTTCTCTCGTCTTCCCTACGGAATCCATTAATTCTCACAATCATCTTAAATATTACTTAAATAATAAAATAACACAATAAAATACAATCAAATAAAATCCCAACATTGTAACAGTACAATAACAGTTACACAGATTTACAGTACCTTATCATAATTAATACTAAACATGGCAAAATTTTCTTTAAAATCTACAAATTATGTTGTATAATTATTTAGAAACATTGTCTTAGATTTTTTAACTCCGCCAATGCCGGTCCCAAGCCCGGATGAAAAAGGAGGAGGGCGGCCTGCATGGAGGCCGTAAGGAGGCAGCCCCTCCACCATGCAAAGGCACAACAGGCCAATCACCTGTTTGCTTTAAATCACGATTACTAGCAACACAAGAGAGAAAACTGGACTGATTCTAAAGGCGACGAACTGGAACGGACTACGGACTACAACTTATGGAACTTGGAACACAAGAAGTATAAATGGGAAGGAAGAGGAGCTGGTGGAAGAGATGAGGAAAGCAAAACTAGAAATCCTGGCTATAACGGAAACAAAGAAAAAAGGACAAGGAGTCACGGATCTCGATGGCAACACGCTGCTCTACAGTGGTGTACCCATGTCTGAAAGAGCTAAAGGGGGCGTGGGTTGCATTGTGGCCCAAAATCAAAAAGATAGTATCAAGGGATGGAACTTTGTCTCGGAGCGCATTATGGTTGTTAAACTAAAAGAAGGAGAAACCATAGTCAACCTGGTCATAGTGTATGGCCCAAATGAGGATGAGAGAGCAGAGGTCAAGGAGGAATTCTTCGAGCTGCTTCAAAGGACAGTGGATGACTGCCTAGATGAAGTTATCATGCTCGGAGATTTTAATGCCAGAGTTGGAAATGACCATGCTAGATGGGGTGGAGTTATCGGAAGATATGGAGAAGATACTCTCAATGACAATGGAAAGCGACTCCTTAGATTCTGCAGTGAGCAGAATCTGATCATTACAAACACAAAGTTCCCCCATAAGCGCATACATGCATACACTAGATGTGAACCAACAAAGAATGAGAAGTCAGTGATCGACTATGCCATTGTTCGGAGAAGCTCATTCAAATATGTCCGAGATGCTAGAGTCTGGAGGGGGCCAGAGATTGGAAGTGATCACTACCTGCTAACAATCAAAAGAACAACTGAAAGAGTTGCTCAGCCTAGGAACTGTCCAACATCACGCAAGAAACCAAGTAAACGAGCAGGAGAAATGAGCATTAGGACCTACAAGCTGAGAGAGCCAGAAATTAAGACCAGATATCAGGGGCTTATTGCTGCAGCGGTGAGCAACACAGAAGAACGACCTGATGACTTGGAAACCCTCTGGATTAAATTCAAGGATATCATAAAGACAGCTGCTGCAGAAGCATGCGGTGAAGTCCGACTTGGGAACCAGAGAAAGAGGACACCTTGGTGGACAGAGGAAGTCAAAGAGAAAATAAGAGAGAAGAAAATGGCATGGAAACAATACTTAGGAGCTAAAAACACAACAGGACAAATGGAAAAATATAGAGAATATGTGACACTCAGAACAGAAGCAAAGAACAAAGTGCTAGCAGCAAAACAGAAGTCCTGGGAAGAATTTGGAGAAAAGCTAGAAAAAGATGCACAAGAAAACCAGAAATTGTTCTATAAGACCCTAAAGAACATGAGGAAGGAAAAACAATGCCCTCTCAAATTTATAAAGGACAAGCAAGGCAAATTGCTTACTGCCCCGAAGGAAGTAATGGGAAGATGGAAAGAATATTTCTCAGAACTCCTGGATGGTGAGCATGGTGAAGCATCAGAAATGATAAACACTAGCACAGAAGAAAAAACCAATGATGGTGAAGATGACATAAAGATGGAAGAACTGAAGGCAGCACTGGAGAAAATCAAGATGGGCAAAGCAGCAGGGCATGATGGTATAACACCAGAAATGGTTAAGTTCATGGGAGCATCAGGCGACCTATTACTCTTAAGGGTTTTACAGGCAGCGTGGTACAACAAGACCATACCAAAGGATTGGGAGATTGCCATCATAACACCAATTTTCAAAAAGGGTGACAATCGACAGTGTGGAAACCATAGAGGCATATCCCTTCTCAGTGTCCCTGGTAAAATCTACTCTAGAATCCTAGAGCAGAGACTTCGACGCCTAGCTGAGCCACAATTGGATGAGGTCCAGTGCGGATTCCGAGCAAACCGAAGTACTCAAGACCTAATCTTCACACTCAGACAGCTGAGTGAAAAGGCCCTTGAGTATAAGAGTGAGATGCATCTTTGTTTCATAGATCTGGAAAAGGCGTTTGACAGGGTCCCCTGGAGCAAACTTTGGGACGTTTGGCAAGGAAGAATATTCCAGCACCTCTGATTCATGCTATACAGAGCTTCTACAAGTCTTGCAGAAATTATGTGAGGACAGCAAACCATAAGTCGGAAGAGTTCAGGACCACCACTGGTGTAAGACAAGGTGATATCCTATCACCTTACCTCTTCATACTCCTTATGGACGATGTCATCAAGGCATGTAAGGAGAGAACAAGAAAGTATTCAGTGGGGTACTGGAAGATGAGACAGGTCTATATTTCGGAGCTGGCATTTGCTGATGATGTTGCCCTGATTGCTAAATCAGAGGCACATCTCCAATCCAACCTGCAAGTCTGGAAGGAAGAGCTGGAGAAGAGAGGGATGGTCATAAGCAGCTCTAAAACAAAATCCATGGTGATATCACGAGAAGAAAGAAGACATCAGATTAAGCTGGGAGAACTGGTCCTGGAGCAGGTCGACCACTTTAAATACATCGGAGCTATTATAGACCGAAAGGGAGGCATCAAAGAAGAGTTGGCCACTCGAAAAGCAGCAGCTGGGAGACTTTTTCAGGCCATAAATCGAGGATTCCTCGGCAAGAGAGAGGTTGGTAAGAAAACGAAGATGGCTGTATACCGCTCCACCTATGTCCCAGTCTTGACATACGGATGCGAGTCATGGGCAATGACTACAACCCATAAAAGCCAGATCCAAACCTCAGAAATGAGGTATCTGAGGAAGGTGGTTGAAGTAACAAGAAGAGACATGGTACGCAACCAGACGATACTTCAAGGCCTTAAATCCTACCCCCTGCAGACCCAGGTAGAACAGTCCCAATTAAGATGGTTTGGCCATGTCTGCAGAATGGGAGAAGATCGGATACCACGACAAGCATGGGAATCAAAGAGCCAAGGATCCAGACCCCGAGGACGACCCAGAGTCTGCTGGGAGGACAACATTAGACAATCTTTGAAGGACCGAGGACTAGAATGGAACCAGGCCAGGAGGAAGACAGCCGATAGGATAGTCTGGCGCTCTCTCTTCCAAACCTCTACACCTCACGGTAGAAGGGGAACGACTAAGTAAGTAAGTCTTAGATTTTTGATAGGGGAATTAAGACATAGATTGGTCCCTTCTAAATAGATTAGAACATGTGATAGCTCAGTGAGAGGTAACGTAAAGAAAATAGATTTTCACGAGTGAGATGGTGGAAACTAGTTAGATTCTGTCCCTGAAATCGAGAAGCTTCTCTCTTTCAGCGTATGTAAATTTTATTTATCATAAAGAACTTTACAACAAAACATTCATGTGAATATCAAATCAAAATACAAATAAACATAAGATAATGAATTAATTAAAGAGTTAGACTCATATGTTTACTCCTTCCTCCATCTGTTGAGACAAGATCCCGTTTTGGAGAAAGTTATTAACCCCCCCCCCCCCTTCCCCCAAAGAGTCAACGGTTTATTCGCTATGGTCTAAAAGTTCCCTCTAAAGTAAAGAGCAGAATATATACGTTAATCTATTCTAAAAGGGCACAGCATTAGAAAAAAAAAACAACTTGCACAAATAATACAAAGTTAGTACATGGGTTATTCACTGAAAGAATTATTCTACTGCATTCTCTCGCTCTGACAACCTGTGATCACCACTCAGTCCTGCTATTACCTAAAAAGGTTCCTTTCACAACATCTGGAACAATTGTTAAGGTCCACCCAGACCATCCAATGTTGGTGTTCTTGGCGAATCAAACCCCAGTTTCTCCAAAGACTAATTAATAAAAAAAAGTTGGGAAACGCTTGGTTCACTGCTGACAGTAGGATGCTGATAAATTTCACTTCAATTTTTGTCCAGGTCGTAAAATAATTAAGAGGTCTAATGTTCACAGTGTACAGTGGGCTTGGAATCTTCAATCGTTAAATCGAGTGTCAGGTAAATAAAATATGTTCAGGATCAATCGTCTTCACAACACAGTGGTCATTATATATGTAATGTCAATCGTGATTTTGTCACTTCAACTGGCTGAAGGTATATGCACTTGAAAAACAAATCTGGATATTTATGAATTCAGTTACAATGTATTCTTAATATTTCTTAGTGTTGGTACTGTCTTTTACTTGGTGTAAAACACGAGACTAGACAAGTCACCTTGAAAAAACCCCGATATATTATCAGAATGTTCTTTGATAAAGTATTCTCAGTGTCATATGGAATGGAAGCCGCTGGTATATTTTTATAGGGTTTCACCCAAATATTGTACGAAAGAGAAAAGATACAAATATTTAACATAATATATTTATACACAATTCTATCATTACCCCGCGTAAAATATAATATACAAGGTATTATCCACTTCGGTTATTTAACTTTAAATTATAACTACAAGCTTAGAGCTTGTCTTATCGTTTAAAAACTTCCGTGAAATAAATTCTACTCATTTAAAAAAACAGTCATCATGAATTAGAAATGAATACTTATTTCGTCAATACTCATGATGAATCGCAATTACTTAGTGAGTTAAAATATTCTCTGACTGGTTACTAGCAGTAAGTAAATTTTAGTTATAGCTGATATCCACTGTAACACATTAAATCTTAGAGAATTAAAATGATGCTTAAACTAGTAAATCACTCTGCACAAAATTCTTAGAGAAATATAATCGACGATTACCACCTAATCACTCAAAACTACTAGTCTAGTATTTACCTTCACACAACTACTTCTAGACTATTCTCCAACGATAAACTAAGAAACTTCACTTAATACAAAGGATTTCTAGAAAACGCTGCTAGACGTCTTAAAAAGCTGAGGAGTACTGAGTAACGTTTTAGTTAGAATACTCTGGTATATATACATCTGGAATCAAAGGAAAGTTATAATTTGCAAACTCTTGCCAAATGTCCGCACCCCCGGTGGATCTACGTTCAGATCTATAAATCAAAGATCTATTCACACCAACGCCGAAAAACCAGAACTCCAGGTTCTCGCTAAAATCAGGCATATACGTAATTGACCAGACCAAGTTTAATTACTTTATTACTTGCAGACATGGTCATCGAGCGAAATATAGCGAGCCCATCTTTGATCTGGCAATACGCCGTGTTAATTACTCGTCTCGCGAACAGTTTTGCAAGGGAAGTAATAAAAGTTGTCTACCACTTAGTTCCAAAGTTATCTGCTCTTAGTACTAAAAGTAATTCCCCTTTAGATCTCTGTCTAATCTCTTACAACGATTATCCAGGTAACGTAGCTAATTAAGACTGCTGGTGATCTACATCAAAGGAATTAACGAACGCAATAAACTGTGCATGTTAAATAAGAAAAAGGGCAGATATCTGAGTATAGGAGGTTTTATGTTAACCCAACAGGCTAGGCGAAGGCAAAGTAAAAAGGAAAGTGTAGATAAAGAAGATAGCTAATATGAAATCTATTATCATAATCTGTCACAAACATAACTAAATTAGGGTGGCATATAATCTGCACTCATGATGTATTTGAAAAGTCTGTGATTGAATGAATATGGACTAAGCGTGTTTTTTAAGTCGTGTGGAAGATTATTCCACAGAAGAGCAGCATAAAAAGTTAAACCTTTCTTGAATAAGTCGAGCCTAGGCTTGGGCATATGTAATTTATTTAAGCGTTGACTGCGTCTTCCGCTGTATTTTAGAATAGGCCACAAATACTTTGGAGCAAACAGATAAACTATGGGTCACATATAAATGGCAGGGGAGGTTTTGACCAAGACTATTAGCTTAAGGTTTAATAAGTTTATTATATCGTTAGAAAATAGATCACAACATCAATATATAGTTACCCACTGTACAAATTACACAACTTTTGCCTTTGAAAATCTTTATAATAGGACTTATGCTTTACAACAGATTTTTTTTCCCTTCTTGATGGATTTTGTGACAAAAGCAAACACTACGCACACACATATTTTTCCTTTGTCACACATGAGAGTTTTTTTTTTTAATGTGTTTAACTCACAGCTTTCCTTTTGTGTTATCGAAAGACCGTTTTATAATGTTCAATCGCATCGAGAATGTATTTTGGCGATTTTTCTTAATGATGCTGTTTACAACCTCAATGGTCGTATATGGCTACTCACATTATTCAAGCCAACGAAACTTTCTCACAGATAAATGACGAATCAGACGTCAAATTTATTCTTCCCTACACATTCAAACGCATTTTCATCTCCTGTCACTTTCTCAGACATGCTCCATCACAGACTGAGCGTTTCTAAATCGACGCCCCGTTCCGAGCATTCCCCACTATTCAACAGGAATTTACCTATGTTAACGTGTCTATCAAATTCTATAAACACTTCTTCGTAGTCTGGGAAACCCCTTCTCGCATTCCTGAATCCAGTGAGACACACCAGAGGTCATGATCCGACACACTAGAGAGTCAGGACTATTTATTTTGCCTAGCATAAATGGTGTTTTAAATTTTAAGCTGTTTTGTGCATAACTACCATAAGTACAAGAAGATGAGATGTCCACAGTGGACATCGGTTAAAGATAATGAGTACATTGTTACCCCCATCAACACAGCTAACGCCCCTAAGACCCCTGAGTACATTCCCATGACTGACATATCCCATGGTGATAAACCCTACTCCGTCATGTATCCCAATATACACCCCACTCCACTAAATAACTGAGACGTATATGTTTTCACCTAAAATTTGACTTGATGATATATTTTGCAAGTTGTGTACAACTTATATAATAATCAACAAAGTTCGCGGATTGGCGAAATACTACATGATTACATGCAAACCATGACGATTCCGTGCGAAATCGCTAACATGGTAACGGATATGTTCACATGTTGATAAACCTTGAATTGAGAAATAAACATCACATATTTATGTACCTGTATTTTTCTGACCATTGTCAAGTTGTAAGCGGAACGCTACAGTATTTTTTCTTGACAAATTGTTGTCCATTATTATGAACTTGCATTTGTATGCAGATTTTATATTTGACGACGAACCTATAAACAGTTTGGTACTTGGTTCATAGTAACTGAGATAGGTCATACTCCAACACCCGATAGTTATTTGTATCGGTATAGTTGTCCTCCCTCATAGTAACGACCATTACATAAGTTGGAGATTAGAGACATTTTTTAATAAATACTTTGTAAATTCATGTAACCAGATTAATAATGCTATATTTATATTTTACGACGAACACATAGAAGTTCACCACAACTTGTCCACATTTTTGGTGTTTAAGACCCATATACATCCTGGTAAATCACTGACCGCAGTGGCAGGATTGGGGTCGCCTGTATCATATGATTGTATTATATTTATTACGTTCTATATTGACAGTTACGAGAACGTACAGCTCCAGTTCATATTTTTTAAAATAAAATTATAGATTAACATTGCTATGTATGTATATTCCCATGTCTGATGATTGACTATTACATCTATGCTGTTAGGCTGATGTTCGTTGCAGCTAGTACATTTAAGATTGTTAAATACTTAATGAATATTACTCACTTCTGTTCAATATTGCCAAAGTATTTTTTTTTCTGTTTGTTTTTCTTCGTGTTGTTTGCACAACCGATGAAAATCGTATACAATTATATTTTTTAATGTTAGCATTAAATATGTTAACATTATGGTGATGACTAATTCACAGCGTTGTACATATTGATATTGATTCGTGATCGGAGAATGCAAACGTAGGTGTTAAGTGTGCTTTGGTTTTTTTTTAATCCAATTGTTAAGTTGGAAAAGATCGCACATGTGAAAAAAGTCGAAATAACAGAAAGTCGTGTGCAAAATGTCGAAAACAGAGCAACGTGTGCAGAAATTGTAACGTGGGGAAAAAGAATGTGACGTGTGGAAAAAGGCGGGAAAAAACAGGAACAGTATAACAAGGAGAGATGTGGGCGATAGGCAGTGATTTCAGGATTTATGATTCCAAGGATTCCATGATTTTAGACTAGAGGATTTTTTTTTGATAGCGTTAGGTGAACTTAGTCTTTGAGGATATCAAGACAAGTTTTTTTTGAGTAGACAAGTGTGTATATTATTCAGTTGGATTATATGTTTTTCATTTTAGATAAACAACCATCATTTTGTGAAATTTACAGTGTTTGTCTAATGACATCAATAAACTTTAATATAATTTTCTACTGAATTGCTGTTTGTGGAAATTTACAGTAAATTCTTTTGGATATACGTTGTTGTGCTGAAACTGTTTTGCTTATCACCAAACTTAAAGGGAAGAACAAACCTGGAAAGAAGAAGAAGAATGAGTAACGGTCAAGTATTACCATCTCTTGCGGAAGGTCTGTTAGCACTTGAACCACAACAACATATGAAGGATTAACTCTAATTGAATATAACAATCAATATAACTAATTGATGCCGTAACCTGCCCTGCCACATTTGTACTAGCAGTTGACCATCTCTTCTTGACTGTGCAAATGACTGGGAGATGACGGTAGACCTACCTAAGCTAGAGGCATATCCAGAGAGCATCAGACAATCTCGAAGACGGCCAGACATAGTGCATCATTATTCATCATCGCATCAGGTTATAATGATTGAACTGACCGTGCCATTTGAATCCAGATTGGACGAGCAACATTCGTTCAAATTGGCTAAGTATAATGATCTGGCCGCGGACCTGTGACACAATTGGTTCACTGTAAGGGTCATGGCTGTTGAGGTGAGTGCAAGAGGGATCGTGGCTGCTTCAGTGTATGATATTTTGAAACTGATGGGGTTGAGGGGACAGTCAAGAGCATGGGCACTGAAGAGGCTTAGTGTAACTGCACAAAAGGCATCATGCTGGCTGTGGACAACCGCAATGGGCTATAGAACTCGAGACAGTGCACTTTAGCCCCACCTGCGGTACAGGAAACATCCAGCAAATTGCAATTTATTATTTTTTTTAAACAGCATTTGCCAAGTACAGAAATTGTCAGTTTTGATAATGTATTACCATTAAGAGGTTACAGAGACCACATGTGCGTCAAGCACACAATTTGTAATTGTATTGATTAAAATAATTAACATTTCCAAACCTAAAATATATTAAATAAGATATTTATACTGTTAAAATAACGTACATTGTCCAATTTATATTATTATAAGATTTTCAGGAAATAATATTTTTTTAAACTACTGTTTTTAGTAAACTGGTTACTTGTTTTCTAAAATAATTGGTTCGCTTGTCTTAAAGTTGCCTCCCTTATCAATTGAACGGCAAGCAAAGAGATCGTTATGTGCATTGACCTTGTGTGTAAGTGGTGTCTGTGTGTGTACTGTGTTAATTCATTATCATCGTGTGCACAATCCAGATTGTCGCATAATGCGATTGGGATTCGATATCTACGTAATCAAAACAAAGTGAACACCGTCGAAACAATGTGTAATGCTAATAGCTCGACCAATGAAACGAGAGCTTGCTACACGGAGATCGTCTAGGCATAACAATAGGGTAGGGAGGAAATCTGTGTTAGGACGACGCAGTAATAAATTAATTAAAAATCAACGGATTGACAGACGGTAATTCTACTTCATCAAGTCATAGACGAAGAGTAGACCCAGGTGTGGTTATAGCCAGAAAGACAAGGTCTTTTATAATTCTGGGGATATGATCACGTAAGTGGGTCAAACTGTTCGGAAAATGATGAAACGTGTGGCTTTAAAATTCATAGAAAAAGGAAGGACAGACGGATCTTGGAATTATTGATATGGAAGGAAAGCCACAAGTTGTCCGAGTAAAACGAGATGTCTCAAGAGGCAATAGCTTTGGTAAGAAATGAGAACTAGTTATCTGTTTAAAAATTAACACAGATGACATTACCCGAAGTGAAATGCGAGAAATATTTTAGACCGTAGTTGCTTGAAGGCATGGCCAATCAGCGCGGAGTCACGGAATCTCGCAAGATGGCTGACCAAGAGTATAAATACGCGGGTAGTTGGAAATAGAAGGACAGAATTAAAAAGAGCTACAGTGTAACTGAAGGGGCTTCGATTTTTACCGCAGAGATGATAGCAATTCTAAAAAGTTTAGAAATAATCGAAGATAGCCCACCAGAAGCTGTTACGATATTTGCAGACTCACTATCATCACTACAAGCAATAGAACACCCAGGTAAATGTAGCCGGCCAGACATAAAGGAAGAAATTCTAGCAATTAATACATCACTAGGGAACAGAGGATGTAGTGTAAGGCTAGTGTGGGTTCCAGCACACAAAGGTATAGCTTGTAACGAGTTGGCAGATCAGAACGCCAAGAATGGAAGAATAAGTAAAAACAATATAAGAGCAGGACTGGGAAGGTCGGAGATCAAGAGCCAAGTGAAGATAACTATAAACGAGGAATGGAAGACAACATGGAAGAAAAGTAGAAAAGGCAGACACGCGTTCAAACTGCTTAAAAAACCAACAAGGACGTGCCAGGTCAGAGAAGAACTAAAGATACCATCAAACGAAAAACTTTGGCGTCTCCGTCTCGGTGCAGCATACTTCATGATAGAGGAACGACACTGACAAAAATGTCAGAAAGAGAATGACATAGACAACTACCTGATCCACTGTAAAAAGTATGAACAACAAAGGCTTGAATTAAAAACTTACTATAGAAATCACAATATAGACATGACAGGTCATACGGTTTTAAGTATTGATGCCCCAGGAGAAGCCCAATCAATACTTAAAAGATATATACATAAAACAAAGGAAAACATATAAAGCTAGTACTTCAGAAAAACATTCAACCAAATAAAAATTAAGCCACAAGAATTAACAAATCTTAAAAAAAAAACAGAAAAAAAAACTTACTAACTACTCATACGACAAGGAAAGAAAACGAGATGTTATTTTTTTTTAAAATAACTCAAAAGAACAAATACTAATACAAATTAAAACCAAGTGTAAAGGACAATAGTTATCTATTGTGACAGGGTGAGGAAAAATGTAGGACTTCTGTTGTAAAGTCGTTTTGTGACAGGGTGAAGAAATGAGTTGCTTCTGTTGTAAACTGGCTATCGCCAGAGGTGGTGGTTACAGAAGAGATGTGTAATAAACCCAGGTAGTTGTTGTAGACTCGTCTGTGTTGGTGTGTGGCTGTGTGATCGTAAGAATGCAGTACTCTGTTTCCGATAGTCAAATGTCAACAATGTAACTTCCAACTTGTGTTCAAGAAGTAAGTCTAACATCGTCTTAAATAAACAATACCTTTTATTCAGTGGTTGCATTCGCTAACCATTCCATACTGGTTCATAGACTATTTTCATTAAAGGTGTACAAACCACAATCCATACGAATCAAAACATAAATGGGACCTGCTAGATGGGAAAACAGCCGCTGCTCGTCTCGTGCTAAAAACAACTCACCCTAATCTCCCCTTTGAAAAAATAACTTCCGTTTCTTTACTTGTATCGCTACTACACAAGCTTTGATGACGTCATTTCATGTACACCATGAACGAATGACCGTCCTAGGTTTAGGACTAGGGTGAATTAACTAACTAGTCACGTTCAAATACTTAGTGTTTAAATCTTGCTAAAGTATTCTTACACTAACTATAATAAAGTGGTAGCACCTTAGTGCTAAAACGACGTAGTGGACCTTACGGTCACATACGCCCGGGGCCACCAAAATGTGTCCCAGAAGGGAGAATATTCCGAGGAACTACTGAAAACTAACCTAAAAAAAACCTAAGGGAAAAAAATGTATATACCAGTTCCACCAGATTATTACGCCAATATTCATTAAAAAAACATCAATCATGGGTATGGAAGGTGATGGGAAAATATACCGCAGTGGAATACAATAGCATGGGAGTTAAGGGAATGGGGAATGGACAATGAAATAAAGAAAACAAAAAAACTGATGGGGGAATATTAAAAGAACTAGCTAGTTATGGAAAAAGATACAAAGTGTATGTCGAGAGGCATAAATGACACAATGGCAAAAAAATGAAAATACTCATATTTCATGGGGATCAATGAACAATGCACCATGAAGTCACAAACATTACTAAAATTCATGGAAAAAAAACAAATCATTAATGCATCAAAGCGAGGTAACGTCGCTAAAAGTGGAGAACTCACAAGCAATAAAAAAAATGGGTACCCCAAAAAAAATGGTGGATGCCGAACACGTGGTTGCACGAGATAGGAACATCAGTATGTAGTAAACTAACAGGCAATAAATGGCATGAGTTAATTCACATAAGAAATGTACCGGTATAAAAAATCCGGAAATCGAACTATGTCTAAACGACATGGAGGAAACAAAACGGAATGATAAAAAAAAAACTTGACTGATGCCAACATAAGTGGCGGATGAAAAACAAATAAACTAATGGTAATCTCTTTGTTACTCACAAATCATCACGAACAAATCATGACCATGCTCGTGACAAAAAAAATATCAACCCATTAAAAAAAAGGCAATAATCATAAGGTCATGACAGCACAGATGCCATCTTAAGCACACAAAAAAAAAGATATAGCTAACGCTGGTCAAGGAGGAGTTAATCATGTGGCATGAGGATATTTAAGTGTGCAAAAGGTACTTGGGAAGGGGGGCAGAATTTCCAGAGGAGGTGGAATGCCTACGTCTGGTAGGATAACGAAGAAGAGGGGGAGGAACGTCAGTCTCGATGTCAGAGAGGTAGAATCAGGGGCAGTATCAAGGTCAGAAGTAGGTAAGGGAAATCGAGGAGCGGACTCAGAGGAAAGGTGTACAGAAGGAGGAAGAGAGGTATGGGCAGTAGCTGCGGCGGTGGAAGGGGGAACTATGGTAACATGCATATCTGAAGCATGGGATGGACCGGGAACAACGGAGGGAAACGCGTTGAAACGATCCTGACGGGAGTGGATTCGGGCATATAGTTTAGGAGGAGGGATATCATCATCATATACAGAACAAGAGCGATAACGGCGTAGACGACGAACCAACTGTGAGTGAGGAGGAGGTGAAGACTGGACTGAAGAGGCAGGAGGTTTCGCAACTCCACGGACATCTCTAGACCGGAGGCGATATACTACATCGGGAGGAGAGCTATCAGATTCGGAAGAGGAGGAATCACTTAAATCATTGGGTGGAACAATCACTGGAGGAGCATGGTGAGGGACAGAGGAGACGGGATGGAATGGAGGGTAGAGAGTGTCGGCAGATAAGGATGAAGAGGAAGAGGAGGAAGGGTTATATTGGAGGGTAGCCGTACGAACGGGTCGGCTAGTGCAAAGAGCAGGAGGAGGATTAGTGTAAGGGCGTTGTTCATCTTTTCTAATTTGAGTAGCATGAGCCTTTGTAGAGTTGTGACGCTCTTCGTTCTACAAGACGAAGGTAACTGTAGAAGTTTGCTCGACAATCTTATAGCCTGGAACCCAAATTGGTCGTCAAATTTGGAGTTCCGAACATGCTTACGGAACCACACCAGGTCACCAATAGTGAAGGATGGCAAGCGAGCGCCCTTATCATATAACCGTTGACGCTTCTGAAATGCTTTAAGAGCGTTATGGTGAACTCTCTGGTGGGCTTCACGTTTATTACGCAGAATAATCTCTATGGGATTATCACCCATATATCTCCGTTGGGGAGTAAGGAGATTATCTAAGGGAAGGCGTGGTTCTCGGCCATACAAGAGATAAAAGGGCGAGAAACTTGTAGTGTCATTAACATTGGCACGCAAAGCTTCTAAAGCTTGGGGAAGAAAGAAATCCCAATACTGCGTGTTGTCAGAAGTAAGTTTGGAGAGTATGTCATGGCAAGTCTTATGCATCCTATCATTACGACCATTCGACTGAGGCCGATAGTAACTGGTCGTTCTATGGTCAATGTGCAGATCAACAAGAGTGGAATGGAAAGGCCTACCAATGAATTGCTTTCCATTATCTGTAAGGATAGTTTTAGGATAGCCAATGGCGAGGAACGAACTCCGTAAGGAAAATCTGTGTAACGTCCTCGGAGGAAGAACCACGGAGAGGAAAACACTCGGGCCAGACAGAGTACTGATCCACGAAGTGTAAGACATGGGTATTCCCAGACTGTGAGAGGGTGTAAGGACCGGAAAGATCTACACTGACGCACTCCATAGGGAAATGAGTCGGAGTCATCTGCTGAGTAGGATGCGCAGAGGACGCATGTTGCGCTGCTTGAATGTCCTACAAGAGTCAACATATTCAGCAATGTCCTTATAAAGAGAGGGCCAGTAGTAACGTCTAGATACAATATCGCGTGTTTTATCTCTCCCCATGTGGCCATTAGAATCATGGAACGCATGGAGGACCCGAGAGACACGATGGCGAGGAATACAAGTCAAAAGACGATCTGGCTGTTTGGGATTGATCCAGTAGAGAACATCATCAGAAGTAAGGATAGTGTAATTAGGGTTCGATTTGGGATCACATAGTAACTGAGTGCGAACCTTCAAGAGTTCAGGATCCTGAAGTTGTTCTTTCGCCGTGAAAGACGAGGAAAGGAGCTCATCTGGAGAGCTAGTATCCATAGTATCGTGATGAGAAAATACAGGCGGGGTTTGATTGGAATTGATAACCAATATCTCCTTAGCATTATCGTCAAGATCTGATGATGCCTTGGGATCCAATACAGAAGAAGGACATATATCAGTACAAGCATTGTACGGGACCCGTGATAGGAGATCAGCAATGGTGTTATATTCCCCTGGGATATGCTCTATTGTTGCATCATAACTCTGAAGATTCAGAGCCCAGGTCTGGAGCTTGCGGGGTTGTTCTGAAGTTTTGGACAACCAAGTAAGGAGCGGCTTATGGTCAGTTTGAATAAGAACTTTAGTACCCCTAAGATAGAAGTCTAACTTTTGCAATGCGTAATGAATTGCAAAGGCTTCTTTTTCAGTAACGGTCCATCGTTGTTGAGACCGACTGAGTGCATGCGAGAGGAACGCAATATGTAACTCATTTGGCACATTGGGAATAATCGGAGGAGCATCCGATACGTTGGTCTGTACAAGGCAAGCACCAACGGCCCGATTGGATGCGTCCGTATACAAAATTATAGGACGTCGGATGTCTAGATAGGCCAAACGAGGAATTCTGGTAAGAGCAGACTTAAGATAGTCAAAAGCCTGTTGGCAAGCATCTGTCCAACGAAAACGAGCATACTTTTTTGTGAGAGCAATAAGAGGCTCGGCAGCTCTAGAGAAATTGACAATATGCTTCCGATAATAAGAAGAACTGCCCAAGAAACCACGGACATGGCGGAGAGAGGTAGGAGGAGGCATGTCACGAATGGCTTGGACCTTGGTATCGTCCGGTCGGACGCCATCTTGATTAATGATAAAGCCAATGTATTTAGCTTCAGTCTGGAGGAATGCACATTTGCTCAGTTTGAGCATAACATTATGTGCCCTCAAACGTGTAAACACTTTTTCTACATGAAGTAAGTGGTCCTCAAGGGATCCCGGAGTGTGAACAAGGATATCGTCAACGTAGGCCAAAGCAAAAGATTGCATGCCCTTCAATACTTCGTCCATAAGGGACATGTACGTAGCAGGGCTGCCCTTAAGGCCGAAAGGCATGACGTTCCACGCATTACTCCCTATGTGTGTACAGAAAGAGGACTTAATTTTTGCTTCTGAGGACATTGGTATACACCGAATCCCAGATCGGGCGTCGAGGGTAGTGAACCACTTAGACTTGCCAATGGTAGCCAAGATATCATCAACTCGAGGAAGAGGGTACGAGCTGGTCTTGGTAATGGCATTCAAGGCCCGATAATCACAACAGAAGCGATGTGATCCATCCTTCTTGGTAACAATTACAATAGGGGAGGACCAGGAGGATCGGGATCTGTCTATGATGCCTGCGGCAAGCATATCCGCAATTGACTTTTCCACAATCTCCCTATTATGTAATGGAGTGCGGTAGGGCTTAAGAGAGACAGGCTCTTCAGTGGTGGTGTGAAGGTCCATGGTTACAGTAGATGTTTGTTTCAGCTCCATATCTGAAAGAGCGAAAATGTCTTGATGTTTCTTGACAAACTGATGGATGCAAGTGCTGGGGAAGGAAGTTACAATGTGGTAAACGCGCATTTGTAACTGCACCAACAGTGGTGGGATACCGGAGAGGAAGATTTATTCCGCCCCTTAAACGTGAAGGAGCAGTAGAGGGACGGTAAGTGGGGGGAGGAATAGAGGCATGCTGAGGCAAGGAATGTAATGCCAACTGTGCAACCACAGTGCCTCTCTGAATAGTGGTAAGTTTTCCAGAGGCATTAAGGAGCATCAAAGGGAAATCACGCTTCGTATATACCTGAACAATACCGTCCACTACATTGATGCAAGGGTCATCACTTATGTCGGTATCAGGTAATGGTTCTACATGAACAGTGTGGCCAGAAGAGACATAGTCGGGTCGTTTGACCCGACCAGTAACGATAGTTAGAGCATGAGGTTTTAAAGTTACAGGAGCAGTAATACGCACCAGGGAAGCAATGTGAATATCATCCTGGAGAGGGATGTATTCACCATTGATGCGGATCTGCTTTAAATCAAAATAGATTCGGGCGTTATGACTGAGAAGAAAGTCACGACCGATAATGAAGTTCCGAGTCATACCTCTTGTTACTATGAACGGATGTTCAACCAACTGGGAGCCAATCTGAAGGCGTATTACTGCGGTGCCAAGAGAACGAAGAGGTTGGCCAGTAACGGAGGCCAGCGGAGTAGAAAAGGGAATAAAACTAACGTGCCTACGAAGCTGTCGAAATAACTGCTCGCGAATAAGGCTTACTGTGGCTCCAGTATCAATGAGCGCACGGTAGCTTTTCTTAGCTATGGAAATAAGGCATGAGGAAGGATCAGGAATTACATGTGGAGGAGAGACATAAGAAACAGGAGAGGAAGACGGCAGAGAAGAAAAATAAACATGCGGAGAAGCAAACATTGTTCTTCTATAAAAGGACCTATCTCTACAAGGTGGTCGTTTGGAATTGTTGAATGCACCCGGTACGGTCCTTGCTAACGGGTGTTCCAGTAGTTTCCCTGGTCCATAAGAGGTCTGGGTTGGGATTGTCCACGGGAAAAAGAGTGTGAAGGTCTCTGACGGGGTGGCATGGGTGTGAATGGAGGCCAGGAAGGTTGGTGAGGTTGTCCCTGACTGTGCTGTCGATTCCGTGGTTGTGGCTGGGTGTTACCTTGTGGCCATACAAGATGCTGTTGTCGGTGTACACAGTACCTAGATATATGATTAAGCTGACCACAGGTGAAGCAAGTAATAGTAGATACCTGATGTATCAGAGGTGCCTGTCCACTACGATGATGTTGCGATCGATGTTGATAACTGGAATGGGCTGCTGACGGAGGAGCAACAGGTCGTTGTTGTGCAGGTGGGCCTTGCCAAGTGTAGCGATAATGACTCACATCCATCGGTTCATGTTCTTCTTGGGGTTCTACTCGAGGGTCACGTCCTAAACGCTGTTGAAAACGTTTCTTCACATTTTCTTCGGCTACTGCCCACTGTATGGCTTCATTGATGGATTGAGGATCCTTACGAATTAGATGAAGTTTTAGCGAGTCTGCAGAGAGACCGTCTATGAAGATGCCAACAAGATGTTTGGCTAGATCCGGTGAAGGCATAGAATCTTCCAAGACAGCATCCTCAGACAGTTTAAGCAACCGGTCACCATAACATTGCACAGGTTCGTGCCTCTCCTGATGAATGCGCCGGAGAAGAGTCCAAGCGTGCTGACAATCGGTCACTGGAGAATAACGCTGGATTAACACCTTCCTCAGGGAGTGGAAGGTCTCCATAGGGAAGTCCTTGAACCTTCGTCGAAGGAAGTCGGTAACCAGAGACTGAGACGACAAAAAAGCAACCCGTTTACGGTCTTCATCCGTAGCTGTAGGTATAAGTGAGACGTACTTCTCTATATCCACTAACCACTTCTTAAACCGCGAGGGGTCCCCATCAAAAGGTGTAACAATAGAAGCAATGTTCTGAAAATGTGCGGACTGAGTAACATTGCACAAAGTGTCCGTTATGTTCTTCAAAGTAGCAGTATGAATAGTATCAGAGTCCGGCGGGGGTTGTTGCGATGCTGCCTGCTGTGTCTGAAGCAAAAGCTGTTGCTGTAGTTGTTGGTTCTGCTGTTGCAACAATACCAACTGGTGCTCCAGCTGCGGCTGGTTCATTTCCATTGTAGTATGGGTGCACCAACGGAGACGAGTTGGTCACTGGCACCAATAAAGGTACACCAACGGAGACGAGTTGGTCACGGCACCAATAAAGGTTACTGTGACAGGGTTAGGAAAAATGTAGGACTTCTGTTGTAAAGTCGTTTTGTGACAGGGTGAAGAAATGAGTTGCTTCTGTTGTAAACTGGCTATCGCCAGAGGTGGTGGTTACAGAAGAGATATGTAATAAACCCATGTAGTTGTTGTAGACTCGTCTGTGTTGGTGTGTGGCTGTGTGATCGTAAGAATGCAGTACTCATTTTCCGATAGTCAAATGTCAACAATGTAACTTCCAACTTGTGTTCAAGAAGTAAATCTAACTTCGTCTTAAATAAACAATACCTTTTATTCAGTGGTTGCATTCGCTAACCATTCCATGCTGGTTCATAGAATATTTTCATTAAAGGTATACAAACCACAATCCAATTAACTAACTAGTCACGTTCAAATACTTAGTGTTTAAATCTTGCTAAAGTTTTCTTACACTAACTATAATAAAGTGGTAGCACCTTAGTGCTAAAACGACGTAGTGGACCTTACGGTCACACTATAATCAATACAAAAGAGAAAATAAAATGGACAAATACTAATATAAATTAAAATCAGCAACTGCAAAAGACAATAGTTATTTTAAATGAATACAAAATTAGTAAATATAATGACACTAAATACCTCAATTATAAACATTTTTCAGGTTCAACAGGATAGACCAAGATGGAACGAGAAGAGGCAATAACGGGCAACTAGTAAGTGCCCGCTCTCCACCCATCACCTCTTCAAAACAAAAGCAACAACAACAGTGGAAGGACACACACGAACTGAAAGAACGCTGAGAACAAAAGGAGAGAGCTAGGCACGTATTCCTTCACCATTGAGTATTTGTGCTGGCCTGCCTTTGCCAGAAGTAGTCCTGTTGTTATTTCTGAGAAAACCAGAGGGTGAGTAGGGCTGCTGTACCTATTGTGTTAAGGCATAATAACTTTAAATATGTCTCTTCATTGAACAATCGTGCTATGGAATGATTCTGAACTGATTTCTGAACTATCCTTGTCTGTTTTAATGTGTTACGGTGGAATAAATATAGAGGATCATGCAGGATACGCGAATGATTGCAGGCTTTCATACAGGACATTATGGTCAGTACATATAACACAAGCCGGCCTCAATCAATAGGCTTTCTTCATCTCCGTTGTTAATACTTACTTACTTAGTCGTTCCCCTTCTACCGTGAGGTAGTTGTTAATAATAAAGTAAATATATTGAGTTATATCCTTAAATCTGTTATCAATCCTGGCCGTGTACTAATAGGTAGGGCAATATTCCCGGTACACAAGTAATGTGGGGAACAAACTGATGACGGCGACCTAAACTCAGTTACCTCAATATCTTTGAGATACTCCTTACGAAAAATATCAAAAGGGGGTTGTGCAAGACTTCTACATACGTTCCCTTCCCCATCTAGAACATTCTTAACAATGTGGCGGCCTTTGAAAAATACATTTAATGTCCCAGTTAGGAAAAACACACTCTCCATAAAATCCTGGAGCTTTGAAGAAATCACGTCCACTTCAAACC
The DNA here is from genome assembly GCA_024509875.1 of Oreohelix idahoensis. Classification (NCBI taxonomy): domain Eukaryota; kingdom Metazoa; phylum Mollusca; class Gastropoda; order Stylommatophora; family Oreohelicidae; genus Oreohelix; species Oreohelix idahoensis. The sequence continues at coordinate 101,227 of JAMPIV010014242.1, forward strand.
AGTGAACGAATACGAACGGCCCAAATAATTAACACACTGAACCCACGACATGTGACAAACTACGTCACTAGTGACTGTCGCTCACCACGGGTGAACGCATCGTGCAAAAAGTAGTTTGACTACAGGCGAACACAATTCCTCACATAAAATTGGCATGTGCTAGCGTGTAGTAACATGCTACATTATTTTATCCCCAGATCTATCCTTAACATCTCACTCCCTTTGCGGTGTAAAAAAAAAGAACAATTTTTTTTTCAATTCAAATTATTCCTTTATGGAAATATCGGCCAAAATTGATCCTTTCACGAATATTGAGCCATATGGAAAATAACTTAGTCGCAGTCAGTCTGCATAATGTAACTTATTATTAAGTAACATGTTAGACGAATTTGTCATCAGTCATAAGCAGTCATATGTCAATAAGTAACAACTCATATATAGTCGATATTCCATGATTTAACAAAAGAATACATAAATGTTTGGTCATTGTAAGTTAACAATAAATATATCAAAGGAATAGCATGCATATATGATAATGCTATGAGATATACCAAAAAAAATTGACATAGAAGGTTATATTTCCAACTAACAATGCTGTCCAACATCCTAAAATTAAAGCATAAATGCAATTCACACATGACATTAATCAAATAAGATATTAAGCAATGCGAGATGACATTAATGCATCTAAAATACGTGAATATCTCATAGAAAGAGAAAAAAATGAGTACAAGAACGCAAGTATCAGCAATTAACACAATTATCCCATTACTTAACTATTCTGCTCTAAGTACCTTATGTACGTTGTGGCAAGACAAGTAATCTCCAAACAACCTTGCAATAATGTAATTATACTCCAAACTATCCGTGTCAGGACTAGATTTTTTGTGTTAGTATAGCAATCTTAATTAATGTGAACATGCATTCCAGAATAATAAAATGATGTCGTAGTTGGAAATTGTTCATGTCTGCAAGTAGTATATCACTGTTCAATGGACCACTAGCTAAAGTGAATAATGATTATCTCAGAGTCATGTAAATCACAAATGTTAATATGAATGGTTTAGAAATCAACTAAGTGTTCATGTATTCACCGCCCTTGTCATAGTGACTTCTAGAGGATAAACACCATGACTTCACAGATGTGTAATATAAAGTCAATTAACTAAGTCAATATGAAACTTCAGGTTCGAGCAGTGGGCATCTCGATAATTTAACTGCGACTATATTTGATGAACTTAGGATGGCTTGAATATCATATTTTCTCGGCATCAGTCAACGTTCTTGAGATATGGAAGGTTGGATGCACCATCCTCTCAAATTCTTGCACTAGCAGTGAAATTTAAGACATAATCAACATAAGATATACGTGAAATGGCTTTGTATGATAACTGATACAGGAGAAAAATGCGCCCGAGAAACACATTAAAAACTGCGTGGTGCAGAATCATGAACTAATTGCAGATCTAGGCAACGGTGTCGAAAATAGGCTCCGTCGTCGAAGTTAACAACATGGCGAGCATCTCCATGTGAATAAAAATAGACAAGTGCTACTTTATCATTAGAGTTGGGAATAGAAAATAGACGCACATATCGGACATTGGCAGAGTACTGAAAAAATTCAGCCAGTGCGCGCCATGTAGTGCTTGGTGGAAGATTTCGCACTAATACGGTGTGTGAGTGTATATTGATACCACCATATGTGGGGTCGAACCCACTACATTCGCTTTATCAGTACGAAATCGTGCGATGCAAAGGTATGCCGTCGCAGTGGAATGAGAGACATGGTGATTAATCTGCCGTCTGTGCGTCGTGACTGGCTTAAAAGGTGGATCATACTGCATGTGCTGAGTATGATGTTTATTTGAAATCGATCCCATCGGTTTGTAGCAATGTCGTAGAAGACTGCTCATATGGTACTGCTAAACCTTCTTTAAGAGATGTAATGGGTTTAGTATGATCAGGTAAGTTTGTACTATCATTACCATCAACCTTACATGTAGCAACCAGACTCTTATTAGTACATTTTGCGTCACCCTTGACGACCTCATCTGCATTTTTAAGATCAGATGCACGTGAGCCTGTCTCCATGAAGATGTCCCAGCATGACAGTGATCGCAAGGGAAATTGTATCTGCCTCGAAAAGATCTTTTTTCTTTCTTCGGGCGAGATAACTCGTTAACATCCCTCTTGGTATTGCCTGTACGGTGCACATCCCCCTGTTGTCGCATGAGTGTGCCAACAGTTTATGCTTTAAAACGATATCTAACAAGTTATCCACCCTAATTCGTAACTTAGTAATTTCACCATATTGCCTCTTATTGTCTTCTTCGAGGTTTTCATTTTTACACCTCTCCTCCGCGAGTAATTTTTTCAAAGTTAGCCACCTCATTATTATTCAACCTTTCACGTTGATCTTGAAAGCATCTGAGTTCTTGATTTGCAAGCTTAAGTGCTGCTACTTTACCTTCCAACTTTACCTCCCAAGTGGCTCTCTTTTTCTTCGCCATTTTCTTAAATCTCCTTTTTCGTGCCTTCTCCTTATGTGGCTGAAGTCGGGCCACCTGAACCTGAAGACCCTGGATTTGAGCAGCCTGTGCATGAATTTGTGTTTTCAAAGTTTCCTATGACGGGGTACTTGATTTAAGACGATCAATTTTAGCCGATAAATCATGTATGTGCATGGCTTGTATGTGAAGTTTCCTTTGATAAGCTGCGGCGTTATCTTTCGAAATCTTCAATGTGAGTCCCTGAACCTCAGAATCTAAAGTTTTATTTTTATCCAAAACAGTCTCTAATGACTCCTTAGAAATTGCTAGTTCCACTTGTAATGATTTGAAGTTTGAATTATCAACCTCGACCTGCAAATTTAGTGTCCTCACCTTTTCGTTTAACTTCTCAATTAATTTCTCCCTGTCCTCCAGGACCTCCAACAACTCATGTATTTTTTTCTCCTCAGCAATATCTTCTAACAACTTTACATTTTCCTGTGCACACCGTTTGTCGTCTTTTATCTGGTTCTCATGAACATCGTTGTTGAGTATAGCATGACGTACGTTTTTTACTACTTGACTATGTTGTACATGAACGTATTGTCCCAGAAATATACGGAGATCCGCCCGTAGAAACTCTGCCAGTTCCCTAGCAATGATCATATGAGGCACAGAACGACAATTAAAATCTGCAAAATCCCCCAGATCTGATGCCGCCTGAATTAAGATACGGCCTATTACAGATTCTTCAAGATCTGGGCATTGTAATCCATCCTCATTGTCCATAGTAATAAATTCCTGATACTCCATTATTTACTTCTTCAGTATCTTACTATTAATATTATATATTATGTAATAAATGTATCTCACGTAGTCCGTCTATACAAATTCCCTAGCTTTGTGCTTCGCAATATCATCAATGCAAATGAATTATCAATAGTATTGACCAATAATATCAGAATGTATCATGAAAAAAACAAAACACTGGTGAGAGAAAAAAAATAATGCACAAAAACATAATAGATGGAACTAAACAAAATGACAAGTACAAGTGACCAAGACAATGTAATAACAGCAGCAAGTAGACGAAAAAGAAAGCAAATGGGAAACTAAGGAGAAACAAAAAATAGAACAGACTTACAGCTAAAAAAAAACAGGCACTTATCTTATCGCAATCCGACCAGATGCAAAGTCCGGAAAAGGCGTCAACACTGGAACAACACTGGAACAACACTGTCCCTCAAAACAAGTGAAGCACGGATGAAAATGTAAACAAGTACACGGTCGCGGTCAGATGGGCATCATGAACTGTGTAGATCTTGAGACGTTGTGTTGACTTGGTACAAAATAACTTGACATCGCCGTGGCATAGACTTGAAACTTGAAAGAATCTTACAAACGTTGTGATGTAGATTGGAACACGAAATAAACTTGAAAACCGGTTTGCTTGAAATTGTAATCTTGGATGTTACGGCGAACAATAGGACATTGAAACTGGAACATTGGACATGCGCAGTGGCAGCGTTCGCTATCCAATTGAACCTGCTGATAATAACTGGGTTCACGAGGTGGTGTGTTTACAATAACACGCTGAACAGGGGTGAGGATCGAATATAAAGATTAAACGCAGCAGTAGATTTGTAAAGTATGTGAGACCAACGTCCATGAAATTATCGATCCAAAACCACAATGGCTCACTAATTATAGGGTGTTCCGGTGGACTAAATATAGAGGATCATGAAGGATACGCGAATGATTACAGGCTTTCATACAGGACATTATGGTCAGTACATATAACACAAGCCGGCAGGTGAACAGGTCCACGGGAAAACATGGTTGACATTTATTGTACGTTCATCACAAGGAGACATCCATCAAGATATATACATGGCATAGTATATTGCAGGCAAAAACACGTAAATGCTATAAGCCTATACCTCAGTCAATAACGAGCCTCAAGCAATAGGCTTTTCTTCATCTCCATTGTTAATAGTAAAAGTAAATATATTGAGAGATATCCTTAAATCTGTTATCAATCCTGGCCGTGTACTAATAGGTAGGGCAATATTCCCGGTACACAAGTAATGTGGCGAACAAACTGATGATGGCGACCTAAACTCAGTTACCTCAATATCTTGAGATACTCCTTACGAAAAAATATCAAAAGGGGATTGTGCAAGACTTCTCACTACGTTTCTTCCCCATCTAGAACATTCTTAACAAGGTGGCGGTCTTTGAAAAATACATTTAATGTCCCAGTTAGAAAAAACACACTCTCCATAAATCCTGGAGCTTAGATGAAATCACGTCCACTTCAAACCAGTGAACGAGTACGAACCGCCCAAATAATCAACACACTGACCCCACGACATGTGACAAAAAACGTCACTAGTTGACTGTCGCTCACCACGGGTGAACGCTTCGTGCAAAAAGTAGTTTGACTACAGGCGAACACAATTCCTCACATAAAATGGGCTTGTGCTAGCATGTAGTAACATGCTACATTATTTTATCCCTAGATCTATTCTTAACATCTCACCCCCTTCGCGGAGTAAGGAAAAACAAATTTATTTGGTGTTTTTTTTCCCAATTCAAATATTTCCTTTATGGAAATACCGGCCAAAATTGATCATATCACGAATATTTAGCCATATGGAACATAACTTAGTCGCAGTCAGTCTGCATAATGTAACTTATTATTAAAAAACATGCTAGACGAATTTGTCATCAGTCATAAGCAGTCATATGTCAACACGTAACAAGTCATATATAGTCGATATTCCATGATATAACAAAAGAATACATAAATGTTTGGTCAATGTGAGTTAACAATAAATACATCAAAGAAATAGCATACATATATGAAAATGGTTTAAAATATAAAAAAAAAAAACCAAATTGAAAATTCAAAAATGCATGAATAATAATTTTTAAAAAAATTTTGAAGGTTATATCTCCAACTAACAATGCTGTCAAAAATCTTAACGGTATCAGTCAACGTTCTTGAGATATGGAAGGTTGGATGCACCATCCTCTCAAATTTTTGCACCAGCGAAGCGACGAAACACTTGGAACTAGTATCTGTGCGGGGATAATAATTCAGATTTATAACTGGTTACCTCAAATAGCCAATAAAAGATGGGGTTGATTGCCACGTCCTGTAAAGGATAAGCAACTAACTTTTTACCTCAAATAGGTGGCATAGAAAAAAATTAAAATTTTGAATATAATTTAACGCGGCCTGGCACTCTGGTGTCCAGTGCACGTGGGTAGCTAAACCTTTTTTTAGCAGGGCAGAGCGGTCTGCAGTGACGGAAGACAAGTTGGGTATAAATACTCTGTAGTACTGAATTAAACCGAGAAGACTACCAACTTGCTTCTTAGTAGTGGGCACGGACAATTTTAGAATTTTGGAAACGTTTTGTTTCACGAGTGAAATTTAAGACATAATCAACATAAGATATACGTGAAATGACTTTGTATGATAACTGATACAGGAGAAAAATGCGCCCGAGAAACACATTAAAAACTGCGTGGTGCAGAATCATGAACTAATTGCAGATCTAGGCAACGGTGTCGAAAATAGGCTCCGTTGTCGAAGTTAATAACTTGGCGAGCATCTCCATGTGAATAAAAAAAAAACAAGTACTACTTTATCATTACAGTTGGGAGTAGAAAAAAAGCGCACATATCTGACGTTGGCATTGTACTGAAAAAATTCAGCCAGTGCGCGCCATGTAGTGCTTGGTGTAAGATTTCGCACTAATACTGTGCGTGAGAGTATATTGATACCACCATATGTGGGGGTCGAACCCACTACATTCGCTTTATCAGCACGAAATCGTGCGATGCAAAGGTATGCCGTCGCAGTGGAATGAGAGACATGCTGATTAATCTGCCGTCTGTGCGTCGTGACTGGCTTAAAAGGTGGATCATACTGCATGTGCTGAGCATAATGTTTATTTGAAATCGATCCCATCGGTTTGTAGCAATGTCGTAGAAGACTGCTCATATGGTACTGCTAAACCTTCTTTAAGAGATGTAATGGGTTTAGTATGATCAGGTAAGTTTGTACTATCATTACCTTCAACCTTACATGTAGCAACCAGACTCTTATTAGTACATTTTGTGTCACCCTTGACGACCTCATCTGCATTTTTAAGATCAGGTGCTGTGTGAGCATGTCTGCACGAAGATGTCCAAGCATGACAGTGATTACGAGGGAAATTGTATCTGCCTCGAAAAGAGGTTTTTTCTTTCTTCGGGCGAGATAACTCGTTAACATCCCTCTTGGTATTGCCTGTACGTTGCACATCCCCTCTGTTGTCGCCTGAGGGTGCCAACAGTTTCTGCTTTAAAATGATATCTAACAAGTTATCAACCTATTTCGTAACTTAGTAATTTCACCATTTTGCCTCTAATTTTCTTCTTCGAGGTTTACATTTTTACTTTTCTCCTTAACAGCCATTTCTTCTACTCTCCTCTTCTCAGCTAATTGCAATTCGCCTTGTCTCTTCTTAGCTAATTCTTCTTGATCTCTAGCCACTTGTGTCATATCAATCTTTAATCTCAAACGAGAAACCTCAGATGTCAGTTCTTAAATCTGAGCAACTTTTGCATGACATTCCATCTTTAAAGATGCATTAAGCTTTTCAAGTTCACTCCTGAAATTCTTTTCTTTGTCAAGCAATGTTTTTAATGAGCTTACCTCATTTTTTTCTGTCGAGTACTAAGATCATAAAGTTCCGTATTATCCAGTTCTAATAATGACTTGGAATTAGCAAGCTCCAATTCTAATCTTGTCAGTTCTGGACCATCAGGATTGGTCTGTAACTTCAGTAATCTCACCTCTTCATGAAGTAAATTCGTTGCCTTTATTATCTCCTCCCTCTTTTCTTGTCTTACACGGTCCTCTTCTTCTTCAGTACGTAAAGTCGCCATTTTTTTTTTGTGTGCAAACTTTTTTCTTTTAATTGCTGTTCTGCAATCCTTTTGTTCTCTTCTGCAAGTAGCTCTGCTTTTCTGAGCTCTCGCTCTTCACCCCGTGCATCTCTTTGTCTCTTATCCTCCAGGGCTTCTTGATTTTCTTTGGAATTGAATTCCGCTTTTGCAAAATCCATTAATTCCTTTGCCTTGTAACCACACTCCTTGCCCATTGTAATAAATTCCTGATACTCCATTCATTTACATCTTCAGTATCTTACTATCAATATTATATATTATGTAATAAATGTATCTCACGTAGTCCGTCTATACAAATCCACTAGCTTTGTGCTTTGCAATATTATCAACGCAAATAGATTCTTAATATTACTAATCAATAGCAAAATAGTATAGCATGACAGACCAACAGTAGTAAAGATACGAGGGAAAAGAGACAGAAATATTAATAATAGACGATCAAACCAAAACAAAAACCAAAACTGGAATTGGACAAGTACGGGTAACTAATACAACGTAATACAAGCAGTGAGTGAACGAAAAAAGAATACAAATGGAAAACTAAAGACAATCCAATAAACACACAGACTTACTGCTAAGAAAACAGGACAGGACCTGTAACAATATATATATATATATATGTAAACAAGTGATAGAAGGTTAGACTAGCATTACGTACAGAATGGTTGTCAACTAAGGAGAAGAAAAACAAAATCAACACACAACAAGAACTGACAACTAGAAGGACGGAGCAGCACACCTAAACAAATTAGGTAACACTAAAAAGGCAGTGAACCAAACGTCGGTGAGTAAACTCGGGCCGGAAATTTCACTGCCTGAGAAATGTAAGCAAAACCTACAGAATCATCTGCTGTGCGGTCATTTCACAATGACATGTGTCGCTAAAAACAGATTTGTACAAAGACATAGAAACCAAGAAAACTAATAACACAGATATCAAAATGGTTTACACCACGGCAGAGGTACACGAGTGTAATAAACAGGCACTTATCTTATCGCAATCCGACCAGATGCAATCCGGAAAAAGGCGTCAACACTGGAACAACACTGTCTCTCAAAACAAGTGAAGCACGGATAAAAATGTAAACAAGTACACGGTCGCGGTCAGATGGGCATCATGAAATGTGTAGATCTTGGGACGTTGTGTTGACGTGGTACAAAATAACTTGACATCGCCGTGGCATAGACTTGCAACTTGAAAGAATCTTACAAACGTTGTGATGTAGATTGGAACACGAAATAAACTTGGAAACCGGTTGGCTTGAAATTGTAATCTTGAATGTAACGGCGAACAATAGGACATTGTAATAAACTGAAATATTGGACATGCGCAGTGGTAGCGTTCGCTATCCAACTGAACCCGCTGATAATAACTGGGTTCACGAGGTGGTGTGTTTACATCAACACGCTGAACAGGGGTGACGATCGAATATACAGATTAAACGGCAGCAGTAGATTTGTAAAGTATGTGAGACCAGCGTCCATGAAATTGTCGATCCAAAACCACACTGGCTCACTATTTATAGGGTGTTCCGGTGGAATAAATATAGAGGATCATGAAGGATACGCGAATGATTACAGGCTTTCATACAGGACATTATGGTCAGTTCATATAACACAAGCCGGCAGGTGAACAGGTCCACGGGAAAACATGGTTGACATTTTTTGTACGTTCATCACAAGGAGACATCCATCAAGATATATACATGGCATAGTATATTGCAGGCAAAAAACATGTAAATGCGATAAGCCGTTACGTCAGTCAATAACGACCCTCAATCAATAGGCTTTTCTTCATCTCCATCGTTAATAGCAAAAGTAAATATATTGAGAGATATCCTTAAATCTGTTATCAATCCTGGTCGTGTACTAATAGGTAGGGCAATATTCCCGGTACCCAAGAAATGTGGAGGAACAAACTGATGATGGCCACCTTAACTCAGTTACCTCAATATCTTTGAGATACTCCTTACGAAAAAACATCAAAAGGGGGTTGTGCAAGACTTCTCAATAAGTTTCTTCTCCATCTACGCGTTGAACATTTTTAACAAGGTGGTGGCCTTTGAAAAATACATTTAATGTCCCAGTTAGAAAGAAGCACACTCTCCATAAGTCCTGTAGCTTAGAAGAAATCACGTCCACTTCAAACCAGTGAACGAATACGAGCGGCCGAAATAAAAAAACACACTGACCCCACGACATGTGGCAAAAGAAACGTCACTAGTTGACTGTCGCTCACCATTGGTGAACGCTTCGTGCAAAAAGTAGTTTGACTACAGGCAAACACAATCCCTCACATAAAATGGGCATGTGCTAGCGTGTAGTAACATGCTACATTATTTTATCCCCAGATCTATCCTTAACAATATATATATATATATATATATATATATATATATATATATATATATATATATATATATATATATATATATATATATATATATATATATATATATATATATATATATATATATATATATATATATATATATATACAGTCAACGGTATATAAAAAGATTCCAAATGCCAGAAACACAGCAAACGGGGAAGAATAATTAGAAGACGCTCACAGACACTGGTCGCATTCAAAATAAGTATATTAAAAGGTGACTTCACATTTGACCATTGATTTCTTATGGGGTGTCAGTGTAATGAATTTACCATGATACAACGTTAAAATATCTCCAAATTTAACGATAAAATGTAGGGTTAAAAATAATGCGTAAGATACTAGGAGACATGCTCGCCCATGCCAGCCTTTCCCACCGCCATTTAAAACTAACGAGTTAGACGTGCAGACGAAACGTTTACCCTTTGTAGACGGGAGAGAAACGGAGAACACAAAATGAAAAATATGACTGAACACGTGTTTGAATATCGCAAGGCTAACAGACGCAATTGGTAGTAAAAGAAAAAAAAATTCACGTCACTAGTTGACACAAGGTAAGGAAATGGACAAAAAACGACTTTAGCTCGTGTCAGAAACAGTCATTTCTTGGACTTTTACGATACTTGATTGTTATTTGAATTCAGCGGCAAACGCCGTGGAGAAGGTTCTCGAACAAATTTCAAAAAAAAAACTAACCTTGAAAAAGTAACTTTTTCTTAATAATAATGTTATGAATATAAAACCTAGCTAGTTTGATAGCCCGTCTTGAGCAGAGAAATAATATACTTTAAATTATACAGACGGATAGATAATAAGGAAGATATTGACAAAAGACTGTGTTGTTCATATCAGACGAGCGACTGCACTGTTAAACAATGTCACTAAAGTTTCAAAATTTTCGGCCTTGAGACACTCAAGTGTTAAAATCGAGCTGTAATTAAAGAGAGGGGAAAAGGTGGAGAATTGTGGCTAAAAATAACTTCGGAGGCAGAAGTGTGTAGGGTATTGCATGGAGTTGGTTTAAGAACCAAGCGTGTTTTTTATGAAAAAACAAGTAGAGACAGACGGACCAACAGACAGTAATACATACTTGTCTGAGAGTTGACTGCAATTTGACTTTTGGTTGTAGATTTGAAAGTTAGGGGGGGGGGGGGGTCGGTGATTGGATGAATAAAATCATATTGGCAGGACAGAGATGCGCATTTTTGCCATTCGTTACAAGACTGTCCAGAGACACAGTGGTTTTGTACCTGTGGTGTTGTTTCCAGAAGATAATACATAATTTTAGTGGGACGCCATCAGATAGCCAGCAGCTCAGCTGAGTTTTGCTAGCATTTAACTGTGTTCTCAATTCTGAATTCTGGTAAGAATCAAAGCAATTCTTTTGTACATTATAATATTTCGAGTGATTGATACTGCCATATCATATAAAATGATTACGACAAGTAAGTGCTCGCTCTAGATCCCCAGCCCATGTTCAGGGTCTAGAGACAAACAAAATATATGGACGCCTACTAAAACTATGGAAGGCGGATCTATTGTTGAGATCAGTGGAACATATCACCTATCTTATTGAATAGAAGGAAACTATTGAACATATCTCAGATGCAATGTAGTCTTGGGGAACTAGTACTATGTGAAAACAACTGGGTAAGATGTGCTGTGTGGTCAGAGAGATCTGACCCAGTCTGTCTGGTGTTGTTGTGTAGTGTTGTGTGCAGAAGTGGCTCAGTAGGTAGAGTTATGACACATGCCACAAAACTTTTATTTCAGAATTGTGAGTTTCTGTTTGGCACCGAAGAGGTGCCAAATGCTGTTGTGAAATACACAAGCGTGGACCAGTGCAGTCTAACATTGTGTCAGAGCAGCAGAATATTGTACTCCATCACGGAGAGGAGGGGCAACCAGACTCTTGTACAAGATCGACGCAGTCGAGATAAGTGAGATCTGGCCTGCTGGAAATTCACCAACCAATTCACCAACTAATTTACCAACTAATCCATCAACTAATTCACCATCTAATAAAGACATACCATTGTGGGAAAATAAACCATGTAGTCATCCCATAAGTCAATGGACAATGTTTGGTAGTCATGGACTGGGCGTGATGATACCACCCCAACAGTACATTCAGTAATAATTCTCCTGGGACAATCTAATATAATTAATATTAACCAGACTTATAACAAACCTTTGTAATCACATTCCATTTTATTATGTCATATAATTATGCATTCCATTTATAACTCCATAATATTTCATATGTTCTGACCAACAAACATTTGGTTCAGAACAAATAAATTTAACAAAAGATTTAATATTTAAAACTAAAACAGCCTGAGTTAGTTCAGTGTGTTATAAATTTTATTATTATTATTAGACTTATTAAATATATGTGTGTGTGTGGGTAATCTACTACAACACATTACATTTCAGTACCCTAGACTTTTAACGTAGCCACATTCATATTAGTGAGAAAAAAAAAGATATGTTTGAGGTCGTAAGTGGTAGTAAGAAGGGCCTTCTGTAATTCGCATCAACATTTATCTCAGGAGCCTTCACAGCTGACCTCATTCATTACACTAGGTAACATCTAAACCATACAATACCATCAAAACCACTACAATATTGGGGTCTTGTCCAGGGATATTTAGATAATCATAAATATTAGAATCTCCTGGTGGGAGAATTAAACCAGTGGGGACAGATTGTAAAAATTTAAAAGTGTCCCTTAAAATATAAAAGTGGAAAATCATAGTTGGTGAATCTTCACAACCAGTTAGTTAATTTATTTATTAATTAGAATTACCTGTCATTAGATAAGTAGAATTACCTGTCATTAAGTAATTATATTTACCCTGGTCAGTGTTATTTTGTATGATGGCTGACCTGGCAAAGTTCAGATCAGCTGCTGTGCTAACGGCGAAGGAAATGGGAATGGATGGTCAGGTTTTATTTCAGTATGTAACTGCTGAATGTGACAAGTATATTGAAAGGGAAGACAGGAAGTTAGCTGAAGAGAAGAGGTTACAAATTGAGGCTGATAGAGAACTTAAGAGGCTGCAGATTGAGGCTGACAAAGAGGCTAAAGCATTAGAGGCAGAAGAAAAACGACAGCAAAGGGAGGCAGAAGATAAGAGGCTACGCCCTGTCAGGGAGTCTCAAACTCGGCTATGGGGTTTCATTTAGACCATTTTGTTGAGAAAGACGATGACATCGAGGGGTACCTCAGTCGTTTTGAGTTATTAGCTACTACATATGGGTTAGAGAGAGAGAGGTGGAGTTTAAAGTTATCACAGGGATTGAGATGTACTTCTTATGAAGTCTTCGCAAAAATGAACAGAGAAGACCAAGACAATTATGACATGCTAAAGCAGGCTTTGTTATTAAGAAACGAAAAAAATGGCGAATTTTAAAGTAAGAAATTTAGAAATGCCAAATTGTTGTCTGAGGAGACATACCACCAATTCTCTGCCAGACTGGAAACCTATTTGGAGAAATGGACTGCTCTGGGGAAGACCCAAGATCTTAAAGAAATGATCATGATAGAGCAATTAAGAGAGTCCATGGCTCCAGACTTGAGAAAATTTCTCATGGAACAAGGTGCAGAGAGGTTGGGGGAGGTTTTAAATGTCGCTGAGAGGTATCAGGCAGCCCAGGCAGAGGTAAGTGGCACTAAAAAGAAGCACATAAAAAATTTTAAAGCTCCACCGCGATTTAATAAATTTGATAACCGAGAACAGGGTAATAAAGGCAGGACAAACTTTGATAGGCCAAGAAATGACTATCGTGACAGAAACTCACAGTTCAATGACCAAAAATATAATGAAAGAAAACCGTTAAACCAAGGAAAAAGATGGTGCAAATGGTGTAAGAAAGACAACCATAACACCGAATTTTGTAGAAGGAAACCTTCAAACATTGCTGCAATGAAGTCGAGGACTCAAAGATTAAAGGTTAATCCTAATGGACAGCAGGAACCTTATCACCCCCCAGTTTGTGAGGATGTTATTTGTAATGGGGTCACCATAAGGTGCCTTTATGATACAGGTTTGGATTATGATTCAGTTGTGAAGTCTAGCCTAGTGGACCCAAGTCAGTATACCACAGAAACAGTGGAAATACAAGGGGCGACTAAGGACATACCACTCATGACACTTCCCATCGCAAGGATAACGGTAAAAACTCGCTATGTGGAAGGAGAAATCAGAGCAGCAGTGATAGATGAACCAATCTACCCTCTAATATTGGGGTGTAGATACGTCTTCTTGGGGAATCCCGAGAGACCTGTGATCATGGCGACAGTGCAGACCAGGTCACAGAAGAAGGAGGAAGAAAGGTATTTGATGTGATTGCTGAATGTCTTAGAACAGGTTAATTGTAAATGGCAGGACAAAAACTTTGAGTGTATCCAGCGCCGATGACTAGTATCGATGACCAAGCCACTCCACCCCACGTTCCATGACCCCCCCCCAGGGTAGCGTTGAAAGTCAACCCCACACCCAAAGCAAGAGACCTGGAGAATGGTCGCACATGGTGTGCAAAAAAAATAAACCACCGAACAGGGACCATGAAAATGTTGGTCTTTAAGGAACAAACCTCAAAATATTTGGGATGGCTGCTGTGACCCCCCCCAACATGTAGAGATTGCTACTTGCACACGCATCCAATGGGATATAGCGCAGTGAATGGAGATAAATCCCTCACCGATGTGGGTAGAGGTGCTAGCCCCCATCACATCCAGAGTGATGATAGGCTCATTTGATATAGAACTGTAATGGCTACGGTTCAGATATTGGTGCGCTGTATAAGGTGGAATCATTTTTACTCTGGATTAGATATTTCAGTTGTAAGGTCCTAGCGCTAGGGACAATCCGCAGTATGATGGACCCCCCCCGCCCCCCCCCCCGGGCAAGCCCTCAGATTGAGTAAAACGAGCCAACGCTGGTCCACATGAGACGTTACGACAGATCATGAGCAGGTATATGGGCGCCATCGCAAGGATAGCGGATGATGGTAACCCGCTTCTACTTTAAATGCATCATATCTAGGGGATACGTAGGAGTATAAGCAGGCGATGTCACTTATGAGAGGATTGAACCACTAGACTCATATCGTTAGCTCTAACGCCCCTATGTGTTTTAATCGCCTCCTTCCGAGGAGTAACTGAGTGCCTAGATCATATCCACACACCTGAGGTAGCAATTGGTGGCAGAAGTCACCTTCTTTCGAGAGGAATGCGTGAGAATTATTATATAAGATAGGGCCGAGTTCAGTGATCATGTGGACGACTAGCAAGAGAGTCTGGAGGCTTCGTATACTTAGTTGGTTCATAGAATAAAACCAGATTGGTTGTTGGTGAACCTATAAATTTCCCACTGTCCAGAGGAGGGATAAGTGATGGCATCGGCATACGGCTGAGGTGTAGACGCCTAGCGGATCTCGAACGCATCTCATCGGTTTGACGATGTTCTGGGTTGACCGCGCTGATTAGCCACAATAGTTTGCATTCTCAAGACCCTAGGGACATTGTATGATAGTACTAAGTTATGTGCATCGACAGATGTACATTAGTCCTAGGAAGCCAGGGATAACGGAGGCATCACTACCCCCCTCCGGCCAGATGGTTCGAACCCGAGTTTTCCCTGTTACAGAGACAACGCATCAAATGTCTGTCTGTGCTACCGCCGCCCATTTATCCTAACGGGATATTAGTACTCGTTTGGAATCAAAGCAACTCTTGTACGCATGCCTGTGAAAGTCATGGCTTACCAGATCTGATGGCCCAACGAAGTGTCCTAGGGTGAAAAGCCCCCCTGCTAGTGGACATTGCCGACGCCGAAATGGTCTCGACTATTGTGACTAAGCAAGCTGTGCGTTTACTAAGCGATAGTAGGCGTACTCTCGACTTTCGAGGGACATTGATCTACCACCAGGAAAATATGTGTTCATGGCGATGAGACGGTATGCCCCTGTCCATCAGGTGCAAACTTGAGTCAAAACATGTAGCAGAGGCTCTACAACGATCAATAATTATACTCAGGATAACCGTGCAATCGGTATCCTCCCTGATAATGCTCACATTTCAAGGGGAAGTAACTTGAGATGTGAAACGGACACTAAGTGCCACATTACTGGTAGGCCACAGATTACGTAAAGAGAGAAAATTAACCCATAGACACTTTCACTGTAGTACGGCACCATCACGTTAGCAGATTTCTGCCAGTAAGAAAGGCTACAAATGGAAAAACTCGATTCCTATCGCTAGGATGCTGGCACCTAGATCTCGGGGGGTCTTCACAACCCGGTTCTAAAGTGGGAGCGCGCACAACACCCAAGCGCATACCACATTGGGTTTGTGTCGTAGTTACCACGGAGATAGTGTGATGATACCGATAGTTTGTCAACCATAGCGCATTAATCATGTCTATCCACTACAATGGACTAGTACTGACTATTTGCTGCGATGCCAATCAAAAGGTACATTTTGTTAAAGGTGCCATGATGGTGAGCCTTATATTAATGGTACCTGGACAGATGAGCAAGGCAGAAGAGGGATACTGGGTTACCGAGTAGTTCATCCCCGATCATTCCTCAACCCTTATCCGATCAATACGTGAACGAACTGACCCACTCGCGCCTGAAATCCTGGGGATGGAACGATGGCAAATGATAATCTTGAGACAAGCCAGAAATAAACCCATGCAGCATACTTTTAATAGGGAAGGCCAATAAGGACAGACACCCCCAGAAACTAAGCGGCCGACGTGCCGGGGGGGAGAGAAGGTTGCTTCTTTCTACTACCTTGACCACGGTCCATGCCAGCCAATTTAAATTACCCAACAAATTTTGGGATGGCCACAAGGTCCATACTTACGGTTCTAGCGAAAGGGTAGTCTAGAACCAAACTTTAAAATTTGAATTCTAAACTCAGGGGAAGTACAGTAAAGAGTTTATCATGTAAGTTAATCCTGTTTAGAAGAAGTATCGGTGGAGACAGCTCCCACTCCTAGGACAAAGCACCCCCTTACTGGGGCCTCCCCCTTGGCTTCCGACAACTCACAATGCAACAAGAACCACTCACCTCACATGAATACCCATTACATCCTTGTGAAACTGCAGCACAGCGGCAGTTACTAAGGTAAAAGTCAGCCCACGTGAAGCACCTGACCTAAAAAAATCAGAGGGAGAGAGTTCAAACAGGTTCTTGAGGAACTCATACAGATGTTATTTCCTAACAGATAAACCAGGACATACAAATTTGCTACAGTATGACATGAAACTGGTAGACTCAAACCCAATCTGTATGAGAGCCTATTCTATTCCGTTCGCGAAGGAGAAGGCATTGAAGGAAGAAATAGAGTATTTGTTGAAGGAGGGGATTATTTCGCACAGTGAATCATCTTTTAGTTCTAGTGGCGTTTTGTTGAGAAAACCGTCTGGGGAACACAGACTGTGCATAGATTACAGGAAACTGAATGCTGTCACAGAAGGACAAGTGGATCCATTACCAGACACAAAACAGTTATTTGCCAGACTGAACAAGGCAAAATACGTTTCAAAGGTGGATCTTAGTAAAGGCTATTACCAGATCCCAGTGAAGCCTGAAGTGAGACCTTATTTGGCTTTTAGCACTTCGGATGGACATTATGAATTCAATATGCTACCATTCGGACTGAAAAATGCTCCGAGTGTGTTTTCAAGGATGATGCGCAAATTGTTGGATCCCCTGAATAACCCATGTATCACGAATTTCATGGATGATATTCTCGTCGCCACAGAGACATTTAGGACATTTGAGGAACACATTAAACTCGACTGGCTCTAAAACCTGTTTTATTTGATAGACTTCGGGAGGCGAACTTAACTGCTAGGCCAACAAAATGTTGTATTGGATGCAAAGAGTTGGGAATTCTTGGGACACACTGTACAGGTATATCAGTGGTAACATGACCCCTGACTCCCAAGCTAAGAACTTGTGAACAAAAAACTGCAGAGAGCACCTAGACCACAAACAAAAAAAGGGACGTGCGATCATTCGTGTCGTTTTGTGGATTTTACCAAAAAATATATCAAAAATTTTTAACTCTATTGTGCTCCTCTGACTGACAACATCTGACGAGGTCGCAAGGGACTTCCAGATAAAAATTGTTTGGACTGCGCAATGTGAATTAGGCTTTCAAGAGTGTAAAGGAGAAAAACTCACTAGCAAGATGAGACCTATTCTGTCAAATTGCCTGATTTGACACAGGACTTTATGCTTGCGGTGAGAAACAGATGCAAGTAAAATGTAGGCCTCGAGGGGCGGCTTTGTTGCAAAGGTCATCTTCACCCGATGGGGAACTGAACCCAGTCGCTTATGCAAGCCGCAAATTGAATAAAGCGGGGCAAGGATACTCCACAAGCGAAAAAGAATGTTTAGCGTTAAGTTCTGGGGCGATCAATAAAAAAGTTTCAAATCAAATCTATATGGTATGGTTTAGGACTCTTTGTGGTCCAGACGGATCATCAAGCACCTAGGTATTTCTTATCTCAGGCTTATAAGCATGAAAATACGCATGCATCTTGTTGAGATGGGTCTTTTATTCGATATTGCAACCTTATCAGTTTATTATCGAATTACCATCCCAGGGTCATTGAATGTCGGTGCAGATTTCAACTCAGTCGGGCACCTCCTGTGATCAAGATTAGAGTATGTTGGCAGGGCGTGAGGAGTAATATTTATCTATGTGTATCACTGTTGTTTTTGGAACTTGCCGTAGTGACATGTTCTCTAGGTGGAGAGAAGATGTGTGATGAATTTTTTATACCATGATACAAATCGTTATTAATATCTCACCATATAAAAAAAATTTTTAACGATAAATCCTGTAGGGTTAAAAATAATGTGTAAAGATAATAGGAGTCATTGCTCGCCCATTGCCATCAGGCCTTTCCCACCGCCATTTAGACAAACTAACGAGTTAGAAGTGCAGGATCAGCGAAACGTATTGTAGCCCGTGATTGTAGTCGCCGAAGAGAAAGATATCGGAGGAACTACCAAAATGAAAAAAAATGACTGAATGAAACACTGTAGGGTTGAGTGATTTATGGGAGTAGAGGAGACAAAAGACTAACAGACGCTACTTGGTAGTAAAAGAAAAAAAATCACATCACTAGTCTGACACAAGGTAAGGATAATGGAGACAAAAAACGACTTTAGGCTCTTGGTTAGTAACAGTCATTTCCTAGGACTTTTACGATACTTGATTGTTATTTGATTTCCGCCGGCAAAACGCCGTGGAGAAGTCAGCAAATAAGTCTCTCGAACAGTTTTCACAAAGAAAAAATACTAACCTTGACTAAAAGTAACTCTTTTACCTTAATCATATATATGATTATGAATTTAAAACCTTGCTAGTTTGATAGCCCATCTTGGAGCAGAGAAAATAAATTATACTCTTAAAATTATACAGACGGATTAGCTACAATAAGGAAGTTATTGACAAAAGACTGTGTTGTTCATATCAGACGAGCGACTGCACTGTTAATCAATATTCACTATAGTTACCAACACTACTCGTTTCGCGTCCTTGCAGGAACGCAATTGCATAATTTCGAGCTGCAGTTATGAGTGTTGTAAGAAAAGCCTGGAAAGGGGGAGAATTGTGGCTAAACATAACAACAGGATGGCAGAAATGTGTGTAGGGTATTGCATGGAGTTGATTCCAAGAATCCAAGAAGTGTTTTTTTTATGACAAAAATAATCAAGTAGAGACAGGACAGACCAACAGACAGCTAACAATACATACTGGACTGAGAGTGTCTGATCAATTTGACTTTTGGTTGTAGATTTGTCAAAAGTGGGGAGGGGGGTGGAATTCCGAACGGTGGGATCAGGTTGAATGTAATCATATTGGCAGGACAGAGATGCGCAAATTTTTTGCCATTCGTTACAAAGAATCTGTCCAGAGACACAGGTTGTTTAGTTACATGTGGTGTGGTTTCCAGAGAAAGATAATTTACATTTATTTTAGTGGGACGCCATCAGATAGCCAACGCAGCTCAAGACTGAGTTTAGCTAGATATTTAAACTCTGCGTGTTGTCTTCAATTTACTGAATTTATGGTAACATGGTAATCAAAGCAATCTTCTTATGTATACATTTATATTAGTTCGAGTGAGTTGATAGCTGCCATATCATATAAAATTTGATTACGACAAGTAAGTGCTCGGCTACTAAGACTCCACAGCCCATGTTCAGGGTCTAGAGAGACAAAAACAAAACACATCCTCTTATATGGACGCCTACTAAATCTATGGAGGGCGGATTATATTGATGTGAATCAGTGAGAACCTATCACATTTCGTCCTATATCTTTATTGAATAGAATGGAAAAAAAGACTATTGAACATAATCTCAGGATGCAAAATTTTTGTAGTCTGGGGGAAACTAGTTACTATGTGGAACACAACAGGGTAAAGATGTGCTGTGTGGTCAGATGTGGATCTGACCCAGTCTGTGTCGGTGGTTGTTGTGTAGTGTGTGTGCAGTAAGTGGCTCAGTAGTTAGAGTTCTCCGTCACATGCACAAAACTTTTATTTCAGATTGTGAGTTTTGTTTGGCACCGAAGAGGTGCTATGCTGTTGTGATTTACAACAAGCGTGGACCAGTTTAGTTAGTTAATTAAATTGCTAGAGAGAGATGAGAGGGGGAAGATGGCCGACTTGTGTAAAAATTTTTATTTGACGTTTGACAGTGACAAAATTGAATATCTAAATTAAATAATGAAACTGGACATAATAATCATATGGGTGTATAGCTTAGAGTCCCCTAAGCAAAAATGGTTTTAAAAAATATTGTAGTCCCAGTATTTTGCAATTATTGAGACATACTAAATGTCTATTAACACTAAGATCGGACTGACTGTGGGTTTCCTGCTTGGGTTTTTTTGTGGGTTTTTTTTTTTAATAAGTTAGTGGGGACTCCAGCTTAGAAGAGGCATGGTAGTAATTCAAATTCTATTAGTTGGCTCAGGAGTGAAAGGGGAGAGATTAGGAAAAAATGTAACTAAAAAACCGAAACATTCTTTTTTCTACCTTGGGCATTACCTAACGCAGGATTCTGACCCATTCGTGGACTTCCAGACACTGAGTTTGTTTACAAGGTAGTTACCTGTTTCAAAAACTGACATTTGCACTGTTAGTTTAGTCGCTAAATTTCCATTGGCCAGTTCTAATAGATATAAGTAAAGGTCAAAGGAACCCGTTACAACGCCCATGAGGCATTTGGGAATAATGGTGTTAGGCCCATATTATCTTGACCTTCGGCTCAATAGTTCTTATGTAGTTCGGCATCACGCCAGCCGCCTTAACCTTCCCAGAGTAGCTCTGGTACCATTTGGGGCTGGGTGACCCAGGTGCCGTTTGTGGCCTAATACTTTTTCCGCTCATCTGAGGGATCCATCTATAGACCACTGCGCTAGGAAGGCCAATAACTAGATTTCTATCAAAAGCTTACAATGTGATCAACGCAGTTGACAAAACTTTTTCGTATCAAATTCGCTGAGATCAGCTGTTGTTAATTTATGAAAATAAAGAAGTACTTCCGCAGTCTGGGCAGGGCAGAGAAATAACTGAGTGCCCCCATTCTCTTGCTCCTATGTCAGCGTTATTTGTATACTATTTCTGTGAATATTTTATATTGTGATGTAAGAATGATTTTTTGAGCTATTCTTTTTTAATATGTTTTTTCTACAACTGCCAAAGCTTAAGATAGTAAGAGTAACAGCTTGGGGATAAGTGAAGGGACACTGCCGTGGAGCAGACATTGTTGGTCGTACCTACACATTGGAACTTGTTCGGTTTGATTTATCCCTAATCGTGTTGTATATTTGTCTTGATTCGTTTCGTTTTAGAATATTATCGTATTTAAGAATATGTTTTATTTTAATTTTTAATAGTAAGCCCTCCGTGTTCCATGAACACTTTTTTGGTTCAAAACATGCTGAAGCGGTGATAATTTAAAAAAGAAGAGCAAATCATACAAAAGAAATGTGGTTACTCCCGTATTGTATTGAGGAAACTATGTAAAGTTACAGTGGCGTATCTGCCATAGAGACCTGGGTGTGGTCACAGCAGGTGAGACATATAATATTAGGGGCGAGTGCACGGTATGACGCGAGGCTGCACACACACCATATGTACAAATACTATATAATAACGTGTGATCAGATATAAAAGGCCAGGGTGTCTTTTTATTGCAGAGGTTTTATTTCCTGTTTACCAGCCGTGACAGCCTCGCAACTCAACTGCCATCGACCCGTGAGTGTCACTCGACACATCACAAATCTCAACGGCGTATCATCATGCGGTGATTTGAGCGCAAGCGCGCCAGCAGCTGAGCTGGAGGAGACTTAGCTGCGTGTTGAGGATATCTATATTCTTACAGCATCTATACCGACATGGTCGTAGCTACGATGGATCACGTTCTGTAAAGATCCCAGAGTGATGATTTTACAAAGGATCTGCGGTTATCAGTATGTGTGATACCTCTCTCATAGATCTAGAAATAATAATGTCTATCTTCTCAATTCCCTCACACCGAGAAGAGTTATCGGCCCGGCCCCACGGCGCCCCAAGGCTGAAGAGACCCACAACCTCCAAACCACCCCCCTACTATATCCATATACTAATCTACTAAATCCCACAAAACAATTCAGCACTCAGATATCTCTCCCTCCATTAGATCCTCTCAATCACCCAGTCTACTACTCTCATTACAACTCGAAACAATAAATATACCTCTCAAAACAATTACATATCAACACTCCCATATTCCTCAGTTGAAAACATACTTAAATATCACTTCCCATACCTCGCTATTTTACTACTTAGACCGCCCTTACAAATAAAATCCTTCAACTCTCTGACTTCATCACACCACACGCTTCATCGGCTACAGCTCAGATACTCAAATCACACTATTGTATCCTACCAATAGTACCCTTATCCACTCATCTACTCAAATTTTAACATTCACAAATACTTACTCCTAACCTCCAATTACGACCTATAATCCCACCAATAAAAACAACATTTTTCCACATCAAAATTCATTATCTTCTACTATAAAGACTCTTATATGTCCTTCTATCATCGCTACCGCTTCATCCAATCCATCGCACTGCACCCCATCAACCTCACACTACATCCCATTCTAACTTAAACCATCACCTTCATAACCTCACAATCTCTCAACACTCTAAATACAAACTTCGACCAATCCCTACCACATCATTGACTTCCCCTTCAATCTAAATACCATCTCCCCCATGTCCATATTTTATATTATAATAATTACTCTCCATCACTCCATACCGACTTTTATTATCCAGCTCCATAACCCCTGGCTCTCCATTATTGACTACAACTTCCAACATCACCTCAGGGTCACCTATTCGGCACTCAACTGCCAACTTTTACATGTCTACCGATAATATTACATCACCTCTCCTCATCCCAAACACATTCATCCCTATTACCTCCTACTACCTACTTCGATTTATTATCCACATTCCAATCAATAATTTCAAACTACCATATTAAATACCCTCCTATCATCCAATCTTACACTTCCTGACTATCGTAACAATACCCTTGAGATCCCCCATCTTCCCACAAACGCATCCCCAATCTAACCCAATAATTCCACCCTCCCATCTACATCTCATTTACTCCAATTATCATCAATCACTTTACTCTTCCTCTCCACATGTTAACAGGCGTATTTCATGTCCCTTTCCATTTTGTATCCACTTGTTTGCAACATACAGATTATAACATTAATCTAATTTACTGTCAATCTTAACACTAAATCTATATCTCACCTATCACCATCAATCATCATCCACAAACTCCCAGCCAATACTCTCACACCCCAGTAAACCCAATAAACCATCTACGCCCCGATTTTAAGAAAAATCCAATCATACAATTCCATCAAAAATCTAAGAAACCCTCCCAAGTCTACAACATCAATTAACTTTGTCAAACTTTCAAATTCCCACTTATTCACCAAAGTGACAATATTCTCCCAATCCCATAAACATCATCATGCTAACATTAAATCTCCCCATAAACTAAAAACAATTCGACCTGCATACACCACTTTAAATTCCAATATGCTAACCAGTAATCATGATTAGTGGAAAACTAATACAATCACACTCTATTACTATCATGTCATATGTCCTAAAATCTTCAATTTCAGACCTACCTTCCTCGATATCCGTCACCTCCTTATACTGAGACACTAACACCACATCCCATAAATACATTCCCTTTTAATCATCTGTAAAAAACAATTGTCTGAAATAAATTATACAATGCCCCTCATACTTCAACATTCATCAACACCACCAAACCTCCAATTAACGCTCATCAAAAACCTATCAAGTACATAATTCTCATACTAAAAACTTTTTCTTTAACATCTACACATCTGACCCTCCACTATACGATACTTAAATTTCCTCACCTAACCGAAACATCATCCAGATAGATAAAACTCTTTGGCCAGAAGTTTTTACAATCTCCTTAACTTCTTCACCTTATTCCACCGCACTTAACTCCTTGTATCACCAGCTAAACAAAAACCACTCACTTAAAAAATTACAACCATCCTCCTGAACCACCAATTCCACTCATCTCCACCTAAACTTCTCATCACTTGTCATGGGGCCCCAATCTGCTATCCAAACAATCTTCCATTAAAGCTACATGCTAATCATATTACGAACACAAGATATTCCCCATCTCTCCCCACAATTCTTTACCTTATTCACCAATCTGTCTAAATTATATACTCTATCCTTACAGTCACCATTTAATCAACCCCTCCTAACCCAACCGACGTTTGAATTACATTAGGGTCAAACCTTCCCACATCACTACTAAAACTCAAGTTCACACTCCTTTCTAAAGCCATACACTTCTCATCCAAAATTCCCCACATAAATTTCCACCATTCAAACCCACAATATGGTACCTAAACTAGTATCCACTCAATAACATTACAACTCCACTATCTTTCCGCCCCTCCACCTTACTTTCATTCGCAACATAACATCATTTCACAACAAATTAACCTCATTCCATAATCTTATCATACCTCAAATTCTCCTTGGATCCTACAACTAACTTACATGTATTTCATGTAATCTAATCTCTGTTATAAACACTTTGTTTTCATAAGTCAAGGCGATACTCGTGTTCCGTTAATTCGGTGCCGCGCCCGGTAGGAGTGGGAACGGAATCTCTGGGAATGTCGCGAACAGTGAACCACCTAGATTTCAGTCGTTCTTTGGGAACTTAAAACGATCGCACTTTTGGAAGCCCCATGATGGTTGCCATTGGTCAGTCTGTCCAAATTTGCTACCGTTTGTCATTTGCGTTAGCAGTACTTTTCATTAATATTAATTAATTCAATGTATTTATTCGTAATTCAGTTAATATTTATTCAGTTCTGTTACCATGTTCGTGCACTATGTAGTCCATTCTCCTCTGACTATCATTTATTTTATGATTGTAATTTTGTCCGTTATGAGGTCCATGTGGACGTCTCATTTTTTCGCAGTCATTTTATTTTTTGTGTACTTTGATATTAATTTTGACTCGTGTCAGACCATGACCTTTCATTGGTCATGTGATATCCGCTTTTTTTATTTAGTTCCAATTATTAATATGAAAAATTATATTTTTCCATTCTTACATTGTTTTAACCATCAAACTTATCCTACCGCACAATCAATAATTCACCAACAACATTCTAACAATACATAACCGAATCATTTCTATATAAATATTTCAACATTACACACAATACCTTCCCCACTTTTAAAAACCAAACATTTAATTACATTCCCCCCCTTTTTACCCCCCAGGTTAATTATCACACCGAATCATCCCCTTATAACCTCCCAATACCTCCAGTAACTCAATAAGTAGCACAACCCCTTCCCATCTTCTCCAAAAACTCCACACCAACATCCCCAACCCAACCTCTACAAACAAATAAACTAAAGTTTAGCCACAACACAAAGTATGCCCTCATCACTAATACCCATATCCCATACTTATCTTAAAATATACTTTTCAACGAACAGTTACACTGTATACTGAACACAATAAAATTTAAACTTGATCTCAGGCATTCATACATTCCATTGGAATTATCATTATACCCAGCCCATGTCACCAACCATACACTGACAATCCTAAGATTATACAGGCATACACTCCCACATAATACTCAATACTATGTCCTCACTACGCCCCCACCTACATCTAAATACAAACTACGCTCTAGACCTTACTCTAATAAACCAAAATCTCCTCTTCAAACTACCGATTACGCAAAACCTCTCGAACAACAATTAACCTCAATACGACCATACTTCAACATCCCTACCACCATAAATTCACTAGCTATGAATTCCGCCTTATAGCATTCCACCCCAATCAATAATACTACCTAACACAACCCTAAAAATTAACCATAATACAATCTGTGTACCGTCTATAACTACTCTATATGTAGACCCAAATATATTCCAATCCCTGAAACCCTCCACCCCAAGCCACCACCCATAAGATAATCATACATTATTTAACAACCCCGTTACTAATATCTCAAAGACACTATATGAACACACTCATTCAAACCACTGGGAAATCAGAACACCATACCCCTAAGAACTAAAAAATCTTTTAAAACCTCACATTAATGCCTACAACTAAACTCAAATCCTGTATTCATAAGTACCAAATATCTCACTACCAAAATTCATCTTCACCCAAAACCCACAAAACCCATACACCTCTAACAACTAACCCCATCCTCCGACTTTAACACTAATCTGTAAACAATAAAAATCAAAACTTCTCTACAACGAATATAAAAAAAAACTAAAGCCTATCTCTAAGAAATTCCACCATAGAAAAACGTTTCCAGAATTTACCCCACCCATATACCCCTGCCCCCCTTTCAGCCCCCAAACTAAAAACAAAATCATTAACTCAATAACCCAACTGTCGCAAAACTCTAACCCACCCTTCCCACATCCTACGTCTGTCCCTTTCCAATATCACCTCTAATCTAACTATACCTCAAACAAAAATCCCTAACATATCACTCCCCACCACTAACAACATCAAACATCAATCTACAAATAAAAAATCATTTAACCAACCAAAAAATGCAATACCACTCACCCAATCTAATGGCCCAAAGAAAAATAACCCCACCTACTCACCCTATTGATAGGATACCCTCAAAATCACCATGATCCCACCAAAACTCCGAATTCACAACGGGACTATCTGAAATTATAACCTACTCAACGAACAAAGACAAACTAATAAAAAGTCCAAAGCTATCCACCCTGCTAATATATCCGATTTCCAAAAATAATCCTACCCCTAATAAAAAAAATAAGTCATACCAATAACATTCTTTAAAAAACGTAAACAAGTCAAGCCACCCTGCACCTCAGTAACCCCTTAACAATAACGCAACTGCCAAAATTCCACATAACTTCCATAAACAATATACACTCATACCACATATAACCCTATCGTCACACTCAAATGAAATCACCATATCTAAACCATTTAACTTCTCCTCCCATCCTAACATAGATACATACATCACACCTCTCTCTACCAACTACTACTAATACCATATAGCATATAGTAAACATCTAGCACAGAATCTCACTCAGAATGCTCACTCTATGCAAACTATATCCATCACATAATCTCATAACCACATCCCACAGACACTCTTGTCTATCCTACAATCAACGCACTTCCATGTTGTCCCAGATGTCCAATGATACCCCACTCTCACCATCACAATAAGCACCCCACGCCCACAAGAACCTTTCATCCCCTTCAGAACCTCCCTTCAAACAGCCTCGTCTAACACATTATACAGACCCTATTCTGTGTGCTGATTAGACAATGAGCTAAATTCTCCACTCTCCAAACACAAAAATCTACAAATACTCTCTACTCAAAATCCCAATTTAATTCTTACGTATTCTCTTTTTTTTTGTTTTCTACCTACGATATCTTGTTTTCTCAAAATATATCTCGCTCTCAATCACGCAACAATCCCCTTTACATCGCCACGCTTACACTCACTAATCCCCACTCAACCCCGAGCATTTTAGAATGCCACTCTGTCTCTCCCCAGTCCTTACATAGACCTACTACTCAATATACTAACTGTCCAGCTCACCTTATTAATCTGAAGACAGTTCCCTCAATTTCTACAAGCTCATCTTGATACTCGCCTAAACTGACCGTAGAAAGACGAGCATAGACACACGCAATCCTTGTCAGTTCCAAATTTGCACTGTTGTCTACCTCCGCAGGAGTACCTCATCCCAACACGCACTTATGCTCGCCACCGCACAACACGGCGTGCCCGGCCCAATGGGTCGTGCCGGGGATGCCCTCTGCGATGACTCAAGTGTACCGTACCTTGCCGGTAGCTGCGCAGTTCGCTGTAGACTGTGACCCCTCAATGATATATACCATACCGAGAGCAGACTTTATCCGCGGGCGGACGGAATTCTTACGCGTTGCCATATTCGGATATTGTAAACTTGTTGTTTTTATCTGGGCGCTTTGGTTAACCGGGGGAGGGGGGGGGGAGGGGGGGGGGGAGGGGGGGGGGGGGGGGCGGGGGGTGGGGGGCAGGGGGGGGGGGGGGGGGGGGGATTGGGGGGGGGGGGGGGGGGGGTATAGTCTCTGGGGTTATATCGAATTACCTGCTCTCAACCCTAAAACTTCTCTAAACACGCCGCTCTATCGCATACTGGACCGCTCTCACTCACCACACGGATAGTTTCTAGGCCCGACACAGGTGTCAGGAACCCCATTCCCAGGCAATCGAACCACCCCGAGCCCACCACCATCACCTTCCTCTCCTCCAATACGTTCCAATTTGCAGCCAATCACGTCGCTACCCCCCACGTTACAACCATCTCCTTTCCATGCCGTTCGGGCAAATCGGCTCACACGTTTTGGCGGGCCGTGAATACGGGCCCTCAGCACAGGGTAATCAAGGGGAGATATCTCTTATACGTCCCTCTCACTCACTGGGCACATACGATGGCGATCTCTACCTTGGCTACGGCCACATCGGGTCCGCGCAGCCGCACTCGACTAACAATCCTCATCTCGCTCTCTACACTAGACTCTTGTGACTATCAGTTGTTTCACACACCCCCCACAAACCCCAC
Organism: Oreohelix idahoensis; assembly: GCA_024509875.1. NCBI lineage: Eukaryota > Metazoa > Mollusca > Gastropoda > Stylommatophora > Oreohelicidae > Oreohelix > Oreohelix idahoensis. The sequence goes on from JAMPIV010014242.1 coordinate 130,365, forward strand.
CGCACCTGCATACCTGGGGGCACGCCTGCATCTCTAACCCCAACCTTCACACCCGGAGGCAGCCGCGCCCCTACCACATATCCAGAAACCACGGACGTGCACGGTGCGAGACGGATACCCCCTCCGGCTAGACCGAGCCAGTACGCATAGTACGACCGGACTGGCACCAGCCACGACCTTAATACTAACAAAGAATGCTTCAAGTCCCCCGTGGTGCTTGCATACACATCTCACTGGTACTCTGCGCTACGTTAAATGATAACAGACAGTACCTAGCCCCTTGGAGCCCCATCATCAAAAACCCACAAAACTAACTGAAACCATCACCCTCCCAACGGTCTGCAACAATAAGAACATATAACCAACCTCTAACGGGTGACCCCCTTCCTACAACAATCAACCCCCATACAAATCTGCAGACCCTATGTCTACTGCATCTCCCCCCCGCGCCACACCAACTCACCGCATCCACCCTCAACCCTACTTCAGTATAACTACGGCGTACACAACACACTGGTCCTCGGGTTCCCAGCATCTTCCCCGACGTACGGTAAATTCCTCCCAACCCAACCTCTATCAGCCCAGCCACGCCTACAAAAGCCTACCTACACAACTCTTCACTGTATACGTTCGGGTACCTTCCCCTGGTACGAATCACTGGTCCGTGGGGTGTACTAGTCGCCAACTCAATAGGCCCCGTCGCCTACGAACCAAACGCTAGATAGCCACCGATAGTCGCAATGCCCTCAACGTAGTGAGCGTGGTCGACCCTATAATATCCGATAGTATGTTGCAACAGCCTACCCCAAGCCTCCCCCTCGGACCCCCAAGTCCAGGCACGCCACACGATGTGCCACCAACCCGCTAATAGTAAGCTGTAATTCTGACCTCTCTAAACCAATCTACGAGTCTATCACCCCCCAGCCAATTACAAAACCACGCACAGACTCTTCTCCGCCACCGATACTAACCTACGTAATACTACATCAGTACCATATGCTACCACGTAACAGTGACAGCGTTCTAAACCATACCCCAGTATCAACCACGCCCGGCAACAACACCTTATCATGCAGTCGCGCCCCGACCCCCTCCAACCCCGCAATAGCAGTACTGCCTACCACATGTTGCCAATGATCCCCATTCCCGTCACACCACCACTGCCTGCATTGGTGTAACCAAAGTCGATGAAGGCGTCTCACGCAAGCAAGTGACTAGACCAACTTGCAGCAGTCCTCATCTTTTTATTGTAAATGGTTCCTAAGAATAACCCCGAAAGTACGAAGATGTGGGTGGTTTTTATACCTGCAAAAAAAAACATTTTCAAAATTCGCAGACCGCCTCTACTATCAAAGACGAGTAAACTTATCTAGCACGCCATCATCGTTTATACATTCTGCGCAGCGTGAATTTATCCATCCAAGGTAGTTGTATGCGTCTACTGTACTACACCTAGTAAGCAGCAATTACACATCTATCTACCCCAAAGTTATTGCCGATCCATACACATGCGCCCTACCCAATGGGGGCGGGGGTCGACCCCCCGCCCATGTGCATCGAGGAAACCTATACTTGATGGCTAGTGATCTTGTCTCCCCGACACAGAAAACAACGAAACAACTAATATCTCAATGTAAAACTCATATGTCTGTCTGACAAACGTAGGTCTTTTGCAGTCAACGATGGAACAGGTCCCCTACTAATTTTTAACAGAGGATTAGTTAATGGATCCGTCGTCTCAGTATTGAGGGATTCGGGATCCACAACGATTGGTGTACGACAGTCGCTGGTACATCCCAGCTGTGCAACGGGGGAATATGTTCGTTGCATGACGTTTGGTGGAACAATAGAGTTTTACCCCACAGCTATTATTCATGTCAACACTCCTTTCTTCACAGGAAACGTAAAAGGATGTATGCTAAAAAAGCCTATAGCTGATTTGATGGTTGGTCGTATACACGGCAGTAAAGATTGTACTCCAGATGAGATTATAGAATGGGAGAAACATAACCTATGCACTGGAAACGCCGTGACGACTAGAGCGCAGACTCAACTCATGGAGAAAGTTGATGATAATAAAATGGATGCAGACAACCAAGAGGAATTTGTAGTCAATTCACCTATTGACAGGGAAACATTTGCAACCAAACAAAAAAAGGATAAATCTTTAAAAAAATTTTTTTCGTTGGTTGATAAAGGTGACATTCTATCCTCAGGTAATAATAACAAACCTTGTTTTGTTATTAAAAATGACATATTGATTAGATGTTTTAATGACAAATCACAAATGAAACAACAAGTTATGGTCCCATATACTTTTAGACGGTACATTCTTCAACATGCACATGACTCACATTGTGCTGGACATTTGGGATATACTCGAACACGATCTCGAGTACTGTCTTCATTCTTTTGGCCAGGGGTGTCAAGAGATATTTCGCAGTATGTACGTTCCTGTACTACATGCCAAGAAGTGAAAGCACGTGGAGCTTTTCACACGGCGCCTATTCAGGCTTGCGATATCTCAGTGAGACCTTTTGACAAGATGGCAATAGACATTATTGGTCCATTGCTACCATCGGCCAGAGGACATAGATTCGTCCTTACGTGCATTGATTTGTGCACACGATGGCCGGAAGCTATCCCATTAAAGACCACCACTACCACAGATGTAGCTGATGCACTACATCTCATCTTTTCTAGAATAGGGTTTCCTAGAAAACTTTTATCAGACCATGGGTCACAGTTTATATCTGACACCATGAAGGAAGTCATGAAAACTTGGGACATTGATAGAAATTTAAGTAGTATTTATCATCCGATGAGTAATGGTACGGTTGAAAGACTTAACCGTACACTTAAACAACTACTACATAAGGTTACTGCTAAGCACCCTCATGACTGGGACAGAGCACTCCCAGCTGTTCTATTTGCTTATCGGGAGGTACCGCATGAACAAACTGGCTTCTCTCCCTTTGAATTAGTTTTTGGTGCTCCCCCAAGAGGTCCTATGGGACTAATAAAAGACTTATTAATTGACGACGAGATGACTCAGGACACTCAGTCATCTTACGAGTACGTGATTAATCTTCGGAAGAACATTATTGAGTCTTGCCAGTTGGCAACAGCTTCTTCTGAGGCTGCAAAAGCTAAGGCTCGATCTCTACAAAATATGTCTCGACGATTACGCCAATTATTCCCAGGCGACGAGGCTTATGTGTTACTTCCTCACAATAACAATAAATTATTGATATCTTGGAATGGTCCTTACAAAGTCATTGATAAAATTTCCGACGTCGATTACGTCTTAGATATCAAGGGACACAAAAAGATATTTCATATTAACATGCTCAAGCAATTTCATACACGTCCTGAACACTTACAGTCAATTTTTCATGAACTAGATGACAACACAGTATCCACTTGTCATTATACTAACTTATCTGTCATCCAGGAAGAAGAATCTTCTTTTCCTGAGGTACAGTTACCGTTACCTGTACCAGTAGTTCAACCTACTGAATCTTGGCGGGATGTAACCATCTCTTCAACGGTTACACCGCAACAGCGTCTACAGATTGCTAATCTATTACAATCTTATCCAGATGTGTTGACCGACGTTCCGGGTCGCACATCGGCTATCAGTCATGACATTACTCTCAATGACGATACACCTATTCGTGTACATCCCTATTCTGTTCCTTTACATTTCCTTGCTAAAACTACTAAGGAACTTGAACAGATGTTGTCTCTCGGAATCATTGAGACTAGTAATTCGCCATTCTCTTCTCCATTAGTGATTGTCCGGAAGAAGGACAATAACATTAGACTATGTGTTGATTATAGAAAATTAAATGCTAAGACTATAGTTGACAGCGAACCACATCCACTTATGACGACTTACTACCACGTCTATCCAACGCAACTATATTTAGTAAGATAGACTTAACTAAAGGTTATTGGCAGATACCACTGACCGAAAAGGCTAAGTACTACACCGCATTTTCCACGCCACAAGGTCTATACCAGTGGAATGTGATGCCTTTTGGGCTTGTTAATGCGCCAGCTACCTTCATTCGCCTGATGCGACAAATTTTATCAGGTAGACCAGACGTTATTACATATATTGACGACATATGCTTGTTTAGTTCGTCGTTTGAGGAACATGTTTCGGGACTTAGACATGTTTTTGACACTCTAAGGAATTATCATCTAACTGCTAAACCTACAAAGGTGCAAATCGCGTGTAATGAGATAACCTTTTTGGGACATATCATTGGATCGGGATATATCCGAACGTTACCTAGTACAGTCTCCAAAATTCTAAACATAGCAGTTCCTCAGACGAAGAAACAGGTCAGGAGTTTGTTAGGACTTGTTCAATATTACAGTAGATTCATACCAAACTTGTCATCCATCACGGCTGTATTGTCTTCATTGTTAAAAAAAGATATGCCGGTGAAGGTGACATGGACTGGTACATGCAATGAAACTTTCAACAAAATTATAAATTTGTTCTCACATGAACCAATTTTAAGACTTCCCGATGCTTCCAAAAGATTTTTCTTACGAACAGATGCTAGTAACTACGGCATTGGTGCATGCCTGCTCCAGAACCATGACGGCATTCTACACCCCACCTTATATATATCAAGAAAGCTGAAGCCGGCTGAAACAAAATACTCAACAGTTGACAAGGAACTTTTATCGGTGATCTGGGCAATAACGAAGCTTGAAAAGTTTCTCCTCGGTGCTCCCTTCACCATACAGACGGACCAACGTGCTGTAGCATCCTTGCGTCGATCAAATCATACAAGCCAGAAACTTGCCAGATATTCAATCATCCTACAGCCATTCGAGTTCTCCATTGAACACATACCTGGCACTGAAAATTGTGTGGCAGATGCATTGTCACGTAATCCTATTGACGACGAATAATCAACATTGACACTCTTAAACTACATCAATCAGAACTACATTGGATTGAACGAAGTATCAACTATAAAGGAACTAACCTTGCCTTCAATTTAGACTTTATAAACACTATATGCATCACAGAATTGAATTAAAAGACAATCAAGGTATATATAGACATTCAAACTTCGTCTAACGTCCATACACGAGATATGAATACTCTTTGAACAATCATGGATTTATATCTGACGACAAACCGAACTGATGTTCCTGTGTATACTTAATTCTTGGATGCTGGGATAAATGACATTTCTTTCCAACGTAAACGTTTGACCTTTCTTGCCTAAAAGAATTCATCAGTATCAAGACTACGGATGGATCATCATATCCTATACTAATTAATTAGTTAACTTAACTTCTTAATTGAATTATTATCAATAAAATGAAATGTGAGAAAAAAAAAATGAAATGAAAGAACAAAAAAAAAAAAAAGAGAACGAAATACTAAAAGAAGAAATTATGAAAAGAGAAAATAAATCTCACACAAGTATTAGATTAATAATTTTTTTTTTAATGTACCTATACATTATTTAGTTAGTTAAATTAGATAGTTATTATTCACTAACACTTAACACACACAATTAAGTTAAAACTTATATTCGAATTTCTTTCTATTTCTTCTCACTTATTTTGTCTTTTCTTCTCTCATAACATCGCATTACATTAGAACCTTAATAATTTAACTCTTAGTTTAATTAATTAATTTAATTTTAATTAGTCAAATTAATTCCTATATGACATACTAATACGACAGACCTTACTTTAATTTAATTTTATCATTCACTATTAACATTGGACATTTATTTAGTTGATATAATGATATGTATAATATTGATATATAATGTGATTTATGATTAGATGACTATGACAAATAGTTAGTTGACACGACCGCAACACGGTTCTACTCAGAACATCGTCGGCCATATGTCACAATTGTGTTAAATTTTTTTGAAAAATTGTTAAGTCGGATAGATATTGAAAAAAAATCTATCGATTTTTTTTCCCCGGTGTACAGGGAATTGTTACGGTATATGATATTAACGCCGTCTGCTAAAGGTTACCAGACGTGCAATTGTAAAAGGTTAAGGCATTTAATATATTGCGATAGAGGTTTCAATTTTGAACGCTTTATACACGATCGATTATGACGTGTATAGCGTTGTTTAGGACACAGTCGGTAACTAAGAAACGCTACCCTTTTCACATTGACCGTCAAGCTGTTAAGACGCGTATGACTTTCCTTCCAATGTTGGGCATGGTATTGCCATACAGATATATTTTATGCAAGTACGGACATGGGTCAGTCCATTGCTATTACGAAGATTTGAAATGATTAAAGGTCAGTACGAAGTGAAAATTAAGGAAGGATGAATTACAGTCCATAGTATTTGATTTTGCCAGACTCATAGACTCACTGTCGGCCGTTGGAAACCCCAACCGCGCGTGCATACAGCTATGACAATCTGCATACAGTAATTTGATTATTGGACAAGGACTGATAGGATATCTACATATCTATGCCATATATTTTCAAGTTATAATATGTACCTTTGTGATCAACATGCATGAATCGTCTTGACGTGTAATCTGTATTAAATAATTGTGGACTCAATGGAACCGACTTGTCACATCAATCGTATTCCAAGGTTCAATTATTATTCAGAATCTTCCACCCCTGCATTCGCGTAATCTTACATAGAAGGCACGATACACGATCACTCAAGAATATCAAGAAGATAAAACAATGGCCAGAATTTATAATTACTTTATTGACATTATATGGAACATTGTTCAGAGCTAACCAAACCACTACTTGCAACACTTATCATCATCTATTAGAGTCAGGGGCCAACAGGTGCTTGACCTCACACGATTAACACAGACACAGATTTCTTTCCTTTTAGGTATAACATCATAATCTCCCCAGCAAATTAAACTTGCTACATATATTGGTAGGCTTGTCCGGGATTTGAATTTCTCCTAGTACTACATACATTGGGGTCTGGGTTTTAGCATTAACATCAATTCTATTTTCCCAGGGAATCCCCATAATTACTATTGCTCAAGATTTGGGAATTTAATGAAGTGTCAGAACCTGGAATTAATTAAGTAAATTTGCATTTATTTTAGAAATTTAGTTAGAACATTTTGTATTTATCAGATGGCAGATTTGGCCAAGTTTCGCTATGCGGCTGTGCAGACTGCCAGGGAAATTAATATGGAGGGTCAAGTCTTGATTGACTATGTCACCGTAGAATGTGATAAATTTATTGCTAGGGAAGAACATAGGTTAGCGGAGGAAAGGAAAATACAGTTAGAAGAGGCTAGGGAAATCAAAAGGTTACAAATTGAGGCTGACAAGGAGGCCAGGGCCTTAGAGGCTGATAGAGAGGCTGAGATCAAGAGGCTCCAATTTGAGGAGAGAAAATTGGAGGCAGAAGAAAAACGACTGCAAAGGGAGGCAGAAAAAGAAGAAAAGAGATGGACTGCCGAGAGAGAGGCAGAAATAGAAGATAAAAGATTACAGAGGGAGCATGAGTTGCGACTAAGGGAGTTAGAGTTGCAAGGCCTTGCTCCGGACAATGGTCACAGCCCCTCTACTTCTGATGCTACTGCTAGTCGGGGGCCTTGAACTCAACTCAGCCATGGGGTTCCATCTAGACTATTTTGTAGAAAAGGATGATGACATTGAGTCATATTTGAGCAGATATGAAGTATTAGCCACTACTTATGGGTTAGAAAGAGAAAGATGGGCTGTAAAGTTGTCTCAAGGTCTTCGGTGAACAGCTTATGAAGTTTTTTTCCAAAATGAGCAGGGATGACCAAGACAACTATGACATGTTGAAGCAGGCTCTTTTGTTAAGATACGAAAAGAACAGAGAGTTTTATAGAAAGAAATTTAGGAATGCCAGGCTACTGTCGGGTGAGACCTATCACCAGTTCTCCGCCCGGTTAGAAACGTATATGGAGAAATGGGCGACTTTGGGGGAAAACCCAAGATCTCAAAGAGATGATACTTATAGAACAGATGAGAGAGTCCATGGCTCCAGACATGAGAAGGTTTCTCATGGAACAGGGCGCGGGGAGGCTGGGTGAGATAATTAATGTCGCTGAGAGCTATCAGGCAGCCCAGGCAGAGGTAGCTGGCACCAAAAAGAAACCAGTAGATCATTATAAGGCTCTTCAAAACTATAATGAATTTGAAAATAGAGGTAAGCAAAACTTTGATAGGCCTCGAAATGATTATAAAAATAAAACCTCACATTTCACTGACTAAAAGAATGATGAAAGAAAACCTTTTCATCAAAGTAGATTATATTGTAGATATTGTAAGAGGGATGGATATGACATTAAATTTTGTAAAAGTAAACCTGCTGGATTTGCTGCTATGAAAATGGGGAACAAGGAAGTAAAGGACAAACCTGCTGGACAGCAGGAACCTTTTAAGCCCCCAGTTTGTGAGGATGTTGTATGCAATGATGTCACCATTAGGTGCCTCTATGATACCGGTTTAGATTTTGATTCTGTCGTGAGCTCGCACTTGGTGAACCCAGATCAGTATACCACAGAAACAGTGGAGATACAAGGGGCGACCAAGGACATACCACTCATGACACTTCCCATTGAAAGAATAAATGTGAAAACTCGCTATGTGGAAGGTGTAATTAGAGCAGCAGTGATCGACGCACCCATCTACCCTCTGATATTGGGATGTCGTTATGTCTACTTGGGGAATCACAAGAGACCTGTGGTCTTGGCAGCCGTCCAGACCCGATCACAATCCAAAAAGGAAGAAGATGAACCTATAAATACTCATCCAGAGGAGATGAGGAAGGCACAGGCTTAAGATAGGTCACTGAAGCCGTGTTATAAGAAACTCTCAAAGAGCCATACTCCTCCTAATAAAGGAGAATTTTATATCAAGAATAAATTGTTATATAGGAAGGCCGGCACTGGTTCAGCTGGTCACGGACAGCTGGTCCTTCCCAGTTCATATAGGGAAAAGGTGATGGAGTTAGGTCATACTATCCCCTTCAGTGGTCACATGGGGATTAGCGCAACAGGTCAGCGTATAGCTTGTCATTATTTCTGACCAGGGATAACGGAAGATATATATAGATATGTAAAATCCTGTCCAGAATGCTAGAGAGTAGCTCCATAGCATTGGAATGCTCCAGCCACTATAGGGGAAATGCCCATAGTGGGAACTCCTTTTGAGAGAGTTGCAGTGGATATTGTTGGACCTCTCACTCGGACCAAGAGGAGGAACAGTTACATCCTTACTCTGGTAGACACTTGTTCTATGTGGGGAGAGGCGGTAGCCCTGTCGTCAATCGACTCGAAACATGTGGCACAGGCATTACTTACTATATTCACAAGGTTAGGATTCCCGCATCAAATTTTGAATTATAACGGCTCACAGTTCAAGGGGAAACTAACAGAAGAGGTTTTTAGGTTGTTTCAAGCCAAGCACTTTCATTGTAGTCCGTATCACCCCCAAGGGAACGGCTAGGTAGAGAGGTTCAATGGGACTCTCATTTCTATCCTGAGAAAGCTGGCACATGAGAAACCTGATACGTGGGACCAATACTTGCCCGCCGCGTTGTTTGCGTTTCGGGAAGTTCCACATAATTCAACCGGGATGGCACCCGCAACCCTGTTATTTGGGAGGCCAATAAAATGTCCATTAGAAGCATTGTTAAGGACTTGGACCGATGAGAAGGCAGAGGAGACTGTTACCTCATCCTATCAATATGTGAACGAACTGACCACTCGTTTAAATACTACTTGGAAACTGGCAAATGATAATTTGAAACAAGCCAGGAAAAAGCATGCTGCTTATTATAATAAGAAAGCGAAGGATAGGGAGCTTGCTGTAGGGGAGAAGGTGCTTCTTCTATTGCCCTGCAGCAACAATAAACTTCAGATCGGATGGCAAAGTCCATATACAGTTTTGGAAAAGGTACCCAGAACAAATTATAAGATAGACAAAAAGGGAAAGGAAACAGTCTATCATGTGAACCTTTTGAAGAAATATCTGGACAGACAAATCCAGGAAGGAACACACCTAATGGCCTTGTCTATCGCAACCGAAATGAAAAATGACCCTCTCACCTCATTTGAATATCCACTGAAAACCAGTGAAACGTTTGCACAGGTGAAGATCAGTAATCACTTGACAAAAAAACAGAGGGAGAAGGTTCAACAGGTCCTTGAGAAACATACAGATGTGTTAACGGATAAACCGGGGCACACAAATTTGTTGGAATATGATATGAAACTACTAGACCCAGCACCCATCTGTATGAGGCCCTATTCTATTCCTCTCGCTAAGGAAAAAGCTTTGAAAGAGGAGATAGATTATTTGTTACAAGAAGGGATTATTTCTCACAGTGAGTCTCCTTATAGTTCCTGTGTGGTTTTGTTGCGGAAACCCTCGGGAGAACATAGACTGTGCATAGATTACAGGAAACTGAATGCTGTCACAGAAGGTCAGGTGGATCCATTACCTGATACTACTCAACTATTTGCCAGGCTGAACAGGGCAAAATATTTTTCTAAGGTGGATCTTAGCAAAGGCTATTACCAAATTCCAGTAAAGCCTGAGGTTCGACCTTATTTAGCCTTTAGCACCTCGGGGGGTCATTATGAGTTCAACATGTTACCGTTTGGGTTGAAAAATGTGTGCTTATTAATCCTAAGATGGTATGTAAGTTTATTAAAGATATATGTATGACTATTATAATTTTATTTCAGATTTTATTTACAATTTGATTGTATCAGACATAATAAAAAGGGCATGAAGCTAAGCAGAGTTAACATCCACCGGCATTGTCAGGAAGCATAACCATTAATTGGTTAGCCATATTTATATCATGGCTAAGTTCTTGCCTTGAAGCTTACGACATACCAGCAATTACATAAGTGACTTGGCATCCGTAAGTGGAGGGCAAAGGTTATATCTTACCCATTTGTAGCGAAAGGTTTTCCTAGTATGATAATAGTGGTAGAGCAGAAGTAGAATCTCTCTCTAGAAAGTATGAAGTTCCAGTGCCCGAGAAGTACACTGGTATCACAAGTGAGTTACAGCTGTGAATACTCTGAGCTGGACAATAGATTTAGGTTTCAGAAGTATAAGTTGCTACATTCGCTATAGTAACCCTATGTGATAATATAATTAAATTAGAAAAAGTAACTCAAAATTTAACAGTTAAAAATTTACCACGTCAAATGAGTACAATTTCATAATTTATTATGTACATCTATATATTCTTGTAATGAGAAATGGGTGTTGGAAGATGGTAAAATGTATGATTATTTACAGCTACAAATCAAAATAACAAGCGAAAAAGTCTTGGATTTATCTTCCATTGAAATTACAACACAAGAATTGTCACATTATCTCTTGCCATCTAGTTGTCATCATTAGACAGTTGTTTTAGAAACTGCTCACAATATTTGGTGGATTGTATACACATAACTCATCTGAATTTAGTTCGAGGTTCCTGAGACACACTTGAATCAGTAAGACTTCCCTTCAGCCCGCCCTTTAACTACGGGTGACTAAGGTGTTGAAGATTGGTTGACCTCTAGGCTTCAGTTTGCAGGATCAACGGTCTTCAAGTCTTTTGGGTAAATTCGGTCAGGAATGATCATAATCTTGATCAGCAATGATCCTAAAAACTGATCATAAAACCTGGAACAAAAGGTAATAGGTGGCCATGGTGTTCCAACAATCTCACCACCCACTACTGTTCATAATGCGACCATGTCTTCAGTGTTTATGTATAAATGAATGAATCATGGTAGTATGTTACAGAGATAGCATGATAAGATAATGTATACTGTGCAGAATTAACAAAATACATGAATAAATCACATGTTATGATACATGGGTACGATATAACCTTTGCCTTCCACTTATGGATGTCAAGTCACTTATGTACTTGCTGGTATGTCGTAAGCTTCCAGGCAAGAACTAGCCATGATATATTTGGCTAACCAATTAATGGTTATGCTTCCTGACAATGCCGGTGAAGGTTATCTCTGGTTAGCGTCATTCCCTTTTTATCATGTCTGATACAATCAAATCGTAAATAACATCTGAAATAAAATGATATTAGTCATACATATATCTTTAATAAACTTACATACCCTCTTAGGATTTATAAGCTCACGGTGAGACTGTTTGGTTGAATTTAATCTGCCCTGCATGCAGCGTGAAAATATAACTTTTCTTGCAGATGCTGTCTTCCAGTTTCTCACTTTGGCTTCTGGATTTGGTGTGTGTGATTTTCAATGCGCCGCTCTGTCCTTATATTTCAGTCTGTCGCCCGTACGAGAAAGCACCTCTAAAAGTCACAAAAGATTTTCGTTTAATCTCTCGGTTTGAGGCGATTTGAGGAAATCTGTGCTTTTCCTGTACTTGTTTCTCTTCTGTTCACTTACACACTTATATCCTTCCTTCCTTTCTAGGTATCCTTTCATTTTCCCCATATGAGGCTTTCATTCTATCCAATTTATATTTAAATTCGTTTAGGCATGTAGTTATAATAAATTTTTAAAGATTATTAGCTAACTTTTAGCAGATGTGATGAAGGTGAAAAATAGTAATTATCTTTAAAACTATTTATATTTGAATACTATCCTTTTGGATATAATTCCTAGTCTATCTCCTTTGTTGAATTAGTTTTATTTAATTGTATTCCAACCAGGCGTTTTCTTGTAGTTCTAAATTTAATTTCCTGTAAATGCAAACTTTGAAAGTCCGCCATACATTCCTATATTAGCTATTTCCTCATTCTTCAGTACCGCCTGGCTTAAACATATTTCACATTTCTTCCGCCTACTACAAACTTCAAAGAAAGACTGCCGCGTTGTCCTTGCGCTGTGTGTATGTGTGCGCTGTGGGCGTGCGTGTCGTTCTACAACCAAGCAAGTGGTACCAAATCTCGCTACACCATGTATCATAACATGTGATTTATTCATGGGCACGTGCGTGTCATGAATCGTTCATTTATATACTGAAGAACCTTATGAACAGCAAGGGCTGGTGAGATTGTTGGAACACCAGGCCACCTATTACCTTTTGTTCCAGGTTTTTATGATCGTTCCTGATCGAGCTCATGTTCGAGTTTAAACTATAGACTTGAGGACCGTTGATCCTGCAAACTGAAGCCTAGAGGTCAACCAATCTTCGACACCTTAGTCTCCCGTAGTTATAGGGCGGGCTGAAGGACAGTCTATTGATTCAAGTGTGTCTCAGGAATCTCGAACAAATACCAGATGAGTTTATGTGTATCCATCTAACAAACACTGTGAGCGGTTTCAATAATGCCTGTCGATGAGAATAACAGCTAGAGACTAGATAGCAAGATATATCAAAACTATACTGTGACAGACTTTTATAATTTAATTGGAAGATTCATCCAAGATTTTATTACTATTATTTATTTTAATTTGTAACTATAAATAATCATACATATCACCATCTTCCAACACCCATTTCTCATTACAAGGATATATAGATGTACATAATAAATTATGAAATTGTACTCATTTGACTTGGTAAATTTTTAACTGTTAAATTTTGAGTTACTTTTTCTAATTTAATTATATTATCACTTAGGGTTAGTATAGTGAAATTAGCACAGTAAACTTCTGAAGCCTAAATCTATTGTCCAGCTCAGAGTATTCAAAGCCGTAACTCAATTGTGATACCAGTGCACTTCTCTGGCACTGGGACTTTATACTTTCTGGAGAGAGATTCTACTTCTTCTCTACCACTATCATCACACCAGAAAAACCTTTCGCTACATGTACCTTAGTTCATATGCCATTTATGGAGACGGTGTCTCTTCGAAAATATTCACCATATGTTTCTTGTACACCAGTGCCTTGTAAGAAATGGTGTTTTTTACCAGTTCATGATATCTCGTCGCTTGTTCATATGGTGATCAAGTGGTCAAGTTAATGAGTCACATCAGTGTATCACTGCAGATCAACCAACATTTGCAGTAAGAATGTAAGAAACACTGTCAATCTTGTCTTATTGTTTGATGCAGCGAGACAGTGCATCAGCAAGTACATTATTGTCACCTGTTATTTGGGCGTATATTGTTGTCATATGGCTGCAAATCGATAGCATAGCGTGCTACGCGCTGATTCTTTTAGTTTGATTTCTGGAGGAAAGCCAAAGCTTTCTGCTCTGTCTCTATCGTGAATGGTGCTCTCATCAAGAAGCGCTGCAATTTCGAAACGCAACACCCTTTCGCCAGGGGCGCCCGCTCCACTATTGGATAATTTGTCTCGGCAGTGGACAGTTTCCGACTTGAATAAAGTACCTGGTGGAGAACCCTGTTCACGTACAGTATCAGGGCTACGGTTATTCCATCTTGCGAGGCATCTGTCCTGAGCACAAATGGTAAACGAACAAACGAACTTTATTTTCGAAGGGTTAAGAATTGGGCGCGCAGGCCTGTCTAACATTCTGCCCTTCTACTCTCATTAATCTTGCATACTAAATCCTTTCATTCCCACATGATGCTTTAAGCATTAATTTAAAGACATTATAAAGTTACCATAACAGCATTCATTTACATTATGCAATCATAATAAAAAAAATTAATAGGTTTTTTTTTTTGGAAAAAAAAACAAGCTAGTAATTGAGGGAAAAATAATAATAAAATAAAATAAATAAAACAATAAATAAAAATAAATAAATTTTGTATACCGACACTCACTCGAGCGGTCAATCCGTCTACAATTAATCTGTATTTTTGAATGTGTCATCAATCATCAATACAAAAATTACATAAACACATTCTCGCTTATGTCCATACATTCTTGGTGGAAAATGAAATAATAATAATAATAACGCTTTCTTACGCACTTCTGTGGCAGGAAAAGTCTTTGAGCAGTTAAAAAAAAAAAAATTCACATTTCTAAAGTGCAGTGGTATGCGGGTACATTCTCACGACTCACATTTCTAAAGTACAGTATTATGTGGGTACATTCTCACATACATTACATTATATAATAATATTTTAAAGTGAATATAATAATAATATTACATGGATATAAAACAAATTATTCACAAAAAACGAGCGGAGGAGGAAAAGAAATGTTGACCTATGGATGAGATGTTGACAGGCAAATGCTGTTTCTATGGGGGTAGATAATCAGTGTTGAGGAAGTGTTTGAAAAGTGCTTTGTTAAAAGAATATTGTGTAGGTAGGCTTTTTAGGTGGTGTGGAAGGCTGTTCCATAAGTAGGCACCAGAGTAGGCTAGACTCTTTTTGAACAGGTCGATCCTAGGTTTGGGCAGACGTAACTGATGTAATTGTTGTCCCTCTCTTCTACTGGTTTGAAACAATGATCGTAGGTACGACGGGGCATTGTTAGATAGAATTGTGTGAGTCACGGAGAAAGTACGGCACCAATTGGCTTTGTTGTAGAGAAGACGTTTTTTTAGCGACAGTATTATGGGTTCTTTTCCTGTCCTTGTGTTTGGTGTCGTGCGATTATCGATGATCAGACGTACTGCTCTCTTTTGCAGGGAGTGCAGTCTCTTCGAGATGGAAGCAGGGCAACAATCCCATATTGGATCCCATAGTGGTAAGCGAGGATCAGGCAGTTTTAAAATATGTGCATTAAAAGAATTCGTTTTAATGCAGTTTAAAGTATCATTAAAAATCTTAGAAATAGTATTATCTTCAGTTTTTAAGAAGACACTGCCAACTTTATGCCCTAAAAAAGAAATTTCATGAAAACCAATCTTGGATGGTCTTGCAGTAAGATTAATGCAAACGATGAGTATGAAGCAAAGCTTTGAGACCAGAAACCTATTCATCCCATAAATCATGAATCACACAAATAGCATCTATGTAAGTGATGATATTAGTTCTATCAGAGAAAATTGGTTTCATCATGCGCACGAAGTCGCAGGAGCATTCACTAAACCGAAACACATAACGTTCTAGTTAAAAAGTCCTTTCGAAGTAGAAAAAGCAGTAAAAGGTTTAGATCTTTCAGTGAGTGGAACTTGCTAATAGCCTTTTGATAAATCAAGTTTGCTGAAATACGTAGCATTGGAAAGTTGATCTAATAAAAATACAAGAACTGGCATCGGTTTCAGCGTCACTCACGGTTATGATTACAATGCTGTACAATGAAAATCAATGCAAATTCTAAATATTAGACAAACATAATAGGCTGGACTGCCCATGGTAAATTTCCGGTGTTATGCCTTGCGGATCGCACTAATGACCCGTCATCGACGCGTCATTTTTGGTGATGGCAGGAAAGAAGTACCTCAGAACAAATCTTCAATATTAGATTACTGATCGAAAAACATCTCCACAATCAAAGCGATTTATACCATAACTTCGTCGATTTCACAAAAGCCTTCGATCGAGTCTGGCATGAAGGCTTTTGGTAAATAAGGAGAATATTCAATTTTGATAACACCATCATAGATATCATTGAAGCACTGAACAAGGTCACGCAATGTGAACTGTTTTTGCAAGAATAGACATTGGCAGAATTTTTCAAAAGAACTGAAGAGTTCGTCAGGGATGTATCACCGATGTGGAACTGATATATCAAGAACTATGCAAGTGCTGTTGAACGTGTGAAATTCACCAAGAAGGTCACCGACGTGGAATGATACAATATATATTTTGTAATGAAAGGGAAACAATCTTATGAAATTTATATTCACTTTTCTTTGTAAGCAGTTGTCTCCTCGCTTGGTATCGAACGCAGTTAAGTTTGCGTTATAAATTCTCGCAACATGTCCATGTATGGTCAATATAGGCCGCGTTTCTCAGAAAACGGTTGGCAACAACAGTTGAAATCATCCTTATAAGGTTTTCATTCTTAAGCATTTGTTCTTTGGTAAAGGTCCTTGCATCTTAAGTTGTTGAACTGTGGTCGGTTTGCGCTGGACTGCGCATGACTTGTCTTGCTTCTTTGTCGATCGGTTTCCGCCCACCACTAGTGGAGTGAGCAGATTTGCAGAGCTAGCAGAGACGCCTCAGTGAGAGGGTCTCCGCTATTTTTTGTTCTGTCAGGGATGTGAAGTCCTCTTAATGGATATTTCGTTTATTCGAGATAATACCTCTAGTGTATTTCCACACGCCGGGAGGCGTATATTTCTGTGTATTTCCTGAAGGCAAGGCAAATTAACCTTTCATTAACTCTATCGATTTTTGGTCGTGAGCGATTTCGATTCATAACCTGTCTTCGAAAGTCGTCGTCACGAGTTGTTTTCCCAGCTCACATGTCGCTGTATTGTACTGCATCGGTTGATGCATATTCCAAGGACCATTACTTGCTACTTTGTTAAATGAACTAGGTTTGGAAAACCTTTATTATCTAGAGGATATTTTTGAGGACATTATTTATACTTCGGCAGACGTGTCTGTCTTGCTGAAGTCAGATTAAGGAGAGTGAACTGATCTCATACATCTGGTTATCTCCTGGCTGTTATAGAAAAGGATGGAGTTTTCCACCTGACTACATTTACAGCACTATGAAATATAACATGCATCTGACTCATCATTGTAATGCTGTCTACCGTCTATTGCTGTATTGAATGTTGCTGTGATAATGACTGTTTGATGTACCTACATATTCGCGTAACCATTTTGTCACTGTGGCGTCCACAATAAATAATGAAGAAAAACGTCAACGGCTGTTACAAGAATCATTGACTTTATACGTCGTGAGTTTACTGACGTCCTATGTGGATTGCCCTGTTATTTTTGTATGAACATTGTTTGACTGAACACATCTGCACACTACACAAAACCAGACATGCGGATACCATCCATCATCATATGGCATCACGCATCATTTGGTGGCCATAAGCTGGTTTGATTCTGGTACCAGCAAACACGGGGTCCCTTACCCACTTCATTTTCAACAAGAATTCATCAGCATCCTTCAAGAAATTAACATTCTTCAATACAGTCAACATCTTCAAAATTTTCAAAGTACTCGGCGTTGCCCGGTAAAAGTCAAAATTTCAATTTTTTGACTGAAACAAGAATTTGACAGTACCCGGCGTTGTTACATGTTGCCGGATAACTCGGACTGCTGTTATCTTTTACGCAAGTCAAGCAAGTTGCTGCTGTCAAGGTTCCAGTGCTGTCGTTTTTGTGAAGGTCAAGTGCCGGTTGAAACGGGTTGTTTTCTGAAGAAGGCCAAGTACCGATTTCCATCAACTTACTTTTGGATTAGAAGGTCAAGTGCCGAAACAACTCAACACACAGTATTTCAGAAGCTCTTGTACCATCGTGTTAGCAGTGGAAGCAGTTCAGATGTGCCATCATCGTTGGAGCTTCGCTCTTTAGGACGTTGATTGACATCTGTTTTTTCTGCTGTTCTACGATTGGAAGCCTATAAGTTAAGTGGCCTGTTTGTATGTAAACTGTGCCCTTATACTTCTGCTGAGTCTTCTGTGTATCATCTCATTCTATATGTTATATGTTTATATGTTATTTGTATATTTATATGTTTATATTTCAGCGTTTTCTCGGTTGGGTGGTGTCTCCGTTAGATCATGCCACGTCATAGAGGTCGTCTATTGTGAGCGTTTTCTGTAGGGTTTGCAAATTTCCGATACTGGAATTTGCTAAGCGACTTCTGTTGCTATTTATGTTAGCTGTGATGACATGTTTTAATATTGTTTTCGTTATTATTTCGCATTCTTTAGTTTTGTTTTGATTTGTTTGTATTTGTTAGCCTACTCTTGACTATATTTTAGTTTCATACAACATTTTTGTTTATACACTGTGGTGTCATGTATTTTGTTTAATTCTATCGCAGATATCGTCACATTTTTTGTGATATTTCATTAATTTCTGCTTTATTTTTAGTTGATTTCTGCGAACGTTTTTGTATTGTTGCTGATCTTTGTTATTGTTTACATTGTTATTGTTTACATTGTTTACATTGTTTACATTTTCAATGTTTACATTCTGCATGTGTTTACATAGTCATTGTTTACAGTTATAGTAATTAATTAATGGGCTATGCTAATGCACTGTTACTACTACACTGATGATAAATGAATGATGAATAGTGTCGTGCACTATTGAATGAGAAGTGCACTTATGATAAAGAATTAATTGTTGACATTTCATATACAAGTTCTTTGATTTGAGACTTGTTTTACCACAGAGACTGGGATAATATAATGTGATGTGAATATACAAGTGCTTATTTAAGACTTGTTATAATTAAATTTGAAATAAGTTAATTAATAATTTCAAGGTTTTGGACTCATATTATTAGACATAATGGATATGTTGGATTATTTTCTCCGTGAGGGAAAAAAAAATTACGTTTATTTGGCTCAAGCTGTGAAGAATATGCCACAGAACAGCTCCTACTTCAAGTAAGTCAGGATCTAAAACAATATGCCTTGTGTAAGTTTGGATACGGCTATTCAAAAGAGAAAGCATTGAGACTTTCCAAGTTGATATCTACAATTTTTTATGATGAGGGAAAACCAAATACTCAGAGGAGCAGTAGTTTGGAGTTGGATTCATTAAAGGAAACAATAAATGAGCTTCAGAATGAAAAAAAGCTCTTACTGATAAGTTATCAGCAATTAATTCTGAAAATACTGTGTTAAAGGGTAAACTGACAATGTTGATAGAAGATAATAAGAAATTCTATGACTCTTCTCTTAGTCAGAAGAAACAGTTAGATGATGAAGTAATCTCATTAAAACAGTTGTTGAATAACCAGATGGAGCAGATGAACTCTTCCACGCTTGATTTAAAACTACTGTGGAAGATAATAGAAACATTAGCTCTTCCTTGTGAGAATTAGTTAAGACATTTTCAACTGGAAAAGGAGAAAAAAGAGTTGGAAGATGAGATGAACTCAATTAAAGACAAATATATATGTAAGGAACAGGCTCTTATTAGAGAGCTAGAACAAGTCAAAATGAACAATGAGAAGTGGAAGTCAAATTATATAGATTTGGAGTTTGAGATTGAAAAACAGAAAATAGAAATTGAGGATCAGAAACTTAGAGCTAAAGAGAAAAAATTTCAGATGCACATGCAAACTGAAGAAATTATGAACTTGCATGAGGAGAAGATGTCATCTATGGAACTGAAAGAAACAAAGGTAGTGAATGAGAAGGATATAGTTGTTCCTGAAAAGATTGATGAATTTGTAACTAGCCAGCATAGTGCTATTGAAGAACTTAAACTTGAATTGATTCAGGAAAGAGCTACAGTTTTAGAAACTACATCTCAAAATGAACAATTGAAAATAGATCTTAGAGAGAAAATCACTAGAGAAAAGACTCTTACTTCCCAGCTACATGACATAAGGTTGGATTATAACAGGAAAGTTAAAACCAACGAGAGAATATACAAAGCTGTTGCTAGAGAGAAAACTATTGCAGAAGCAGAAGTTACAAAACTTCGTAAAAGAGTTGACGGGTTATTAGATATTGTTTTGTGTAATAAGATATTATCTACTACCAAGGGGGATAGATTTAAATATAAACCTGATAGTCAACATGTTGCTAATGCAAAGAGCCAGCCACATGCACTCAATGCGTTGAATAACACTAAACAATATGTGAACAAGTCGTTTCGTGGAAAATATTGTTTCCCACATGATAACGATACTGCCTCTAATGGGAGTTGGCGTCAGGCCAACAAAAGTAATCCGACTGTAGTGGTCAGTCCTGATAAGGTGGCATCAGAAAACAAACCTGTTAGTACTCATTCCCAGAATGGTAATCATTATCTGCTAAACAAAAAAAATTCTACCATTCCGGTTACGCGTCATACTCAGCCCAAGCAGTATGATCCATCTGTTAAGTACATTCCCACAGGCAAAAATAATAACAATTTTCTTAGGAAAGATGTTCGTGATTATGAACAGCGCCAACGGCGTTCATCACGTAGTAATTTTCCTTCTTCAAGTAATTGGAGACAATTTAAAAGTCCTCAGAATTTTGGTTCTAATATTTATAGGAACTTTGGAAAAGGTGACTCCAACAGAGGTTGTCAACCTTGTGGTAATTTCTCTTGGAAACAACAAAATCCATCACAAAGATATTTTGACCAAAGAGAAGATAACAATCGCAACTATGCTAAATGGAGGTCAAATAAGAGCAATGGGCTCAACAGTGATAAGAATTTTGATAGATCTCGTTGTTATGGTACACCCCACATGATTCCTAACTAATACTTCTGTCCTATATTTCTATATATATTACAGAGTCATAACACACCTATATTACTACAATAGATTAGCACATCTGTACTCACTTTATATGTACACACTATCGTGCTTTGTTATCATCTTCTTCTGTTTCGTTTTTTAAGATGATAGAGGAGGACTGAGTAGTTAATATAAGGGCCGTAAGTTTACTAAACAGCCACAATTATTAATAATGTATTGTACCTTATGAAACATATTAGTTGTTAATCAGCGTTATATTGCTTGTACTTTCTCAGAATTTCATTGATGAGCTGAGGACTTACCTTACTATTATCAAGCATGACGAGTTCCAGATTGTGTACTTACCCTCGGAATGCCAGAGAATGTGTCCTGGATCGTCATGTACTTTAATTTTACTATGTACTAACGTCATTACATGTCAAATAATGTACTATTTAAATTTTTTTTTCTATCAGATTTGTACATCCATTTTTTAAGACAATATTAGAGTATGCTATTTAATGATGACTATGGTAACTTGCATACGTATATTGTGTTTACATGCTAGCGTGATGTGTGTTGGTGACACCCCCCCGATATGAATATTTTTTTAGACATATTTATTTTTCTGTTGAGGTATATCCTCACCAGACACTCTATATTTAGCCTCATGTTAGGCAATTTAATTAATTATCCGCGCATAATTCGTGCGTTTTGAGCCGCTTATCGCATGCTCTTGGATATTAAAAAAAAAAAATATGTTCCACATTTTTTTTTTAATTGGGAGGTGGTGGTGATATGTTGCGTGTAAAATTCTCGCAACATCGTTTTATGTACAATATATATTTTGTAATGAAAGGGAAACAATCTTATGAAATTTATATTCACTTTTCATTGTAAGCAGTTGTCTCCTCGCGTTGGTATCGAACGCAGTTAAGTTTGTTATGCGTTCTTGAATCATGTCCATGTATGGTCTGGCTAGGCCGCGTTTCTCAGAAAACGGTTGGCAACCAGTTGGGTCATCCTTATAAGGTAATCATTCTTAAGCTGGTTCTTAGTAAAGGTCCTTGCATCTTAAGTTGTCTGAACTGTGGTCGGTTTGCGCTGGACTGCGCATGCCTAAGTCTTGGGTCTTTGTCGATCGATTTCCGCCCACCAGTCAGTGAGCGCAGATTTGCAGAGCTAGCAAGACGCCTCAGTGAGAGGGTCTCGGCCATTTTTTGTTCTGTCAGGAATGTGAAGTCCTCTTAATGGATATTTCGTTTATTCGAGATGATACCTCTAGTGTATTTCCACACGCCGGGAGGCGTAGTATTTCTGTGTATTTCCTGAAGGCAAGGTAAATTAACTTTTCATTAACTTTATAGATTTCTGGTCGTGAGCGACATTTGATTCGTAACCTGTCTTCGAAAGTCGTCATCACGAGATGTTTTCTCAGCTCACATGTTGCTGCATTGTACCGCATCGGTTGATGCATGTCCCAAGGACCATTACTTGCTCTTTGCTACATGAACTAGGTTTGAAACCTTTTGTTATCTAGAGGATATTTTTGAGGACATTATTTATACTTCGGCAGACGTGTCTGTCTTGCTGAAGTCAAACTAAGGAGAGTGAACTGATCTCATACATCTGGTTATCTCCTGGCTGTTATAGAAAAGGATGGAGGTTTCCACCTGACTACATTTACAGCACTTTGAAGTATAAAATGCATATGACTCATCATTGTTATAATGCCGTCTACCGTCCATTGCTGTATTGACTGTTGCCGTGATAATGACTGTCTGATGTACCTACATATTTGCGTATACATTTTTGTCACTGTGGCGTCCACAATAAATAATGCAGAAAAACGTCATCAGCTGTTACAAGAATCATTGACTTTATACGTCGTGAATTAACTGACGTCCTTATTGGATTGCCCTGTTTTTGTATGATCATTGTTTGACTGAACATCATCTGCACACTTCACAAAACCAGACCACGGGCAGCATCACTCAACCCATGGTGCACGCATCAGTGGCTCTCTACGATTATAAAACAACCATATCGATTGGAGGCCGACCTGTTTGCAATCTACGCTTTGTTGATGATATCGATCTTGTAGCTAGAACAGAATCAGAACTTCAAGACCTTACCTCTAGACTGGAGAAAGTAACAAGAACGTATGGGATAAAATTAATGTAGAAAAAAGCAAGATATTTTTGAATAGCCATAAGAAACATGTTCCGACCAACATTACGTTAAATGGGCAAATGTTAGAAGAAGTTGACACCTTTAAATATCTGGGGTCCACTATATGTAGTGATGGAAGATCAAGTAAAGAAATCAAGACAAGACTTGAGATGGCCTCAGCTGCCATGACAATGCTGAATGTGATCTGGAAAAGTAACATCAGTTTTCCTGTGAAGATAAAATTATACAAATCACTTGTATTATCTATTCTCTTGTATGGGTGTGAGGGCTGGACACTCACTGCAGATACGGAGCGAAGGATTCAGGCTTTCGAGTATAAATGTTATAGAAGAATTTTGCGCATTTGCTATAAAGAGCACACAACAAATGTCTATGTTAGAGAGAAAATAAACACCTATGCAGGCCACGAAGAACAATTTTTGTCACTAGTGAAACGTTAGAAGCTTGCCTGGTTTTGGCATGTAACTCGTCATGACTCCCTTTCGAAAACGATCTTCCATGGAACAGTCGAAGGTAAACGGAGAGGAGGAAGGCAAAGAAAATCCTGGGCTGATAACATCAAAGAATGGGCAGGGCACGGTTTTTCCACACTTGTACGCATTGCTGAGGATAGAGAGCAGTGGAGGATCCTGTCTGCTTATGCTTCCCCCCTGCCCCCCCCCCCCCCCCTAGACCCATGAAGTGTTCCGGGTTGAGATGATGATGAGATGGCAGGGAGGAAAGTGTTATTTGCTTGCATAGCTAGGCGGGCTGTCGCACGGAAGGTCCTAGAATCGAATCCTGGGTAAGCCACTCACGTCCGTTGTTTTTTTTTTGTTGTCTAGTGTCCTACTTCTTTATTTCTTACAAGTGCCTGAAAACATACTTTTATGTTTGTCTAATATTTATTTTATTTGCTGTTTACAGGCATCAGGTGTCCCTTCCTTATGTGCTGTAAATGTTTATACAATACCAAAAACCTACCCTCTGTCGTGTACTTACTGTTCTTAGTCTTCTATCATTTACTAGAAACAGTATTAAGGTCTTATCTTGTGTAGTCTGACCTATACTGTATAATACGGGAACAACAGAAGTGATTGCGTCATTAATAGGCTGGACTGCCCAAGGTAAATTTCCGGTGTTATGTGTTGCACTAATGACCCGTCGTCGAAGCAGTATTTTGGTGATGCCTGGATGGCAGTGAGGATAGTGTGATTTGCTTGCATAGCTAGGCGGGGGTTGTCGCACGGAAGGTCCTGGGTTCGAGTCCTGGGTTCGAGTCCTGGGTAAGCCACTCACGTCTGTGGTTTTCTGTTGTCCAGTTTTCTACTTCTTTATTTCTTACGAGTGCCTGAAAACATACTTACTACCGCAAGCCGCTGTCAGCGGCTCACAAAATAATCACATTTGGACCGCAGGCCGCTCAGAGCGCCAATCTAATTTTAGTAATAAAACGAATGAAAAATGTACTGAAATACTCTCTGATCTGGTCCGAGATTTTAAGTTGCCACCGGAAAACAAATTCCCAAAGCATAGTTGTTGTAGAACACTGGAAAATTAATATTATGTTCATATTTTTCAGCGTTTTGGGTTGGTTACCAAATCGTGTAAAACTGTTTACCGTGGCAACTAGTGATAGGACTACAAAAAATGCGTGTACATCTCGTCTAACGGCTGAATAGGATAGAAACGTGTTTCAACAATTGACTGATAGATCTAGCGACGAGGACAAGAGTGAAAACGGTGTGCACATTGAATGAAATTGTGATTTTGAGAGATGAGGCGCAAGCAGTTATAATTGTGAAAATATTGCAAGACTTCGGCGATCGGAGGGCCGTTAAATAACAACAACCTCTATTAGAGTTACAACCGGTGTTTATTGTAATAGTACATTCATTAATCTTTAAAATGACGTGTAATTCATAAAAATATGTAAACAATTACAAAAACTACAGCTTACTTTGTGCAAACACCTACAGGATGAAAATGGGAAAAAATTTAATTCGGCCACAGTGTGTTTTTCAATTCGGTACTTAATGTGTTATGTTTGTCTAATATTTATCTTCTTTGTACGCGTCTGCATGCATAAATTATATTTCGTCATTGTTTTATGCGGTGTCGTTTCGTTCACAATCCCCTTCGTTTGAGCAGACAGCGATTCACATAAGCGAACACGTCGTGGTGCGGCGCAAAAGAAGATGTAACAATAGGGTATACCTTTACAGAGATGTTATTAAGATAGATCTCAAACGCTCATAAGTTTCGGACCACTGCATTATGGTAAGAAACAATGCTATAACAATCTAGGGTTCGAATCCCTGCTAAGTTAGTGACTGCTGTTATTTTTGTATTATCTAGTTTTCTACTTCCTAACTTCTCTTGAGTGCCTGTAACACGACCTTTATGAGTATTATTTACTTACCTAGTCGGCAGCGGTGGTACGTTATTTCTCGCGAGAATAGACGAGATTAGATAATTAAAATGTTTACGACTAGTATTGACATAGATACACCTTTCTCTAATAGACAAAATGTCTGGTAACCTATGAGATAGTTAACATGAGTACACATCCAGTATTGCCATAAATACATCTTTATCTAACAGACAACACCATACCAGAAACGACGAATGGAATTACTTACTGAAAAGCACAATAACGTCAACAATAACACAAACCAAAGTGGAAAGTTATAATCTGGAGGAATAATACAGAACATTGCATACATGTGGCTGGTAACTACATCATGTTTATTTAATTGGTACAGAAACCACTACTAGAAGATCACATGCGGCTTTAATGTAGGCTGTCTGTAAGGTGACCAGCTGTATTTGTGGATCCATGCTCCCTAGGGCGCTGTAGGAAAATAAATGAATACATAACTCTTACATAATCATGAAATATTTCACACATTACATAACTGTAACACAGTCAGGAAATATATCACACATTACATAACTCTTACATAATCAGGAAATATATCGCACATTACATAACCGTAACATAATCATGAATTATATCACACATTACATAACTGTAAAATAATCAGGAAATATATCACACACTACATAACTCTTACATAATCAGTAAATATATCACACATCACATTACATAACTCTTACATAATCAGGAAATATATCACTCATTACATAACTCTCACACAATCCGTAAATATATCACACATCACATTACATAACTCTTACATAATTGTCGTGGAATATTCTAATCCACATATATAAATTATCAAGTAAATATAAAGCCTAATAAATACATATAATAAATAAAGGAAGAAGAATGGTAAAAAACAGTGCTGTCACAATGACAGTACTCGAAATCCCCCTTGTTTTCTGCTTCGTCTGCAAATTGTAACGCTTTCACGTTGATAGTAAAAGCTTACTATATTATTACCCGCTTTCTTCAATGAAACGTGTGCTGTATTTCTTGGAAAAACATTGAGATACCAAGCTGAACAATGACCTAATTTTAATATTTCATTCATTCCATTTTATACACGGCGGAACGAACGAACAGATGGACTAAAGGATAAAGCGAGAAGGGAGAGGCAGAAAGCCGAACACTAAACACGCTTCGCGCGATACACAAATGCTGCCATCACGCGTGTAAGACTACATGCACTAACTTTTTTTTTCAGACGGACAGTGATAAAATACATTACCCATCCCAGAGTTAGGTTTATAAATCATAAAAAACGCTTATTAGGAAAGATAACAATAGATGGGTTTACGGTTGAAAACATAACAGTACCCAGACAGCACATCTTCGAAACAGGAGGTAGAAAATACATATTTTGAACGCAGCCACGTAGCTCTTTTAAATTGGGATATTTGGGTTCCTTAGGGCTTGCTGACAAAGAATATGTAAAACGTTACGCAAATAGTCCAGGAATTAATAAATTATACCCAAAATAAAATAGTGAGGATGCCTGACAGCATGAAATCATTTCTGCTCATAAAATTTTTTTATAACGTGTTTGAAAAAAACCTTACGTTACAGAAATAGCCTACCATGTAAACTCCAAATTGATTGGAGCGCAACAAATGAAAGACTAACCACGATTGGTCGGGCTATAAATACTATCTTTCGTTGTTAGGGGAGACGGGGAAAGGTAACATTTTTTCAAACACTTGTCGAAACGGGGCCTCATTGGCTAGACTCGCTGATATAATCACTTAGGAGCGTTAGTTCGAAACCACTTGTTTAAATAAGCTTGATAAAGCATCAGTGCGTTGAAGCCAGCTCATATTTTGCCAAATAAAAGCCTGGAACATAAGCAGAGGGGAATTTGTGCCAGTAATTGTGCCAGAATTCATTGCTAATCAACGTATCTGTGTTTATTTCCATGAAATTGTGGTAAGCTTGAACCATTCAGTATCTTTTAATGAAAATTGAATGTAAATTGTTGATTTATGCCTGTATATATATATATGTGTAGTTCAGTGGCAAACAGGAGATAAAGCCTATAATGCTCCAGCCTGAACAGAGGGTGTCGGAGGGAAGTAAAACGGCATGGAATGGCCAAATAGTACACTGACACCTGGATGATTGATTAGAAAGAAATAATGCTGGAAGTGCAGAGGCGTGGTAACCATTAAGGAGGTAAATACTGGTATAAAGTATTTCAGATGAAGCTGACAGTTGGCCTAACGCTCTGAACTCAATGTTTGTGATGTGTTGTGATCAGTGTAAAAGAGAGTATAAGTTAGTTATGAAGTAGAAGGTACATCCTTCTTGATTTCAGGGACCGTGGTCTTGATGGTACTGAGCAGCACCTGGTCAGAGCTTTGCTGAATCCAGAGTCGGACAGCATACTCCTTGGTCTTTTTAGCTATCAGTGAGGTGTCTCCAGAGCCCAGGGGAGAATTCGAGCAGAGGAGTCCTTTCCTGCCGCCATCACGCAAGATAAGCAGATTTGGCCAGCTGAGCTCAACATTATGTCCCCTCATCTTGAAATAACTTTGTAAAAATAACATTCAGAGGGGAATTTAATTGTCTTAATATCTGGAACTGAGAACATCTCCAATACTAGTCCCAAAAGACAAACTATTGAAGTCATGATGACAAATACCAACAGAGCTTGAACAAAACAAAACCAGTATTACCTCATATTACCACTACACAACTGACACACATAGGATATTTTTAATAATATATGTCACTACAATATTCATATTGATAAAGTCTGTACATATACTTGTAATTAAAATTGAGTGTGATTCCTGGTTCCTTTGTATTTGAATCAGGACACATATACCTTTATGACAAAAATGAATACATATTGTTATTTGAAAAGTTATCAGTGACTCCTTAAGATATTCTCATAGAGTGTTATATGTATGTGAGTGTCACAGTGTTGTCAAGAGTAGTGGATTAAATTAAATTGTTTATCTGTCTGTTGTTGTGACTTACACTTCATCATACACATACCCTAGACACATAACGTAGTCATCACACTATTCCAGAATAATTCTGACTGAGATATATAGATATGTGGTAGCAAGTAAGGTTATCTATAATACACTACTCTTAATAGATATAGATACCTTCACAGCTGATCTCAGTCAGTACACTAAGTCCCCTATAAATATTTATAACATCCCACTTCACCACATATATTGGGGTCTCGCTCTTGGGATTTTGAATCTTTCCCTATTAAAAATATTGGGGGTAATTCACTTCAGGGAATATAAGAATTAAAAGGTATCCTTGGGTGGAATTAAATAAGGTTGAGCTCACGGTGCCTGTGTTGTCCATTAGATATATTTAGAGATTAAATTGTTGGTTAGACATTGTAGAAATTTACCTGATAGACAATGGCGGACCTGGCCAAGTTTCGATCTGCTGCTGTACAGACTGCAAAAGAGTTAGGATTAGATGGGCAAGTTATGGTTGCCTATGTCACTACGGAATGTGACAAATTTATTGAACGCGAAGAAAGAAGATTAGAAAAAGAGGCCGAAAGAAAGTTAGAGGCTGAGACTAAGAGGTTGCAAGCTGAGGCTGAGACTAAGAGGTTGCAGATTGAGGCTGAGGCTAAGAAATTGGAAGCAGAAAAAAGAAGACATGCTGCAGAAAGAGAAGAGAAAAAATTAGCTGCAGAAAGAGAAGAGAGAGGAAAGGAAGCTGCAGAAAGGGAAGCAGAAGATAAAAGATTACAAAGGGAACATGAGTTACGACTAAGGGAGTTTGAGTTTCAGGGCCATGCTCCTGAAAATGGTGCCAGTCCCTTTGCCTCTGATGCCACTGCTAGCCAAGGAGCCTCAACCTCAGCTATGAATTTTCATTTAGATCATTTTGTTGAGAAAGACGATGATATAGAGAGCTACCTAAATAGGTATGAACTATTAGCTACCACGTATGGGTTAGAGAGAGAAAGGTGGAGCTTAAAGTTATCTCAGGGACTTCGTGGGGCAGCTTATGAAGCTTTTGCAAAAATGAGCAGAGGTGATCAGGAAAATTATGACATGCTAAAGCAGGCTCTTTTGTTAAGGTATGAAAAGAATGCAGAATTTTATAGGAAAAAATTTAGGAATGCTAAACTACTGTCAGGTGAAACCTATCACCAGTTTCTCTGCACGAATAGAGACATACTTGGAGAAATGGACTTCTCTGGGGAAAACCCAAGATCTTAAGGAAATGGTCCTTATAGAGCAATTAAGAGAGTCCATGGCTCCAGACCTGAGAAAGTTTCTCATGGAACAAGGTGCAGAGAGGCTGGATGAGTTGCTAAATGTTGCTGAAAGGTATCAAGCAGCTCAAGCAGAGGTAACAGGTAATAAAAAGAAACAAGTGGATAACTTTAGGGCACCACAGAACTTTAATAAATTTGATCCTAAGGATCAAAATAAAGGTAAGCACCAATTTGATAGGCCACGGTATGAAAATAAAAATAAATTCCCACAATTCGATGAAAGGAAATATGATGAAAGAAAATCTTTCAACCAAGGAAAAAGGTGGTGTAAGAATTGTCAGATGGACAATCATGACACTGACCGTTGCAGAAGGAAACCTGTGTATATGGCAACCCTTCAGGTCAGGTCGACCTCAAGACAGGAGGAGGATATTATGTTAGATACCACTCCAGAAGAGATGAGGAAGGCACAGGCTGGGGATAAAACACTCAAGCCTTGTATTTCAGAAAATTGTCAACTTGTCATACAACTCCAGGCAAGGGAGATTTTTACATGTAGGTAGGAAGACTGGAGCTAGATCCAAAGGTGAAACCAGGGACAACTGGTACAATTATTATTGGCCCAAAGCAAGATGGGACATTGAAAAGTTTGTAGAAAGTGTAGCAATAG